>VWZG01013137.1:201233-321958 GCA_013396735.1 Grallaria varia
TCTTCATCAGTTCATAGTCCTAACACATTATTAATAAGGCACATACACATACAAAAATCTGAGCATTTTTACATTTAACTAGATTTCTGACTTGTTTTCTGTTAGGGTTATGAAAATTCACTGTTGATGGTACGAATACAAAAATTGGTAAGATGGAGAAACAGCCAGCTTGACTATAGATTTTTCATCTTATTTTATGATAGGGTAATTCATTCTTTCTGAAAGGTTTTCATGATTTAAAAATATCTACAAGATCCTCCTATAAATAACAATAGCTTGAAACTAACTGATCAGACCGTGAAATGTACTGGATCAGCTAAAGATACTGACAAATCTGTGATTGTTTTTAGGAGGGATGTAAATATAATCTGGAAACTTTGGTCTATGTTATTTTAAAAGCATATTCACCAGAAAGGGTATTGTAGTAATTAATCACCTTTATAATTACTACAAATACATATTTTTACCATTTAAACCAGGATTTCAGTTTGAGTGCAAAAACCAGTTATGCAGTATGCCAGCAGCATATCTCCAAGAGATAATAAGTTTGTGGGATCCAAGGACTCTAGTTTGATGTCTTATGGAGGGAACGGGATTTTTGTGCTGGTCCAAGGAGAACAGCTCTGCACCAACCACATTCCCTCAATGCAAATCGGGGAAGGTATACAGTAGTGTGGTCTTTGACTAAAATAACCCATGAAGCTGTACACTAACCTTAGACATAGAGCACAGAGCTGCAGTAGCAATGTATTCTTTGCTTATATGTAGTGTATTCCTTCCTTGATTCTTTTTTTTTTCAAGCTCTAGTCTATGCCTAATTAGTGAAAACTTTAGTGGCAGGAAGAGTCCTAGTTCAACAACTGGAGGAAAAATTATAGTCCATAGTTATTGGTCTCAAGATTATTCACACCTAATATGAATTATAGATGGCATAGATTTGCCACTGTTTGAATCTAATAAAATAATTATTTTTAAAATTCCAATATGAGCATATCTTTTGCATGTGTGTTGATTTGGGGTTTTATGTTTATGTGTGTGTTGACTTAGATAAGCTGCCATCTGACAGAGGAAGACTAGTAATGGAGCATGTCTTCAAATTGCAAGAGTTCTGTAACAGCATGGTTAAGCTTTGTCTAGATGGATATGAATATGCATATTTGAAAGCAATCGTCCTCTTCAGTCCTGGTATGTAATTATTCCAAATATAAAACTTGAACGGTGCTAATTGTCGCCATATAACTTCTACCTGTTTCATCATACATGGTTACTGTTAGTTGCAGAATTACTTCTTTGTTGAGGAATCTTGGAAAGTGTGTAATGAGGACTGTAGGAAGAAGAGGGTTAATCTTTTAATGTAAATAGCTGAATATTGCTTTGTGGACTTTTTTTGCAGGGAGACTTTCATTCTTTTTGTTTAGGGAGTCTTACTCTTGCCTCTGCCACTGATGCTTTTTGTTATTTTGGGTTTGGTTTTTTGGTGGTTTGTTTGTTGGGGGGGGGTTCCCCTCTTTATTTATTTATTGGACGTGATTATGTGCCTGTTTTCTGGGGTACATTTTCTGAGGACCTGTAGTTTAATTTTCTGAAGTGTTGTTCTTCTGCATCCAGCTGAGATGGATTGAAGTTGGATTTTCAATGTATGAAAGACTTACCTCTCTGGTCATCAATTCTCACGTGCAAAATTGCAGAAACATCACCTCACTCCACACAGATTTTTTAATAATGCAAATAGCACTTCTAGTGAGTGAACATTACAAATATTACCATATTATTTTTGTCTTCTAAACACTATTTGCTTAATGTACTCTCAGTAGTGTTAATGGATATACATTAGACAGTGAAGGTAAAATGATTTTTTCCTTTCGGATGATTAGTGTACAATATGAAGGAAGGAGTCCTCTGGTTATGGTAGATAGTGAGTAGTTAGATTGTGTAACCAGTATGACTGGACTGTAGAAAATTACAAAATTATTTTTCTTTATTTGAACGTTGTAGAATTAACTTTTCACTAAAGGCTGTCAGATATTATCTCAGTATCCTGCAGTTCTTCGATTCATGATTCAGAATTGGGATTTAATATAAAGCCAAAACCAAATATTTCATTAAAGAAAAATTTAGAAACCTCAGGTACTTTCTGTATCTCCAAGAATTTTTCACTGTTTCAGTTAGAAAGTAAATCTTCAGTCACTCCATTTTGCATCTGAATGTTTTAAAAGCCTGAACAGCTTCCTTGATCCTTGTTGCTCTGCCTTTTGTAGATCCTGAAGTCCCATAGAAAAGATCAGAGCAGATGTTAAAAAGCTGACAGAATCTTAGTGACCTTCCCCCTGTCCGTAGTGTAGGACATGAAGGAGAGTTGGGTATTTAGTTCCTGTTGGTTCTGTAGATTTATTAGATTAAGACCACCTTTCTTTTTCCATTCAGTTGCAGTTTACCCTTTCAGAGAAAAACCAGTTAAGGTGAGCAAATTTTTTGGAACTTGGACATTTCCAAAATACAAATCCTAAGCAGGTTTTCTAATATATAGAATTTATATATTGTGAAGTTACTGCTTTGCAGTTTCCCTCATATTTGCATGATCTTTTCTCTATGTGGTATCTACAAGGAGTATCTGCATCTCCCAGTAAAAGTGGCAGCATCAGCAGGAATCCACAGTATTCCCTCTAAGTGCACAAACAAAACTCTGAATATCCTACATTGCTCTCTCTTGCTCTCTATATGTATATATACACACATGTATTGCATTAATGGAAGACTTCTGAGAGGAAACACACTCTTGCAAATAAGAGGCATTATAAGCAGAGTCAGAACCATCAGGAAAGATGATAAATTCTCATAGGATATTGATTGCAGTGATATTCTTCTATGGTGGATCACTAACAAAAATCAGATCTTCTGTGTTTTTGTTATGGAATATAGTCCTGTTGTCAGTCCTCATGACTGGGAGAGTCTTGCATGGTGTTATGTGTTGTCTTCTACAGTCTACTGAATCACAGGAACAGTATCAATTTCCTGATAAGCAGGACCCACCATGAGTTTAAACACAATATTACGCGTGCTTGAAAAAGTTTGCAGTTTTCCACTCAGGACTGAAGAGTTGCCTGGACTTTTTGCTGTTATTTCAGAAGAGGCAGAGATTTTAAGTGGATGGTAGGATGGTGTTTGCTGGCTTAATTTTAGTAGATAATGCTTGCAGGAGATGTATTTCTCCTTTAGGTGTTACTTTACCCCAAAATAGTCTTTTCATGGCATTCCTATGCTGTGAACTTGTACACTTCAGGAAAGAAACAAAATGATAGAAGAGTACCTCAAGCCCATTTTCCTAGAATGATGTCCACTAGGATTTATGATAGAATCCTTTGGAAAAATCACTCCTGTCAGACACCTGAAAGTATTAGTCTAGGAACCTTGCACTTGCAAAGAAATATTTACTTATTTGTTCAGATTGAAGTTTATTTGTCTCCTGATTATATTTGACAACACAAAAGTTAGAAGGAAAAACGTCTTGGGAAAAGATGATCCAGTCACACGATGGAGAAGAATTTTCTTTTGCTCACATGATGAAGAAGAATTTTCTTTAGCTCACGTGTTTTCAGGATCATGTTACTAATGATGTGTATCTACTTTAATGGCAATGTATTTTCAGTACTCTTGATCCTGTGAGCCATATAATAAAACCTTCATATATATGAAAGTCATATTCAGCATCTTGAACAGGAGGGTGTTCTGGCAGTGATTTACAGGCCAGAAATTACAGCTTCAGGGATTTTACTGCTCCACTACAGAATGGGGCTGGACTGTGCATGTAAGCAGAGGCCCAAGGTAAGAGCCTCTGCTTTAGTAGGCCCTGGTGACCCGCTGTTTGATTGCCACAGGACAGCCTTGGGAAAGCGATCAGTGTAAAGGTTGTACTGAGAAGACTTGGCTGCAAGTGTACTAGCAGTGATCTTCAAAAACTACTGCTTCCAGAAGCTGACTTCTAGCTGTGTTCCTGGCACTGCTCTAAAAGCAGCGCCATGAAATCATGCATTTTACATGACAGTGATAACTCTTCAAAACGGGTTGCTTCTCTATGACCTAATTAACCTCTTGTCCTCTGCATGGATTTGAAATCATGCTTTCAGAATGACTGAATTACTATATATAACAAAATACTCTGTGAAATTATGCTTTCAGGGGAGTCCAACCTATCATGTAACTGCTGAATTGCTCTCACAGCTTGTGTATCCCCAGAGCAAAAATCTCCTGGGTGTGTTTATGAGTGGTGTGTATCTGGGGAGGAGTGTGACTGTTAGAAACAATCTTTTATCTCACAAAATTTGGCAGCTCATTTAAGATCTCCTGTGTGAAAAATAAAATCAACGTGATTTGTCGTGCCACTGTGGCAGTAAAATATTTTCACTGAGATAGATGGATAACAAAAATTACAGACCATAAAGAGAGTTTATTATTACCAGGTAATAATTTCCTAATGTGACTTGGCATTTAGGTTGATATCCTTTCATTTTAGCAAGTTTTAGATTTCAAGTGTTCAAATCACTGCTCAAAATTATGTTTAGCACATTTGAAATTTTTGCACCAAATAGTTGAAAAAAAAATTATCTGCTACATATCTTGGAAACAAACAGTTCACAGCTTTTTATTCTGCTTTTCTGCTGATCTTAATTTTGTCCTTCACTTCCCACCCAAATACTATCTGTGCATCCAGTATTCCAGTAAATGTCAGTGTATTGAAACAATGCTGTTCTACTGCTACACAGAGAACAGAGTTCAATCATCAAGATTAATGTAAACATCGCAAGCACTGAATTTATTTGAACTCTTCAAAATGTCTGGTTTTATGTTATGAAAAACTAAGTAAAACATTAAACATAGAGGAAGAGAAATACAAGGAGGTAGTGTCCTCCGCTAAAAGGGACATTGCTGCAGCTACCACACAATTATTTCAGTATGTTTACTATTGGAAAATGTATGGATTTTAGTGCACCTTCTATAGAACAGGTATAACAATGAAGAGTGGGTTTTTTTCAGATCACCCAGGTCTAGAAAATGTGGTACAGATTGAGAAATTTCAAGAAAAGGCTTACATGGAGTTTCAGGACTATGTAACAAAGGCATATCCAGATGATACTTACAGGTCAGTAAATTTAGATGCTTACTTGACTGATTCTCTTGTCAGAGTCATGCTGGTACTGCTTTGTACAGTATTTCTTGTGAGAGATATTTACATTTTCTTCTTACCTCCTTAAAGGTAAGAAATTACCTTTAGAGCGCTTCAAATGTTATGCATCTGTTCATACATACTATGAGTATTATTTTTCTGCTAATTAATTTCTAAGATTAAATATCAGAAATAAATATTATGAACATTCAATTTGAATTGCACCTATTTGGAATATTTCCTCATTTAGTCTAAGTCCAAACATTATCCAGTTCATGTAATTAACAGGCATACTCTTTCTGTACTGTTGAAGATATGACTAAACATAAATTTAGTCCTCTATTGATTTATATATTTAAGCCCTTCATGAACTAGATATAATAAATTTTGACCAATAGTGTCCCGTGTAATTTTTTTCTGTTCTTTAACTAATGGTATCATTGTGACTAACACCAAAATCTTTGATCTGCTGAGTAACACTTTTTACCAAACTTATTTTCCAGACTGTCTAGACTTCTTCTGCGATTGCCTGCACTTAGGCTGATGAGCGCTGCCATCACTGAAGAGCTATTCTTTGCAGGACTGATTGGAAATGTTCAGATTGATAGCATCATCCCATACATTCTGCGAATGGAGACAGCAGACTACAACTCTCAGATAATAGGTCACGCCGTATAAAAGTAGCAGTCCAGGATTCTCTACCATGGCAGTCATGGTGATGTATGCAAAAATGCATACCCTGTCTCCAAGAGATGGTAATAAACCTTCCAGTGCACCTTTCCAAAGAGGGCTCATATTCCTCCTTTCCAGTACACTTGGGAAATGTGGTGGAGTGTATTAGGATATAGGATTGCTTCTTATTTTTCATCTGTCTTCAAGGACTTGTAAATTAACTTGATATCTGAAGAAAGTAAGAATTGTCCATCCTATTTTTGTAGATAGACGGACTTGGAATATTTGTTTACGAAGCCCAGGCTTATGAGGAAACTGAAGAAGCTTTGACTGAACTAAGGTATCTTGACTTAGTGTGATGTTTTAGAGAAATAAATTAACTTTCCTCTCTGAGTTGTGTTTTCAGTGTTTTGCTACTAGTTCTTTTTCACTCATCAAATTGAAAATACACGATCAAACATCCTGAAAAGGCCAGTGTTTCCATGCAAACAAGACCAAACTTAGTTTTGGCTTTTTCTTTGAAGAGAGATTTGTTTCTTGATGAACTGAACACCAGACACCATTTCAAGTGCAGGGAAAGTAGAGGAAGTTTACAGTTTAAAATATTCTGTTATGTTGATGCAATTGATCAAAAGTGAAGCAGCAAAGAGTCAGTACTGACTGTTCGGCAGATGTGACAGAATACAGTGTTGTAGTATTACATCATGGTAGACATCAGCTGTTTTATACTGCAAAAAACTCACAGAGAAGCTTATAGTGCAGGTATTCAATGACAGCATATTCCTGTTTTTTCTGGTCTCAGAACTTAAAGCTTTTTCACCTTAACCCTCCCTCTTTCATGCTCAGTGCCCATACCCTAGATGCCTCTTAACTTGTGCCAGTGTCTATTTTTTTTTATTATTTTTGTTAGCCTTTGGCTATGCACTTTCTGTTTTCCAACCAGTCCTGTATGATTGTTTTTAAAATTTGAGTTTGTCAAATCCAGTGCCCCTCCCTATGGGAGCATGGTCTCTGCTGCTTTTCCTGTCCTCATTTGAAATGTGTCTAGATAGTCCATACATGTTACCTGAATCATACTCTGTAGCTCCGCCTATGGATGTTTTAATGTTTTTCTGTCTTGAGGCATGTGACTCACGTGATAAGTAACACTGACACATCCCTCGCACGTTTATTAGCTGTTGCTTAAAATGAGAGAAGTATCCTTGTGAAAATGTTGGTCATTTAGGATTATCACAGTCTTGGATCAGGGACAAGTTGTATTTAGCATGAACCCTTTCTTTCTCTTGCAAAATTGGGTGAGGAAGAGCCTCACCCAATCAAGGAACACATGGTTGCACCAGCAATTGCTTAGCCAGAAGATCAGCTTAAATGGGACCCTTGCCCACTCTGCAGCTTCAAGGCTGCCTTAATACTAAGAGACTACTAGATGAGAATCAGGTTCTGTAGTTTTTGTGTTCTATAGTTTTTCTCAGTTCCTGAGGATTGCAACCAGTCAAAAAGAATCTGAGAACTGCCTCTGACACAGAATTTCTGTATTCTTGTCAATTCCACTAACTGAACTGCTTGGATCTTCCTCCACCCATGCTCTGTAATCTGAGACTGCATCACAGAATCAGAGAATGCTTTGGGTTGGAAGGAATCTTAAAGCTAATCTCATTTCAATCCCCTGCTTGGATAGGGACACTTTCTACTAGACCAGGTTGCTCAAAGCCCCATTCAACCTGGCCTTGAACAATTCCAGGGATGGGGCACCCACAGCTTCTCTGGGCAACCTGTTCCAATGCCTCACCACCCTCACAGTGAAGAATTTCTTCCTGATATCCAATCTAAACTTACTCTCTTTCAGTTTGAAGCCATTCCCCCTTGTCCTGTCACTACATGCTCTTATAAATAGTCTCTCACCATCTTTCTTGTAGGCTCCCTTCAGGTATTGGAAGGTGCCTAAGACTTCTCTTTTCCAGGCTGCTCCATCCCTCTAATCAATTTGATGGCCCTCCTCTGGACTCGCTCCAACAGGTCAATGTCCTTCCTGTGCTGGGAGCCCCTGAGCTGGATGCAGCACTACAAGTGGGGTCTCACCAGAACAGTGTAGAAGGGCAGAATCCCCTCCCTTGACCTGCTGCCCATGCTGCTTTGGATGCAGCCCAGGACACAATTGGCTTCCTGGGCTGCAAGTGCACATTTCTGGGTTATGTCCAGCCTCTCATTCACCAGCACCCCAAGTCCTCAGCAGAGCTGCCCTCGATCTATTCACCCCCCTGCCTGGATTGATCCTGGGGTCACCCCGACCCAGCACCTTGCACTTGGTCTTGTTAAATCTCATAAGATTCCCATGGGCCCACTTCTTGAGCTTGTCCAGGTCCCTCTGGATGGCATCCCATCCTTCACGTGTGTCAACTGCACCACTCAGCTTGGTGTCATCTGCACACTTGGTGAGGGTGCACTTGATCCTTTTGTCTGTGTCGGTAATGAAGACATTAAATAACACTGGTCACAGTACAGACCCCTGAGGGACACCACTTGTCACTGATGTCGCCTGAGTCGTTGACCATTACCCTCTGGGTGTGACTGCTCATCCACTTCCTTGTCCATAGCACAAAAACCTTGGTCATGTTTCACATCAGGTTGTTTAAATTTGGGTATTTGTGTATTGTGAGGGCCAAAAAAACCCCACATTTTATGGTCTTGGATACCTCTGACATTTGGACCTCTAAAGAGCCAAAGTGCATACATACAACACATTGCAAACAGCTCTGGCTACTGGTAAGTGACCTTTTCCCAGAGAAGTTTTCTTACATTTTTAATAATAAAATATTTTCATGGTAAGTTCAAGATTCATATAAAGGTAGGGTGCAGCCGATCTATGCTGCCTGGTAATCTCTCGTCTTCATGATGATCTAGAAACTGCATCCCATACTGGAATTTCATTCAGTGTTACTCATTTTGCTCAACAAGATCTTTATTAATTATTTTAAAATCACGAATCATTCTTAAACTATAAATTCATGCTTTTGATAAGGAATGAAGCATAACTTGGTTTTCTCAGGAATGGGAGCTTTAAAACAGGTAAATACAGGAATGAGAATGATTTTTCCTTATTTATACATGTTAACCGTTTCAGTCATCTGAGAATAATGCAACAGCTCATGGAAAAGCTAACCAGTGAAGTTTTGGTTATTTAAGGTAACTGCTGCTCAGTTAAAAGGAGCATATCAAGTTACCTTCAACTCAGGCCCTTTATGTTTCTAATTTTTGTGATGACATGATCTCACATTACCACCTGTGTGATTTATTGTAATTCATAGTCTTGTGAGAGAATGTTCTTTGGTACTGAATGAAAGGCTGGGTAATATTACTGGTTTCTGTCAGTAATATTGCCAATCAGGTAATAAAAACTTGAGTATTGAAACTCACTCCACCATGGATGTTAAAATATCTCATTATTTTTGTGATTTCTTTTCACCTTTAATTTATTTTTCCACTTTCTGATCTTTGGCAGTCTTGACAGTTTTCATAGCTAATCAGGATATGGCCAAACTGTAATGTTTCCTAGCCAAAAAATAAGAAGACTCTTTGCCAGTGAAAGAACAAGTTTAGTTTCAACAGCTTTAAAATTTTCAATGTAAAGAGCAAGAAAAATAATTTTAATATAAATCACCTGAAAGGAAAAACAATTGTGAACATTTTAGAATCCTATCACGTAAAGATGAGAGTACTGTTATACATAATAACCTTACTAGTTCAAACATTTTTCATGGAAGTATGTGTTGCACATGTATATGTGGTTTACATTGCTTGTTTCATACTGCTAAAGTACTTAGTGCAAGTAATTGTTGTGTTTTAAACTTTTTTCAAAAGTGCATTCATTGCAATACCTTCCACAGTTACAAACTTACCTGTCCATACATTTATTATTGCTGTGTGGTCTTCAGTGTCAGTGAAAGTCAGTCTGTTCACTTTGAAACTGGTCTGTTCATTTTGTTCAGCCTTTGTGGTTTGCTAGTACATCAGTTTCAGTGTAAGCAATACAATATCACTGTAGTTGTCTTGCTGTTTTATAGAAAAAATCACTATAAATGTCTTGAAACCTGGCTACATTGGAAAATTCTATTTTGGATGTATTTTTAAAAATAAATTGTAACTCTATTATAGAAAACAATTGCAATATTCTGTTGCTTTGTTAGTGTTTTATACAGATTGTCTTAAGGACCTAGAACACTGTATATGATTACAGAGAGTTTGTGGATCTTTCACATTTTTATTACACAGTGTAGTATTGTCAGTTGTATTCAGTATCTGGGATTTGTGATAGCTGCAATATCTTGCTGTTTGCTAATCTTTGTTGCTATTAACCCTTTGTTTCCGTGCTTACTACCTTCTGGTCCATGAATTTGAAAATTAATAATTTATTGTAAATTTTAATTTACCAATTTTTTTTTTAATACTATGTAGAAAATATGTATTGTAATGAACCCTGATCACAGATCTCCATGTCATATGATGCAATAACGGACATTTGAAAATTAGTATTTGATTCATTATGGATCAGTTTTAAGTTGGAAGTTATAGTATGGTTGAACAAAGTTTGTTGTCTTTTGAAGGAAACAGACTTCAGATGTTCAAGTACTTATCTCAGTTTTAAGTATTACTGGATAAATAATGAATTTATTAATGTTTAAAATAGTGAAATTAGCACAACTTTTGGTGTATTCCAGAATTGATTTCTCAAAGATAATTGAAAAAGTGTTGGTTTTTTTAGTCTTTGTCTTCTGTTATAAATGAATGTGACATTTTCATGGATGTGCAGATAACCCTGAACACTATCCCAAATGTAAAATTAGTTACCATTCTTTCCATGTTTAAATTCTGAAATGTTTTTGTCATGAAGTAAATTAATTACCCACTGACACACTGCAGAGAAAATGTTTGTAAGGTGCACTGGCAAAAGATAAATTTTGGATGATACAATGAGCTTATTAATTATGAGAGCTGGATATAAGCATTTAGAGTCTATTCCCCATGAATTTACTCTAGGCTCTATCTTGCCTCTGTTTAAAAAACTTAACTTTCTCAGTACTTGGAATCACAGAATGGTTTGGGTTGGAAGGGCCCTTGAAGGTCCTCTAATTCTAACCCCCCCTGCCATGGACAGGGACTCCTTTCACTTTTTGGGTTGTTCAGCCTGACCTTGAACACTTCCAGGAATGGGGCATCAACAGCTTCTCTGCGCAACTTGTTCCAGTGTCCCACTACCCTCATCATACAGAATGTCATGGAGTCATAAAGGTTGGGAAAGACCTCAGAGATCAAGTCCAACCTTTCATTCTTATGTCCAATCCAAATCTAGCCTCTTGCAGTTTCAAACCATCGCCCCTTGTCCTGTTACTGCAGGCCCTAATAATAAATATTTCTCCTTTTTACAGGCCCCCTTTAGTTATTGAAAGGCCACTAGAATGTCTCCCCAGAGCCTTTTCCAGGCTAAACAACCTCTCTCAATCTTCATAGGTGAGATGCTCCACCCCTCTGACCATTTTTTTGGCCCTCCTCTAGACATACTAACTTCTACAGGACCCTGTTCCCCAACCAGACTGCTAATGAATTACTCTGTCTTTCCCATGCCAGTAACATTGCACAGCCTTCTGATGACCTCTGAAGGGAAGAGGACGAGCTCTCGAGGGAAAGGTGTTCTTTGGGTGAATAGCAAAAAGTTGTCTGGGAACTCTCCAACTTTGTTTCCCTGTGGCATCTCTTCTTCTGTCAACAAAGATCCCTAGCACCCAGTCTTGCCTTAGCTCCTCATATCTCTGTCAAGTAACTCCAAAAAGCATTTGTACTTCATTATAGGAATCCATCTCTCATGAGCTTCTTTGTTTTTCTTCACATGTGTACAAAGTCTTGCATTAAGACATGCCTGTGAACAGCCCTGCATGGCCACTCAGCCTTTCTTATGTGTCTAGCCCTACCCTCGCTCTGATGTACAATGGCTAATACAGAATACAATTTTCTCCTGTATGAATCTTTATTGGAAGAAGTCAGCATTGTGCATTTTGGCTTGAGTGTAGGAACTGAGTGTGTCCTCTGAGTTACTGCGTTGGAGGTCAGAGCAAGTAATTTGGACCACTAGACTATCACCAAGTATCCATGTCTGAATGCTTAAGTTTTTTGTGGCTGTTGATACTGGCTGAACAAATGCATTTCCTGATTATTTTTTTTAGTAACTGGACTTGTAGTAATGCTTGCTCAAATATATGTTCAAGTTAGCTGTGCTTGGATTAGGGGGAGATGGGCAGTATGCTAATAAGGAGACAGAAATGTTTGTTTATGTGTGTGAAGTGGTAGGGGGAAAGGGATAGCACAGAAGAAATGTTCTGGGAATGCTTTTAATTAAACTTCAGTTGTGGAGTTGCCTGTGAGAACAGAGAAACTAGATGGAACTGCTCCTCTGGGTTCTTTTGAACTAATACAGTGTGCTTCACTTGGCAGAACTGTCAGGACTTCCAGAGCACCAAACTGCCATGCTCTGAATCTCCCAGTTATATCCACTCCCTAAACAAGAAAGTTGGTTGGCAAGAGACTTGTGAGCAGCTGTCCCTGTGGCTTTGGTCCTGCAGATTTCTGGTGCTTTGCAGGCCTGCAGTCTAATCCCTTCTGATAAGCTGTTCATGAGGTGTCTAAGGTCTTTTATGAGGACTTCAATTTTCCTTCGTCTTGGGGCTTTACTAGGGAGCAAACTGACAGCCACATACTTTGGCTAACGAAGGCTAGGTGAGGAACAGCTCTAAAATGGTTTTTTTCACTCTGTAACCAGGGGAATTTTGCCATTGGGAAATCAAAGATGAAAGTCGAATTACTGCTGTAGACATGACCCAGACAATTCCCACAAAGTGGCAGGTGTTTTCTAAAAGTGCCTGTAAATTTATTATTCTAGGGTTTTTGAGTACTAAACTGTTCTCATAGAGGTACATGTTTGAATGTTCTCTGAAAATTGTATGTCCTTTTTAGTAACATTTCACTTTAGTTCCAGGCTATGAATTTATCTTTTAACCTCTTAAATCAGTAGAACCCAAGTGACAAAAACTTCTTCCATTGTGCTTTTGGGAAATAATACGGATTATAGGACTAAAAAAAATGTGTTAGCGAAAGCTTTAGAAATTTTACTGTTTGGACTAGAGTGAGAGAAACTATGGTTAAAGACTGGATTAGAGTATTACTGGACACAATTGTGGAGACTTGTGGATTGGACTTTGTTTCTGGAACTTTGCACTTTTATAAGGATGGGGCAGGAGGTGATAACATTTGAAAAATTTGCATAATATATTCTTGTTAGTCTCTCTTCTGTTGGATTTTTCCTTAGTTTGATTAAGAAAAGGAGTTCCATGTATTGTTTCAAATACACGTTCGCAGTTGTGAACCACTGCAGAATAAATTTATGTGACTGCGCATACTAAGAACAGAGGGAATGGCAGTAGAGTAGACAAACGCAATAAAAGTAGTTCTTCTAAGGTAAAATGTAAACATTATTCTGTAGATCAGTTGATTTTTGCACTTTCTGAGGATATACAAACTTGGGTTTTTCAAGATCAATTGATTCATTGTACCACTGAATAAAGCTCTGGAAAATAAAATTACAGGATTCAGTGAGCTGCTTGTATGCTAACAAAGTGAAGGGAAGTTACATGTCATGCTTTGAGTCATTCAGGAAACAGATTTGTTTATCTTTGAAAAAATATGTTGTTTGTTATGCTCGCTGTTAGAAAAGAAGGAAGTTACTTGTGTTCAGACTCAAGAGGGGGTTTTCTAGGCCTGAAAAAGAGTTCTGTCAGTAATTCTGTGCCATTTAGTTGGACTAGAGGAGAAAAACAAAGCAGTATTTAATGTGTTTAGCAAGAGATTTTGAGGCAGTGAGGCTCACTGTGCTAATTTTTGGTGAAAAAAAGCAACATCTAACAGAGTCTTAAATTTTAAAAAATGGGAATTAAATATTTCTTATGGGTGCTTGAGTTTTATGAGTTATTTGAGTGACAGGACAGCATTTCAATGCTGTCTCCCAAAAATGCCTCAGTTCTTAGGAAGACATACTTGGCATTTGCACTCCACTGTATTCAACCACGACATTTGCACCAAATTCAAGGAGAATTTTTGAACACAGTAGTGTATCTTTTTCATGCTCGGTGACACATTAACAAAAGCAGTTTAAGTAGATGTGATGGGACTTGAGCAGTTAGGAGGTAATGAAATTCTCAGTGGAGATCTCACTTGACTAAAGTAATGGAGAAAATGGTACAAAGAAAAATCAAAATGTAATTTGAAGATGCTGTAAAATGTTCCTGCTACTAGGAATGTATTTCCCACAAAATACTCTATAGGGTCAAAGTCACACTAAGAAGTGGATCACTTCTTCCAGCTTTGTGTCACAGTGCCTCATCCTCCACAGTGGTCTCAGTTGAAGAATCATGGTGCTACATGGATCAGTGAAGTGAACCAGACAGTTTTAACCCTTGGAAAAAAACCCTCACAAAACACAACAACCATGTTGTATCACTGCCAGCAGAGAAAATGCTCATGGAATTACACTCACAGTCAATGAAAATTATCCCAATTACGTGAATCAGGAATAGGCTTTGAAACCGGTATAAGGGCTGAACCTATCCAATGCTTCCACAGTTGGCTGACCTAATTTCAACTACACTTCTTCCATATTTTATACTCCATCATCAGTAGTTTATATCAAAATAATGATTTCTGTGTATGGAGTTCCCAACAATGAGTGAACTGACTGTAAATGTTCCCCCCCCTTTATGACTTTTCTGCCTCCTAATGTACAAATTAATCTGACTGTATTTTAATATATTTAATAAATTTTCTAAGACTTGATTGTGAAAATGAAAATAACCTTCCACAAGTGTACTGAAGCCTGAGACTTGTCACAAAAGAGATGCGGTGGTTCGAAGACAGATCACAGAATCAGCAGGGCTTGTGTTCTGTGGTTGAACCTGCTTGTGTTAAAAACTGGAAAGTTTTCAGTAGGAAACTTTGACCACTAGACTTTATGTTGAAATGGGAATATTTCCACACTGTGAACTTGGCTGATGACTTTCTCCCTGTCCCATTTTCCTTTCAACTTTAACACCACATATTAATTTTCCACTTTGCCTCCTGCTTTGCCCCTTCCCATAGCCCCAGTTCCCACAGTGGCAGTGCCCAGCAGCTTGGCCTGTCCATGCACTGAGCCGTGTTTGCTGGGTGCTGTGCCAAGCCCTGCCTGCTCTGTCTGGGCACTCTATATCTGTTTGTGCTCTCTCCTTGCCTGTGTAGCACTAGCCTGGTGAAGGTCAGGGAGGTACGTAGGTCGTGCACCTTGCCAGACCAGCCTTGCGGCAACAGTAGCGAAGTATTCCCAACATCCACTCAGGGGGATCAAAGTACTCCTTCCTGCCAATGCAGAACCAGGAGAAGGTAGTGAGGACGGAGAAGGTGGGGGGAGATGTGGATGGGGCAAGAGGCACACATTCCTTAAAAGCCTGGGAAAATCCAGGGAGATACTAGACAAGACTGAAGCTCTTCTCGTGCCCATCACCCGCAATGTGCTCGGGGGGAGATGTCACCTCCCCTGCCTCCTGATTTCTGGTCTAGGAATCCTGAACTCCTCACTGCCAGTCTTGCTAACTTCTCTCATCACGGATCTTGAGACCTATGCGAAATAAGAGATTGTCCGAAGACATTTCTATTAAAAAGGACTCCCCCTCCCCCTTCCACGCCCCCATCCTGAAGTTCTTTGTGTCTTGCTGATCTTCCCGTGTGGGCGATAGGCAAATGTTGTTGCTATGTGTCCGTGCTGTGCCGGGGGGGAGCCAGCTCGCGGTGTCCCGGTGAGCACACACCCCCGCCCGCCGAGGCCTCCCGGAGCTCTCCGCGCCCCTCCCGCCGGCGGGGGCGGGCCGGGGGCGGTGGCACCGCCGCAAGATGGCGGAGTACGTGCAGGTGCTGCGGCGGGCGCTGAAGCACCTCGGCGGCCACGGCGGCGCCCGCGGCGCCATCCTGCAACTGCTCAGGTAACGCGGCCGGCCCACCGGCCTCCCTCTTCCCCGCTCCGCCATCGCCACCCCGGGGGTCACCTTGGCGGGCGCGGCCCGGCCTGGCGGGCGGGGCGGAGGACGCGGTGCCGGACAGGCCTCGCGAGGAGCCCGCCCCGCCCCGCCCCGCCCCGCTGAGCGGCGGTGTGAGCGGCAGGGCCTGGCGCTGGGTTCCTCTTCGTCCGGCGTCTCGGAGGGTTCTGCGGTGCCGCGCTGTCAGCGGGGCCCGGGCAGGCTGTCCCGGTGTCCACCCGCAGCCCGTGGGCTCGCTGCCGCAGCCGTGTCTCTGCCGTACCCCCCAGCGCTTCTGCCGCGCCATCGCGCCCTTTGCGCTGGGGCACCTCAGGCCGGCCGTGGCTCGCTGGAGCTGGGCCAGCCTGAAAGCCATGCATCTGCTAGGGTGCCTCGGTGTAAGGCAGGGAGTTACTTCATCTGCCTTACCGGCTCTAATTTTTCAGCACCTCGAACTGCGCGTCACATCGGCCTCTTTGGCAGTGGGTTGTCGCCGCTGCCCTGTGCCCCGCTTTGGATACCCTCTGGCCCCTTTGGCGTTTTGTGCAGAATTAGTTGCAGCTTTTGTTTCCATTCATGACTGTGTACCTTCATCCCCAAGTACAGAACCTTGCACTTGTCTGCGTTAAACTTTCTCCTCTTTTTTTCCCCACTCACATCTCGTTTCTTCCTTGTGACAATTATTCTGAATCGTGATACAGCATGCTTGAAGCTGCTCCCAAATACGAGGAGCTGCGGATTTACTAAGGTACTCCTTTTTTCATTCAGGTCCTTGATGAAATATAAGAGTGTAGGTTTAAATGGTACGTGATCCAAATTCAGCAGTGTCAGTACCCTGTGTTGTCTTTGTAGCTGGTCCTGGAAGCGTAATAGAACATTTACAGCGAGTGTTGTAGGCCTGACCACATGCCAAAAAGCCTTTTTTTAATCAGTAGTAGGAGGTCAGGAGTATGGGGTAAGAGGTGCTTTGCAAATATAAAGTACCCTGCTGTATATCAAGGGCTTTCCTATGTTAGAACAAACAAGCCAAGCTTTCTGAGCCTTCTTGAAGTCTGATTTTTTTCTTCACACATCGTAATGGCCCTTTCTCTGTTATTTCTTGTAGTTTAAACTGATCTGTTTTGAATGGTTAAATGTAACACAGTTTAACACTGTTACTGATCAGGCCGAATTATTTTCATATAGTGGCTTTAGTACTTGTTTTGTTCACTGAAGACAGCTCAGGTCACTTGTACATTTAAGGATCAACTTGCCTGGTTTTTTTCCACACGTGACACTCTGTTGGGAGCTCCTTATTGTCTTGTGGCATCCAGATGTTCTCCTTGCCATTAGGCACACAGTGCTTCAGGTCTTAGTAGTCTCCAGGTGCATCACTTTGTGCTATGACCTTCATACCATTGAATTTAATTCTGGTGGTATCACTGCAGCTCTGAGGAGAGTATAGAACTTCCTGTACAATAATGTGACCTTCCTCAGTAAGGTAATATCATAATCTGTTAGACCCCTGTGCTTTTGGGAGATGGATTTTCTGTTTTGGTTTTGTTTTGGTCAGGAACCTCATAAAGTGTTAAATAAGGCTACCAACAACATTCTTTGTGAAACTTCAGTAGTAACCTCCAACCAGCTCTGTATTCTTTCAGTTGAGCATATTGTCTTCTTCCTGTCAATAAATGTATTACTCCCCTTATAATTATTATACATTTTAAATAATTTTCTCCTTTGTTTTGTGGCATAATATTGTATGCTTTTCTGAAGTTAGCTTCACTTTTGGTTGGTCTCAACTTTTTTTTCCTACTAGGTGTGGAGACAGGCAGCTTCTGGCTTCTCTCCACTGTAGAAAGCAACTTAGATAGACCTTCCTCATGAACAGCTTCTTAGAGGGAAATTTCAAGCTGTTAAGCAGTAAGATAGTACATGATTTCCCTGGGTAGTATTTTATGCCATTGTAGTTATTATTTTCTGTCACACTCCTGCTCCCCTCACCCCAAGTTGTTTTCTCCTGAGCCTGTAGCTATGACACTGGCAGTTTTCAAGAAGAAATGGAGCTGGGGAAATAAAAGTGTAGAAGAGTTTGAGTTAATTCGGTGTCACCAGAGTGCCTCTTCTAAGCACATCTTAATTAATGTCTTGTCAGGGGCCTTTTGTGAGTCAAAGATTGCAGTCTGTGTTGACACCTTTCTACCACACAGAAAAAGAGAACGGGCAGTAATGGAGGCAGTGCTCTCCACTTTTTGTTCAGAAGGTTGAAGTTAGGGTGTGCTAGGTGGAGATTCACACCTGGTCCTCCTAACCATACCAACCTCAAACATACCTGCTGCCTCCTGTTCACCTTTCAAGCCATTAAATCATCTTGTTCCAGCTCAAGGAATAGACTTGGTGCTTAAAGGAAGAGTAATCAAGGTGTTCTTTCTTGGCAGCAATTGATGTGTTTAGGAAGTAATTATTTCTTGAACTTGGAAAAATTATTTACCTCAGTCAGGAGACTCTTTCTCTGACTTTCCCTGCCTTTCTCCTACATGTTTTCCACTGAGGTGGCTACAACAGGTTTATATGCAGTAGAAGTCAGATTATTAACAGCCACTGTGGCTGGAAACATTCGTCTTACTCAAGACTCAGTGAAACTGGCTGGAAAATGTTCTCTGGAAGCCATAAATACCTATTAGTGTCTGATATCAGTATTCAGGGCATGAAGTCAGGAAGAAATGGAAAGGAGGAAGGAGGGGAGAACAGCAGTGAAATGGCTCTTCTTTTTCTGAAACTGGGAATTTGGGCTTACTGTATAGCTAAGCCAGAGATCTTTGTGTGTTTCTTTGACAGAGGAGAGATGTGTCAGAGAGTCTTTCTACCTGTGATCACAGAGGTTTAAAATGAGTATTTCATGGAATAATTGTCATTTTCATGCACCCTGCAAGAAAAGACAACAAAAAACCGGCTATGAAAGTATGCGTGTGAACATCCCTTCTCTCACTTGGGACTGATTTGAGAGTGTATATAATACTACAAATGACTAAAATCTTTGAGAGTAAACTTTTCCAAATTATAAACTGTCCTAATTCTGCCTGGGATGAACGCCAGTAAAAAGAAAAGCAAAGACGCAGATCTGGTGGGAGAAGAACACTTCAGTAAATGTAAGGTTTTATCATTAGAATGTGAATCATAGGTTCAGTTTAATTATTGATATATACGGTAATGTTAAAATACGTTCTGTATAAAGGGTTGAAACTGGTGTATAACTTATCTGGGTCAATGTAAGTCTCACAGAGTTGCAGGGTAAATGTTTCCATCTTTCACAATTATACAAAAGATAGAAAGTAACAATTGTAGCTTAGGATTTAGCATGCATTCAGCAACTGGCTTAAAATTCCTCTCCGGGGGGCTAGTGCCCGCGCAGATGTGGGAGATCTCTTAGACTGCTTGAGTGCTGACCACCTTCTGTGGCAATTCAGACTGAAATGGTAGCTACAGATAGTAGAGAAGGATGGTAAAATCTTCAACTAAGTGAATTAACATGTGACTCTGGGACTTCCTTCCACAGTATTTAAGGTTTTGTGGGTGTTAAATTGTTATATTGCAGAGTTGCTGTATCTTCCTTTTATTTTAAATAAATAATAGTCCCCGAAAGCCTTTTTGTGTGACTTTTATCATCCTGTCAGTGGAGTGCACATTAGTTTCAGGAACTGATGACTGTGTTTTGCAATCCTCAAGCTTGAATAGTTTTTTTAATATCTTTACATAAATGTGTTTAAGAGTTTTCATTATAGATTTTTACCAACCTCTAAGAAACCTCTTCATTCTGACATGAGGTCAGTTGACACTGTTGTTTTGATAATTCACAGGGTCAATGATTTGAAGACTGGTAATCTGGTAGGAATTGACAAATATGGAAACAAATACTATGAAGACAGAAGAAACTTCTTTGGTATGTATGCTGATGTGAACACCCCCCAGCAGACTGTCCAGCTTTTACATAGCTTGTGTGGTTTCTGCTGCTGAAATAGAACTTGTTTCCTGGCGGGCTTCCTTGCACTTGGCTTTTGTGGGTCTTAGACAAGGGACTGATAGAAGTGCTTTGACATCTGTCCCTCAATTCATTTGCAAACACAGTCGATCTGAAACAATAAATATAAGCCAATCACATGCTTTTCATGTAGG
Organism: Grallaria varia; assembly: GCA_013396735.1. Lineage (NCBI taxonomy): Eukaryota > Metazoa > Chordata > Aves > Passeriformes > Formicariidae > Grallaria > Grallaria varia. Next base: position 221,304 of record VWZG01013137.1, read on the forward strand.
TAGAGATGTGATCAAGAGCTGAATTTAGTCCTTGACCTAATAGGTGATAGTGTAACAGGTGGAGGAAGAAAGAGAACTGCCTTTAAAACTGCCTTACAGCTGTACTTACCTGTATGATCACTTCTGGGCAAAGAAATGCAGGTTAGGTTAAACGTCCTGTTACCTTAAGTAACTGAATTTTAAATAATGTTTGCAGAGTACGGGAAGAGGCAGCATCTAAAGCAATGCAAATGACACATAAGCAGTTGGTACTCTGGTTAGTACAAGCAAACTGCTGACTGTTGTTTAACTTGTAGGGTAACGAGGAAAAGCACCTGCTGATTAACGTGCTTGGTAGTTTCATATAGCTGAAATTTAGTTTAATCTTAGGTTATCAATGGCAATGTCCTTTCGGAAAAGACTTCTCATGATGGAGAAAAAAAATCTCCAAACCTGTTTCTCTGCCTGAAAATATTGTAAGTCCCTACTTCCCATTACTTATACAATAGCTAATATTTGCTTCCTTGTGAGAGGGTTAGATTCAGCCATATAAAAATACAGTAACAGTGGAAAAACAGAATACTTGGAAAGATAAAAGCTGTACTGACTTTAAAATAAGTGCCTATAGTGGCAGATACTATTACTCAGAATGTTTTCCCTTGGTTTTCAAGAATTCTCTCCTTTATGTGAAAATAATTTTTTTTTTGAGCTAATACAATATTTCTGTTTGTTTATTTAAGGTCGACACAGATGGGTCATATATACTGAAGAAATGAATGGCAAAAACACGTTTTGGGAAGTTGATGGAAGTATGGTGCCCCCTGAATGGTAAGCTTTTTAGCCTGATAATGTGGACAGACACCAACTGTGTAACTGCCTGTGTATTTTCTTGTATTACAAAGCAGAGGATTTAAAAAAAAAAAAAAAGAAGTTTTCATGTGCACAGCTATTCTACATATGACCAGAAGATTTCAGACTTAATATTTTTCATGTTGAACTGCATTCATAATGTTCTGATGCTCACTGTCTGGGTAGATGGCACACACTGCTTTTTGGAAGGAGAAAAGCATTTTGCCAGCCAGATTGAGCAGGTTTTCCAATTTTCTTTATTAGTTGTGATTTCTTGTTAATGGTTCGGCAAAGCCTAGAGCCACCAGAAGTTTAAAAAAAATTTTTCTCTTCTAGGCAAGAACCTAAAGAACATAAGGCAATGATGGAACAACATTCCTTAATCCACAGCCATTAACAGCATAATTATTTCAATTTATATACATTGATACAATAATCAGCAGCAAAGGGCTAGGACACTCTGTATGTTGACTGCTACTCAACTAGAATTTTTATTAAGGTTTTATTTTCTGTTCATGCATCTCAGTAATCATTCTGTATAATCTTGAGTTCCAGTTAGTCTCTGGCCACGCAGCTGTTAATACTTGTTTTGTCTTCCCAGATAACTCACACCACATAAAGTAACAGTGTGTGCCAGTAAAAACAATCTCTGTGATTCCTGAGGAACAGCTACAGAGCAGCAAAAGGTGACATGAAGGAAGAGGTGTTTGGGTAGACAGAGCATTAGCAATTACTGGGTTTTATTACTCCTGTGATACATGTTCTGTGCCAAAGCTGAGATTGATTATATGAACTCCTAAATTGTGTCTCTCACTAGAACATGTAACAAGTGTGTGTGTAGACTCTAGGTAGTCAATTTTGTTTCAAACTCTCCCAGCCTTATGATTCATGTGGTTAATGCTTTTGTCTGTCTGATTTGGTAAGACCTGAATGGCATTGGTTTTTAGAAGTGACATTAGAATCTCCAAAACTAAGATGTTCATGCCTTGTGTGCACAATTTTGGTTCTAGTTTTATCCTTTCACTATTAGACTGCATTGGTTTTCAAGATTTTCCTTATTTTGAGACAAGGGTTTTGTTTTGTATTACTTTTTTTTCCTTTGCTCATGTTTATGCGATATTTGTTGCCTCTTTACACACCGCCTGAGTATCAAAGGGATCTTTCAGGGGTTAAGTAGCTTGTTTATTTCACAGAAGTTAATGAGATAGAAAAATTTGTTTTCCTATTAATGTGGAAAAAATTGCCCTAGACAGAGGAGTAAACATTTAATTATTTTGAAGACAAGTGAATGCAGTGAGGCATGAAAGGGTAAACAGCCCTGTGTTTTAAGGTATTTTTGTCAGGAAACTTAGTTGTGCAGTACCATTCAGGTTTGTGGATTTGCTTTGTTAGGTTTTTTATTGCTGATAAATTTGTATGTCCCATGACATATGTTTATACTTATGTAGCAATCCTAGCTTTGGGACACATCTGTATCACTGATGTGTATTTCCAGACTGCTTAGATACTTCTTTAAAAATAGAAGTATTTTGACTAGGAATAAATGCTGTCTTTTAAGATTTATTTTAAATTATTATTATTTTTATCTGATGCTATACTGTCTTAAATTTTTAACATGATGTAAACTTCTGAATTGAGACAAACTGACAGCAGCTTGTACACTATATTAACAGTAGGGTTGTGCAACTGCATGGGTTTTTGCAAAAAATCTGAGAGGTTATTTTTGATCCAGAAATGTGTTGGAAATAAATTAGACTGTGTGAAATTTCTTCTGTTAACAAAGGGATTCATTAATCTGTGGTATAATAGTATGATACACGTTTTTCATCTTTCGTTCGACTTGGAAATAGATGCTGTAACACCTGGGTGTGGTATGAATGCTTCTTCTAAACACTGGTTTGGTTTTTTTCTTCGCTTTACTCTGGGGTGTAGTTAATTCAGCTCAGTGGAGCATTTTGTGGGTATTGTACCCACTGTAGGTGGAAGCAGTTTTTACTACAGTGTTTATACTGGTGTTACTTTCAGAAAATATTTTGCAGCTGTCACTCCTCAAGATGATACTTTGAACAAAATCAAAGTTTTCGACCTGGGCTAACCTAGAGATTTCAGGTTTTTCTTTTTTAAATAGTAAAGCTAGCTAGTTTATAATGATTTTGTAGTAGTCTTTTAAGAGTTCTTCTGTATGTAGGATTACACTACTGGTTATCCTACTGATATGCTCTTACACAGAACACACTGCATTTTAAAGTGTAATTTTGCAGTCAGTTGTGTGCCTTCAGGATTGTAGAATATGAAAGATTGTTCATGTACAATCAGTTGAATCTCATACGTGAACTGGAAAAAAACATTTTGGTGCATTGAAAGTTTTGAAAACAACTGAAAAAAAATTGCTACCATTTGCCTCCTGTCAGATACTAAAGAAAAGCAAAAAGCAGCAAGAAAAAAAAAAATCTTATAAGTAATAACATATTGTAATACCATTTTTAGAACTACTGAATATTTTCAGTATTCTGAAATAATTGATGTAATGTCTCCTGACAACGGATGTACTGAAATTACAGTCTGAAGGAAATCAAAGTGTTGTTTTGACATATGTCTACTATGCAGGGAATCAAGACTGTTGCTTTTTTTAAAATGTTGCCGCACCAGAATATGTAGGCTTGTGGTTTATTGTGATTTAGTTTTGTTATTTAACCTCTTTTACTCTGGGTTTTCTTTTCTTGTCCTCAAAATCCAGACACTGGTATTTACTTTGTTGGAGAAAAGTTAATTAGATTTTAAAAAAATTCCTTCAATACTTGCCTTGGGAATGATTAGTATTAATCTTCTTGTAATGCTATACAAGATATCGGGCATTTTTTTTTTTCCGTACGCAAAGACATCTTCTACACTTTTAGACAGAGAGAAAAAACAAAACACTGGTTTTGCCTCCTACTGCTCAGAGTATGTTGGTTGCAGGAACTCAGTGCTTCCATTTTTGAACACACTGATCAGGTGTGCCCTCTGAACGTATAAACGATGGAGGTTAAATCCAGTGCCTCTGTGGACTCTGTTTTGTGCTTTCATAGGTGTTTTCATTGCAGAATCACTCTAACCATTGGGCTGTGTGTTTAAACTATTTGTGTAACGTATTTCTGATTTAATGTACTCTGGTTTGTGTTTTGGCCAGATACTTCGCAAAAACAAATTGACAACTGGTTTAAGTTTACACACTAGTTAAAAATAAATTGTTCTTTCAGTATCATCCTGTGGGGAAAGAAGAATTGTAATTTGAGAAGAGTTTTTCCTTTTTATAGGGACACTTCAATTTGCCAGCACTGTCCTTTGTATTTATAGTGTCTGTCCTGTATTTTGATGTTTATTTCCTTCTGGTGCAAATCTGACATCTTTGAGAGGCACTTCAAGAGTGCTGACTTCATATAATGAAGTATTTCAAGTTTACCTTCAGTTTAATAATCTGCATCTTTTTTGTTGGTTCATCTGACAGCTGAAGGAGAGAGAAATGTAGCATCTCAGACTTCAAGTGCCAACACACTAGGAAATGTGTGATTTTCCTGTAAAAATGCTGCTTTTCAAATCTACCTTCAAGGAAAACAAAACAAAAAGTTTGCAGAAAAAGAAGGGTAGAATTTCCATCCTTCTAGTAGTTTCATAATAAATTTGTGGGGTTTTATAACTAGATTAAAGGCTAGTTTGATGTTTTCAGGTAAATCGGGTGCAGTCTCATTGCTATACAATGATATCTTGCAGTAGCTTGCATGAGATATTAAAGTTATCTGCCATGTGTAAACAAATAAACACATTTCTTGTCTCTTTTTCCTTCTCTCCCCATTCTTCTCTGTACTTTGACCCTAATGCACATATTCATTTCTCATCTCATTGCAACATGGTTAACTTGCTGAAAAAAAGTGGATATTAACAAATTGGCAAACATCCTCAACTTACCTAGACTGTGCCTGAACCTTGCAGATGCACATATGGTTGTAGCTACTGAGTTTGTGTAGCATCATTTCTTATTTGATAGCTTGTGCATCATATAATTGGCTCCCATCCCTTGTTGCTTCAGATTGAAATCCACTTGCTTTTAAACCTTTGTTAGGATTTGGGGAAAAGTTTTACCTAGTCTTGAGAGCATTTGAAGATACTTTGAGGTGTCTTTCATCCTTTCACTCAAGGAAAAGTTCAGGGGTTTTGCTGGCCTCGCTCTGCTTGGTAGCGAGTGCTCTCTGATTCAGGAAGCTGCTTCAGGCTCTTCAGAGCTTCTGCCACCCTCATGAATTTCTTTGTAAGTTGTGTGCTTTGTAGGTTTTAAGTCATTAATTGCTTTTGAAGCCCTGTTTTTCCAGGGATGGATTTATAAGCAGAGTTTGCATAGAAATCTGGCCATCTGCAGGATGTCAAATCTCTTGATTCATGCTGTTCTCTCTAGTGCATGAAAAGCTTTTCTTGAGCATCTGGGAGTAGTCTATGAGACGTCAAAGCTTCAAACGATTCTTTGAGGAAGGTTGTCAAGGGGAAAGTCTCCCCAAAATAAAGTTTTCAAGATTTTTAGTGGAGAGTGGAAGCTTTTGTTTGAGAGCACAGACTCTGCAAACCACAATGCTCTTGTAAGTCACATGTTGGGCTTCTAAGAGGAATCTGTTGTGACTAGTGTAAACCCTGAAACTCATAAATATAAGCATAATTCATAGTGGATTGAGTTCTAAACAAACTTTTGAAATCTCTTCATATATTTCAATACCTATGGCTGTATTGACGTGTCTTGTCGGTGAGCAACTTTATTTCTGCTTTCTAATGAGAAGATGTGATTTAAGGATCAGTTTTGCTACCTATTTATATTTGAGGCTGATTTCATTTTATGTTACAGAAATTCAGGAAACACTAAAAGCAAATATGTTAATTACTCCAAAATACTGTATTTTAAAGGACTTTATGGATTTAGTCTTAGAAAAGCTGCAAACCAATAGTTTGAATTACAGATAAGGTTACTCCATTAAATGTGAAACTTTTCTGATGTTTCAAGGAATGAGTGTATGCTGTTAAATACACTTGTAATGATAGAAGTGCCAGGCATCATGCAAGCTTGGAATCTGGTTGATTTCAGCTGAGCATTAACACAGTTCTTGTGCTCCATCTGCTCCAGCCTGTCTTTCAGGGGCCTTTGTAACTGTACGTGGCTCTTGGAGGAGGATGAGGATGGTGAGGCGTGGGGACAGGTGTGTAAACAGGTATTTGTTTGTGGGATCCCTGTCCACTGCTACCAGACGCATCACTAGGTGAAGCTGTGTGAGTTTAAGTTGCCTCGATATGTGTTGTGGTTTAACCCCAGCCAGCAGCCAAATCCCATGCAGCCACTCTGCCACTCCCCCACCAGTGGGACCAGAACAAGAATCAGAAGAGTAATAGCCAGAAAACTTGAGGATTGAAATAAAGACAGTTTAATAGGGAAAGCAAAACCTGTACACACAAAGAAAACAAACCAAGGAATTAAGTCATTGCTTCCTGTGGGCAGGCAGGTGTTCAGCCATACCCAGGAGAACAGGGCCCCATCACGTGTAACAGTGACTTGGGAAGACGAATGCCATCACTCCAGATGTCCCCCTCCTTCCTCCTTCTTCCCCCAGACTGATATACTGAGCATGTCTTACGGTCTGGAATATCCCTTTGGTCAGTTTGGGTCACCTGTCCCAGCTGGGTCTCCTCCCACGCACCTCTGGTCTCATTGCCAGCGTGGCAGTATGAAAAGCAGACAAGGCCTTGTCTCTGTGTGAGCACTGCCCAGCAATAACCAAAACATCTCTACACTGTCAACCCTCTGTTCAGAACAAATCCCACTCACAGCCCCATACTAGCCTCTGTGAAGAGATTAACTCTACCCCAGTCAAAACTTTTTTAAAAGTGAGATTTTTTTCTACTAAAGTTACAGCCAATGTTGTGATTTTGTTTGGTTTTTTTAAACTTTTAAAAATACATGTCTAGAAGCCATTTGAAAAGATTATCTACCTTCTGTAGAGCTCTTCAGGTTTAGAATATACCTGTCAGTCTATTTCTCACCACTTCTACTGTGATTTTGTTTTACTGTATAAGTGAAATGTACTGGATTTGTTGCTAAAGGCTGAAGATGCAATTTTTAGGCTTTCTAATACAACTGGAAAAGAAGACTTCATATTTTTAGGTCAAGTCTTTGCAAAAGCTGATTAGCAAAAGCCTCTTTAATTCTACCTCAGTAAAAAAACCACATAAGCTTGCAAAAAAAGTAGTAACTTCACTTTTGTCATAAGTGTGCATACAGTTCAAAGTACATGTAAACTGGCAGATAATTAAAGTGTAATTCAGATTTGAAAGTTGCTTCAGGCACTGAAATAGAAATAGGATAAAATCAATTCAGTTGGTCCCTGCTGTAGTGTTTCACTAAATTGTTAGGGAAAATGCTTTGCTTGATCATTAATGTTACTTGTACAGAGAAGAATTGACATTTAGTTCATAGGTAAAGGCTAATCACTGTAATCACTTGGTAATTACCCTGTTGCTGGTTGGTATTAATCATTTTATTGTGCAGTCAGTAAACATTTAAATGCTTGTTTTAGGTGTGCTTATATTGCTAATCCGTATCCCAAATGGTAGTAGCCTCATGAATGCTTTGGAAACGGTATTGAAATTGTTGTGCAGCATGGTAATTAAAAACAAAACAAACCCTCAAACCCCAGAAAATCAAAACCCCAGAGAATAAAACCAAGCGTTCTGGCTTTGTCGTTCATAGTGCCTGCCTTGACTTGGCTTCCTGGTTAAGGCCACACAACCATGTAACAATATACTCTGCCCAAATACTTCGCATACAAGCGAATAGGAAATTTGAACTCAGGTGTGCTTTCAATTCTTTGGAGGCAGAACTGTTATTTATCATTTAGGTTTGTGTAACTGAATCAGTATCCTGTAGTCTCGTTCAGAGCCACACCGGATTAAAATTAATTTTCTCCCTTCTCAAAATAAATACTTAGTGTCTTTTCAGAGGAGGGCTGTGGCAGAAGATAGGCTTGTTGGAGATCCAGTAATGTTCCTTAATAACAATGTGTCTTTTTCCCCTTAAGGCATCGCTGGCTCCACTCAATGACGGATGACCCTCCAACTACTCATCCACCAGTTGCTCGTAAATTTATCTGGGAGAACCATAAATTCAACCTGAGTGGCACTCCTGGGCAGTACGTGCCTTACTCTACTACTCGCAAGAAGATCCAAGAGTGGATCCCCCCTAAAACAGCTAGCAAATAACAGCAACAGAAATGTGACTTCTCAGGCTTGGCTTTCAGTGTGAATTGTATTTTCACTGTTTTGTTCAGAATAAAAGCCTCCTATAACTGCTGTAGTTTAGTTTATTGAATGGGAGGAGGGGCAGAACAAGTGATAAAACATTGGGAAGAGGACAATATATTACAGGTCTTAATCTCATCAAGATATTGGGCGTTTTCTGATATCATCAGTGTCCTCTCTTCACATAAGCAGGTCTCAGACTGTGACTGTCACTCCTCACATTTGTACCACTCAGCAGAATGCAAATACACGTTTGAAATACTTTTCTCATCTTTTAATGTTATCCTATTACAGTCTCTGCATGTTCATGTACTATTTTAAAAGGCCATCTCTTTAAATTTTTATAAAGTTAGAATAATAAGGCAAATCAAGGATTATAGTTTTGATTCATAGAATGTGCATGAGTATGCAAAAAACATTGCTGTATTCTAGTATGGTATGATACATAATGTAGCCTTACAAGTTTTATATTAATCAAATGACATCTCACGCCCTAAGGGAGTTCAGTCATAAGCAGAGGGCCCTCTGTCAAAAAAATCTTTTGTTGCTTCTGTGTTGCTGAGATTCATTACAAGATGTTCTCATGAGGCTTTGGGATGGGCTGTTTCCCCTCTTGTGACAAGATTTTAAAGGTATTTTGGAGTTTGAGAGTGTACCTTTTTAGGAGGTAGAGAAGTAAAATACAGCAGAACTTAGTCTCAAAAATGTGAAGTTATCAAGTTCACATTTGAAAGAGAGTTGTTTGGGGCTGTGGCTTTTTTTTCTGTAACATGCTAATGTTTGACTTTTTTTCCAGCCAGCTAATGTTTTTTTTAGCAGAGTTGCCCTCTCCACAAGCCTTCCTTTATCTGACGACCTACTCTGTGGATAACTGGTGGTGGTGGGGTGCCCACCCAGCCTTTCATTCACCCCAGCACCTCACCTGAGTGGAGGAGAAAACACAAAGCTCATGGGTTGAGATAAAGGTGGGGAGACTGCTTGCCACTTATCAACATGACCAAAAGAGACCTGCCAATTCAAATAGATTTGCATGGTGAGAATCAGAGGCAAAAAATGTAAAATACCACCTTCCCTCCCCACTTCTTCCCAGGCTCAACTTCACATCTTCATTCCTGGCTCCTCTGTCTCCTCCTGAGGAAACAGGGGCTGTGGTCTGTCCATAATAGCTCCTCTCTGCTACTCCTTCCTTGTACATTCTCCCTGCTTCAACATGGGACCTCTTCATGGCTGCAGTCCTTCAGGATACACCCAGTATGGGTTTTCCAGATGTTGCAGTTCCTGTTGGGAAATGCTCACCTGCTGGTGTGGATGCCTTCTGGGGCTGGGAGGAATCTCGGCTCTGGCACCTGCAGCATGTCCTTGCTCTCCTCCTCTGAACTTGATGTTCATGTGACTGCTGCACACGTCTTTCCCACTCATCCTCTGCCTGTGCGATATTTTTTGCCCCCTCTGAAATACTCTTCCCCAGAGGTGCCACCACCTTGGCAGCTGGACTTAGCTGTGCCCTGTGGTGGTTGGCTGCTGCCAGCACTTTGACAATTCCACCCAGTGCCCTGACTTAGAGAAGTCTTTGCTGAAGATGAATAAGAAGGGTTCTGGATATATTATAAGCTTGCAATTGCCTGTCAAGAATAAAAGACCTTTGCTCCCCAATAGCCCCTGCAGTGGCTGCACCACTGACTCTACACTGGCTGCTTTTCCTTCACATGTCTGCCTGACTGGGTCACTTAACCCCCAGTTCCTTCCTTATTAATTCAAATTCCATATTAATTCATTATTTAAAAGTGTAGGGTTTAGCTTTAATTGCTTTAAACTAGTTCTAGTTTTTAAATTAATGGGAAATAGCACCAAGATCTCCTGACCTATCTAATTAGAAAGGGATAATGTTTAATTTTCTGTAAGTCAACAAAAGCACTGAGCACAGCTGAAAAACAATTTGAGGCACACTGAGCAGCATAAGTGGAAAGGACTTGTTTAACATTTTTATCTTGATAGATTATTTGACCTTAAGAACAAAGTTTGCCCCAGTGCTGCTGAAGAGCTTCATTACTAACACTGATCTATACGAGCCCTATGGGTTCAAACACGGAGCAATTAACTATTTGTTTTAGCCTCTACTTCTCTTTAATGCATTTTCTACCTATTTAATTCCTCTTCTTTCTTTGTCCTGTGGATTTTTGGATTGTTTCCTGAAGGCACATCAGGAGGTACATTTGGGAATGAGAATCTGTACTCAGGGGATGGATAGTAACTCTTCCTACACACTCTATGCTGAAAAAAAGGGTATCAGAGCCTGGTTGTCCTTTTGTTGTCAACGGGAACAGAAATGTTGAACAAGGAGTTTTGAACAACTTTGTGTACATCAATGCTCCACAGAAAGAGAAAAATGAGCTTGTCCTGCCCCACTGGGCTGAAGCAAGCCTAAGGACTCAGTAGTTTTTTTTAGAAAATATCATCAGTCCCATTTCTGGAGAGAAGAGCCCCACTCATCCTGCTTTAACCAGTAGGAACCACAAATGGATTTTAAATGCAATATTTTCACTGGCATCTCTTGTAGCATTGCTTCTCCATGGTAGATTGTGCAAGGCATGTATAGAAAATAAAGCATATGCAGCAAAATCAGTGGTCTTCCACAGGGCTTTCTGCTAATGCTTCTGCAATTCAGTCTTTTTATCAGCAACCTCAATCAGTTATGGAAGTTCACCTTTGCTGATGACATCTGCCTCAGTATTCAGGCTCTGCTCCTTTCCGGTCTAAATGACATTTTAAATGCCAAGCTGGCCAAGTGTCACAGCAGATGGTGTCTTCAACCAAGTGCAATCAAAGCTCTGACTGGAATATTCCCCTTGCACTAAATGTGATTCTTCAAAGAAACAACTTTCTGACACGAAACAGTCTCTTTAAGAAGGCAGGTACCTCTTCCAGAAGCAGCAGAGTGCTGAAACCCACTTTTGTTTTAAAATTGTGTCTGTCCCTGTAGCTTTCCACATCCCCATGGTCCAGAGCAGCCCTTTGCTGTATCTGCCTCCAGGCTTTTGCTGTGCTCGCAGCACACTCATCACAGGCCCATGCACTGGACTGGAGCCCTTCCCTCCGTGGGGCACTGCATCCTCCCTCACTGCCACCTGCAGCTGCACCTCTGCCCGCTACAGCTGAAACTGGCCAGGAGACATGGGGTGGAGAATGACGGCGAAAGGAGCTCCAGGAGACCATCTCCCCCTGTGAAGATCCCAGTAACAGCAGGTCAATAGTGGGGCGTGTGACATGGCTCTGCAGCACTGCTGGCCACATGTGCCACCCACTGCAGAGCCAGTTGTGCTGCACATCATGACACTTGCCGAGTCCCCATCTCGGTGGACTCTTTGCCAGCAGGGAATTTATGAAGACCTTGTCAATCCAGCAGCCCCGGTTGGATCCAACAGATCCATTGGCAGCACGGTGCTTACAAAGCCTCCATGTTTTGACCTTAAGCCCCAGAGATTGCCCTGAGTGCCCAGATCTGGAGCAGGTGAAGGTTGCCTTGCAGACTGAGGACCTTTGCAGTAGGTGAGTACAAACAACACTTCAGTATTCTCAAGACTCAATATTGGCCGTGGTGTTGAAAGCAGCTGATGAATCTGCTGTGGCCGTTTGGCAAAACATTAGTTCACTGGATGACATAGAGGGTAGAGGCAACACCAGCATTGCGCTGAAGACCTTGCAGCAAAAAGTTAGCATTTCATAGCCATTTCTACCTACAGCAAGAGGAGAAATCTTTGACAGGGAGGAACATACTAGAGCATTAAAGAAAGCTGGAATAAGATGGCAGGAGGCCTTGCCCTTTCCTGTCCAACCTGTGCTGTACTACTGATTCCTGGCTCCTTGAGGGCACACTGAGAACATTCAGATAGTCACCAACTCACATTTCTGTCATCTAACCTCAGGCTTCAAGTTTTGGGATGTTTCCTGCTAAAAGTTGGTGATGGGAAGCAGGTTTGAGTGGGAATTACAGGGGCAATTGTTTTGGATAGAGTTGGAAGTCATCAGCCTAGAAAGTTGAGGTATAAATTTTCCACAGCTGTGGTGCATTCAGAGTGAAACCTTTGAGTTGCTAATTGTTTGGGGCTTATTATTCTGCTGGCAAGTGAGGAGGAGAGAGGGAACAGATCCTTGCTTTGCTAAGAAGTTAAAAAAACTGCAAATCTAAAGGCTTTGCCTCCACATGGTGCTTGCAGAGAGTGTACAAAAGCAGGTACTTCAAAGTGTGGGCAGAAGTGGCAGCCTTTAAATGGTACTCCAGGTTCCTCATGCAAATCCCACAGTGAATGATGGATTGCACCACGGGAAGCTTATCTCAGTGGAAGACAGCAGAGTAACCCATGTCAGTGGGGAAGGGCCCAGCAGGTATTTCATCCTGGAGACCTGCTGAGCTTTGAACACCATGCTCTGGTTCCCAAGCAGAGCACCACCCACGTGCTGGAGCTGGTGGTGGCTCTTGCTTCCAGCATGGAGTCCATGAAGGGGAGCACTTTCCCGGGTGTGCCATTTCCAGCTGCCAGCAGGAGCAGAACCACACTCAGTTTGGAGAAGACCTCAGAGCCCCAAGAGACTTCCCTTCGCTGAAGGGCAAAAACCAGGTCTGACCATTTCCTTGTGGTTTCGAATCACTTGTGATGTCACTTCCCAGACGGATGAATTTTGTAGGCACTCCTGGTTTTGTTCACATCCAATAAACGCAAAGGGCAGAACAGAAGCAGGATCTTACGTAAAAAACCCAGTGTTTTCAAAATTTGTGGATTTAATAATCACATATAAGAGGATTTGTTTTTTGAAAAAGCACTTAAGACTTACATTTATACATTTTCTCAGTTCACTTTACAATGCACTTTTATTTCATGATTTCTTCAGTATTAAATATCAAGAGTAAAAAAATTAGAACATAAATACACGTATGCTAAAGCAAGATGTGCATACACAAATGTGCATAGGTACATACCACATTTAGCATAAAGACTACATTTAGGTGGGATTTGCATTAGAAAGTTTCCAACAAAGTACTAAACTTTCTTCATCAAATTATAAAGACATATAATGCAAGTTAAAAAGTGATATTCAAATCAAAGTTTCTTGCTTGTTAATTAAAAGCACTAATCACTTCATTTACATTGTTTTATCCTGCATTACAAACATGATGAGGCAAAAGACATCGATTTTGATGTTGCAAGCAAGAATTTTTGTTTGTGTGCATGAGTGAAAGTAAGAGTTACTGGCTAATTTTTAACCGGGAATTTGGAGCAGGAGCAATGATCACTGGACCACTTCACAAATTGCTTCTAAAATTGAAACTGTTTTGCAATTTGTTCCCATTAAGAAGGATATGCAGCAAAATGAAAGTTTAGGAGTCTGTATTTTCTTTATGTAAATTACCCAAAAACTACATCAATATCTTAGTGTGATTTAATCTCTGTAACAACAACAGCAGTTACAAAATCTATTTAAATAATCTTTAGTAATACTAGCATCACTTAAACAAATCACAGATCAAGAGACTTCTGTTTTATATTCCCAGAATTCATGTCTATTTCTTTCTCTTTGTTTGTGGTGTTATTTCTTTCCTCCTTTAATGGAGTATTCAATTTTTCCCTGTGATATGTATTTTAAATATTAGTTTTAGGGCAAGTGGTTGGTAGTAGGACTATTTTTTATGCTTCATGGCCCGAAGGATTTTTAGTTGATGGAATAGCAATCTATCAAAACACTGCCTGAATGTAATAGATGAAGTCTCATGTGGTCAAGCATTCAGACACAGGCCTATTAATAGTTTGTTTTTTGAGGGTAACCATCCATAAAAATCCAGTGAGGCAAAACCAAATTTAGCAATATCTGTCCATGTGGTGCTTCCCTTCTGTCTGGCAGTGGCCAGAGAAAGCAAGGAAATCGTAGCATCTTTTAATTCGAGGCAGCCATGTTAAAAATGAAGTGGATTTATTTACACTGGCTGTTGGGGAGCTCATGGAGTTGCTTTACTTTCCAAAGGAAAAAATCTAAGTGCACGATTTTCACAGCACGAGCCTCAGATACACCTCCCTTGCCCACAACACAGCAGAAGGATCATTGTTTGCACAAGGGATGTTTTTGTTATTTGGCGCATCTTAACCTGACCTTGAACATCTCCAGTCAGACCTTCATATTTCTCTGGGACCCAACCTAGGGGTGGCTTGGTCCACTCAGCACAAAGCCACCCTGAGACAGAGACCTCTCTGCCTCTGGCAGGGGAGATCACTTCTGAATCTCAAACTGAGCTTCATCACCATGGGTCTAAATGAGATGCTGACTCTCAGCAGTGATCTTGGCCTTCTGGGTATAGCAAAGCTTAATTTCTGAGCGTCAGTGCCCCAGAGAACCCATTAATAATGTGAATCTAAGCAGAAGAGCTGGTCTGAAAATAGATCCAGAAGCTGACAAGGGAGTTGCACTGCCTTTCTTCTCTTTCATGGATGGGATGAGATGCAGGTGATACCCAGTGCTCTGCTTAGTATCTGGAAATGGTGGTGGCTTCAGAGGTTTCTGAAGCTGGAGTATGGCCAGGCAGACAGAAAACATGCCTCTCCATGTAAGAATTTGGAATTTTCTGTGAAGAACTATTAAAATGGAGGGAAAAAACCCTGCCACTAAGAGGGGAGGGAGCATACTCTTTGATCAACTCACATTCATATATTTAATGAGCACATTAATCAAAGCACAAGAAGTAAAGCTAGATTTAGATTTCTTGAAGTGTAAAAATTCAAACTTTATACTCATTTGAAAAAAGAAGAGTAAGAGGAGTATCTGGCTTTATTTCTTCTATCTTAGAAAAATCCTTCTTCACTAACTGAACATCAGCTGTGAGAGTTAAAGCCCATAGGAGACTGATACGGAGCTGACACCAACTCAGACACAGGATTGAGATAAAAACCGTGGACTGCAGGTCAGGACACAATCTTATGCTGTCTGAAAGAGCTCAGTCTGAAGGTATGTAGACTGTTTTAATTTTTTTTAAAATTAGTTTTTAAATTATCAGATTAAAGTCTACCTGGCTTTCCTTTAACTCCTACTATTTAATTTGCATTCCCCTCCAGTGGAATCTGGTTTCACTTTTATAAATAAGATTTTTCAGTTTAGGCTCTCTGTCCTTGAGTGTTGTTGCTCTAAGTACTGACAGCAAAAGTTAATTTGTATTTTATCAACTTCAGATTATTTCTAATGGACTTCAAATGCTGGACTTCAAATAATTTCTGATTAATTTTTTTTGATGGATTTTTTTCTTAAAAAAAAAAATCTTTACATATTTGTTAGTCTTTGGGTTTTCAAAGCTTGAAGTGGAGATTAAAGTTTAGGATTTGTAAAGTACCAACAGAAGCTGAGGTTTCCAGGCAGAATTACTTCAAACTGTGCAGCAAATAGCAACACGTCTTTTAATACATTTGAAAGTACAGAACTTGAGGGGGCAAAAATTAATTCAGCACCCAACTATTACTTGCTGTAACCAATTATCGAAGCTGAATGAAAAATTAAATTAAGCATGAGTATTTTTTTTCACTCATCAAGGGGTTTGCAAAGCTTGCAGTCAGTCAATAGGTGGGTGGATGGGTACCTGGCAGGTTCTGGGCTGGGGACCTGGAGCTGGCTGTGGGCAGCTGTGTGCGTGCACCAGGAAGGGGCTGCTCAGGAGACATCAGTGGTGGCCTCTGCTCAGCACCATGTGTGTCTGCTCTGCAGTAGTCTGGGGTTATTTACATCTGTAACAAACAAACCAGAGGCACAGAGATTAATCCCTCATCTAACATTCAGCTTTGCCTGGTTACAGGGGAACCATATTACCTATTGAACTTGGATTTTCATGTGCCATCCCTGCTGTGGCTCACACAGATCCACAGCAACAACTCTCCCACAGAGCACATATCATTGGGAAGTGGGTACCTGGCTCTGTTTGCCCTTCACCCCCCCACAAATCTGTCTTCCTGGCAAAATGCCAGCCCCTCACTTGGATCCAAACAATTGTTAGAGCATCTATCGACTCTGTGCTAATAACAGCTTTCATCCCCAGAGCTGGAAAGCTTCTCCAAAGCACAATCCTCTCTGCTGCTTGCCACTTACCACTGGAGTTACAAAAGAAAGGGCAGTAAGCAACTGCTGTGTGACCCACCCCCACAATGGCCGCCTTACTGTGACAGCCTCACTGCAGCTACAGGGGGCTGGCAGTAGCCCTGCTACCCTACTCACCCGTGCTACAGCTGCAGGCTTGCTGCTGGCAGCTGAAGGAAAGCACAAACTGGTTTTCAAAAAGCAAACGCCAAAACAGTGAGCATGTCCATCATGGCCAAGCACAGACTGGATGCTCCAAACCCAGCCTGCAAACACAATGGCATCTGCAAAAGAAAAGCAATGAGCAGCAATTAATCTGTGCTGTAACACTTGTCTGATTACATTGAGTAAAACTCTGTTTCTTCTAAACCCCAAGTGGGTACCTATCTGTAATTGTAGCTCCTATTAATCAGGATTGTAATTGCTGTTGGTACTCAGCAATAGGGAAATGCAGGCCGTAACTGACCATCCATTTGTCTAACCCTATGTTGGGCAAAACAAGCACCCTCGTGTCACAACACATGATTCCACAGTATAATTACTTTCATGCTCTGCAATTAACAAAATGGCATCTTGATAGAGAAAGATATCAAGGAAACAAACCTCTTCTATAATCCACCATAAGATACCTAGAATTACGTGTTTAAAAGATGCTATAGACCAGCAGTTGTATAACGCATACAAGGCTTTCAGAAAAGAAGACATCAGCAGGCATCTAGACAATATCTTTCCTGAGCAGCTTGTCAGCATTAACAAGAAGCTGTGAGTTAATTTGTAGGGCTGTCTTGTCCCCATTTCTGTCATTCCCTTTCTGTCCTTCCCCTCTACCTCAGTTAAAATAATATTAAGAATTATCAACTAATATAAACTCATCTAAGAGAGACACTAACCTCCTAAGTAGGGTTAAAAAACACATGTACATTTATACAGACATATGTTACACAGGGAATATTTTTGCTTATCACTTGAGTTTGCTTGAGCCTGTAATTGTCTTTTAGTAGCTATTTAGCTTTGGTATACGTTTAGTCTATAGGGAATCTATTCTCATCTTCAGCATTGCCTGAAATTCCCACTTCTCTTTTTAATCCCCCAAAGCCACAGTGGGTCAAGAATCCCCAAGTCCATGGGATGCATAAATGTTTTGTCTCTGCAGTTTAGTGAAGCCTGTAAGAGCACTGAAAAGCTCTTCACTCACTGTGCTGGATTGTTCAATTTATGCTGGGAAGCCCCACAGTGTTGAGAGCACTGTAACAGCAGCTGGTGAGATCCAGGAGCAAACTTTTCCCTGCAGCTTGGCTTTTTCACAGCAGGGCGTACTGCTTTTACAGTGATGACTGCAGCAGGCAGTGGGAGGCTGGTAGTGTAAATAGATTTTGTAGTTGTAATCAATTCTGAGAGGAAAGCAGGGGGAAACTCTCTGCAGGTAAGAGTTTTGTTTCTCTTGAACAATCGATGGGCTTGTGTTATTGCTCAGAGGTGCATCTGCACGTCTTTCCAGCTTCCCTCCAGTTTCCTGCATGCTATCAACCACCCTCCATCCTATGTTGCCCCACTCCAAGGGCTGGCAATCCAGTTCTGTCTGCTGCCTTCTGTCCATCTCTCCTCATCCACAGCCAAGTGGTTTTGTGCCACTCTTGACTTCCTGCAGCAGGCTCTGCCATCCCTTCTCATGCCAGTAGCTCTCTGCCTCTCCCCTTCCATCTAGTCCTGCAAGGCTGCCCTTCTGGGTGTCAATGCTATGCTCATCACTAATGGAATTGAGTGCTTAATGCAAATACATCCGTCCAATGTCCCATATAATTAAAGATGGTCTCTCATTTTCTTCCATCACACATCCTAACAGGAAGGTTCCATGATTACTTTCCAGTACGAACAAGCAAGGGATACAAGATTTCTATTTTGTCCTGCTAGCGCATCATTGTTGGCCATTTTCCTTTCAGCTATGTGTGAGTCTTGTTAGCCCAAAGAGACTGGAAAGATCTCTCCTTGTTCTTCTAGTCCAACAGACACCTATGAATTGAGCAAAGTTACTTAAGAGCTTTTCTTTTTTTTTAAAGTAGTTGTTTGACAGTGTAAGCTCTCCTCTTAGAAATTACTAACTTTCATTTATATTACTCAGGGTTGAGAGAACTGTCTCAGGTTTGGCTAAAGCCTATTTCTCACAAAGCATCCTGTCTTGCTCTCTCTTTGCTCACATATTGCAATGAGCAATTGCCTCCGGCGTTACAAATCTGGACCTAATTTCTAATTGAATTCATCTGGCTCCAGCTTTCAGCAACAGGATCCTGTTGTTGTCTTTCTCTGCAAGCTGAGGAAAGTGATGGCTGCCCGGTATTTTCTGCCTGGGAAAGCATTTGTACACTGTAAGCAAGTCAGTTCTCACTTTTCTTGTTGACAAGCTAAACAGATGGAACCCTACATCTCTTCATGAAAAGCACTTCTCCCTTGTCATTTCTTGTGGTTCTCTACCCTCTCTAATTTTCCTTTAGTCTTTTCAGAATGAGAATCATCTCCCATACCAATCCTGTATACAAAGTGTAAAAGTCATCTTTCTCTTCCTGCTTATTTATTCCCCCAAGATTTACAACAAAGAGTCAAGGACAAAAAACTAGAGGAGTTCATTTGTTTGCTGCAGGTTCACACGGGGAGCTCGCTTTAGATTGCCCTGAAGGCAGTGGGTGAACAGGTCCATCCGAGAAGCTTGGCTGTTATTTGGCACCTGGCAGCAGCCCTGGGCTCCTCCAGCTCTAGTTCCAAGTACTGCTCACCCTGTTCTCCAGACCTACCTTGTACCACGCCGCTCCCATTGCACCCATGTCGTGCTGGGTGCAGCTCCAGCTCCACTCTGACACCTCCATCTAGTTAAGAGTTGCAGAATGACATGTTAGCAAATACTGAGAGGAATGATTAGATGGGATGTACACTTGTAATACAGAGGGAATTGCTAAATAAGAATATATTCATGGGAACTGTTGTTCCTAAACCACTTAGCAAAGGTTTTACTGACCTGGTGTATTGCTAACTTTTCGTCAGATTTTACACAGTACAAAATTAACCCCCTTGCAATCACCTAAGTGTGTTACATCTCCACGGTTACCTGTAATCTGCAATGATGAAATAAGATTATTTTGGCAAGTCTCAGAAAAATCACAATTGTCATTCTGTGCCTACCATTTGCTCTCAGTCCTGTCACCCCCTGTTGTGACCAGTATGGTCACAGTATGGTAAACCAGTATGGTTTCTCCATGCTCCCTGTCACTGCTATGGGATACTTATCTTTGTCAAGTCACTTAACATTTTATATACTAGCAGGTCTTAGGTATTCTTTCAGACTCCTGGAATTCCCCCAGTACCTTTAAAGTCAATGTCAGTGAGAAAGAATCTTCAACCAACTGTTCTATCGCTCCAGGGGTTCCATGGCATCTAAACATTATCCTACATGTTCATCCACATTTATCCTACACATTTTCCTCAGTTCCTGACAATCAAAGAACAAATTCTGTCTAATTGAAATGAATTATGAGAATCCTGGTTTTTTCCAAATCAAAAAGTAAAAATATTAAGCTGTTCTGTATTATTATCAGTTTCACCATCCAATTCTGAACCCTCTCCTCTCCTGAGATGTTTGGCTGTGTACTTCTGTACTGACCTCAGCCTCACAGCTGGCATGCAAACCCCCTCAGTAGGAGCTGCCTGACCTTTAGCGGCAATGGTGAGAAGATTAAATGCTTACATACCTCATTTTCCCCCTCAGGAGAACCTGTGGACTGGGGAGTCTGGTCTCTCAGAGGGGCAGCAAGGCTGATGACTTCTGTCGGGAAGAACAGGCCACGGAGCAGTATTTGTTCACCACCCCTCCTGATGACTGTTAATCATTTAAGATCCTGATAACCTGCTCACAAGCTAATACAGGCATTACAGTGATCGATGACTCAGACACAAGTTCTTTTTATTGAGGTAGGTATAGTCAGGGGACTGTTAAGGAAAGATGGAAACTCCTACTCTGCTCTTAGTCTCCTGCTGTTTCCAAGTCTCTCCATTACTACAGACTCAAGAGCTATGCTGGGACTGCATTCCCTGATCATCAGGGATGCTAGCTGTCACCCTGATCACCATTAGTTTAATATCATACAGACAAATGGGAAATCAGAATAAAAATGACACAAAATCAAAGCCAGGAATCTCAATAGATTCTGCTTCCTGTGACTTTTCCTGTGATCTTACATTTCACTGAAAAATATGGGAATTTTCCTCTTGTATATGTTTTGTGGCAATTTTTTAAATGTATTTACTTCTGACTGGCCTCCCTGGAGAAACTTCAGGGGGTTGTTGGTGTATTTTTTTCAGCTTTGGAAGGCTGTAGGAAAGTCAGAATGTAGGAACCAGCTAATGTTAAAAATATACCTTGTTTATATATTTAGCAAAACATCACCGTGCAAAAGGCTTGCTGACGGATAGAGGAGTGTGTGCACCCCTTTCAGAGGGGTGGAAAACCCCAGAAAGGCTGCTCCAGGCACCCACCAAGCAAGCCACAGCACAGTGCCATTATGAAAGTGGCAGAGTGGTCTTCCACCAGCTGTAGCCGCACACTTAATTTGGCATTTGATGGCTCTAAAAATGCAGTACTTCATAGTTGCTTGTCAAAATCCACAACTGCATTAAAATATCATGTTCTGTACAACTTCCCTGATGTGTTAGGCCTTACTTCTTTAGTGGCAGAAGCTTCATTTTGATTCTGTTACTCTTGATTCAATCTGTCATTCAGAAATTTCTAAAGGAAATCAATTGCACTGCCCCTGTTTCTGAATGCGATAACTGCTATACATCAGGATCTTTGTCAACACCAGTGCTTCATGAATAACTGTCTTCCTAATGTAGGAGCCCCATGAGCAATTTGGCACCACTGAAATGCAGCTTTTTGCTTTGAAGATAGAATGCTTGGTGCTAACCATTTAGTAGAGAAGAAGAGTATTCTGCCAAGCAGAAAGCAAGAGGTACAGACACCAGGGATATCAAAGTTCCTACAAGTTCCCTGGGCAAGGGAGAAAGAATGAATTAATACCTCACCAGGGGATGAACTGCTTGCGTGAGCTTCACAATTGCTCATGCTGCCTGTCCTGTCCCTGCCCATCAGCCTACGTGTCCTAGCTGGCCAGTTGGAGCGGAGTGTGAGCCAGCAGGGGGGCAGGCAGCAAGCACTGCAAGCAGTGGGGAATTCAGGGTGTCTGGAGGAAGCAGGGCATGTGACGGGGTCATGGGAGGAAAAAGCTAGAGCTGTTTTGGTGGGTGCATTTGGCCACAGGGGCTTCCCTAGTTCCAGCTCTTGTACAATAGTGGTTGTATTTACCTACATTTAACAGCTGACCTTTTGAAAATAATAAACCAAACCATGAGGCAAAGGTTGCCTCATCATTATGGGTTCTCCATGCTCAAGATCCCACATGTTTTTTCTAAACAGAAAGTAATGGCCTTCTAGGGCTTGACTGAATGCCACTGCAGTAGGCACATGGCCTTTCCCTGCCCTTCTGCCAGCCTGCAAGTGCTGAATCAGTTTAGTACATGCTGCCACAGACAATTTATATTTACATTTATTCAAAACTAGAAGTCATATTCTGTTGTGTAGAGTAACTGCTAAAAACCACAAAAAAAAATTCCTATGTTAAGACACATTATATATTGAATGTATGATTCATGCATTTGATCTAAAATTCAACAGCCAAAATACATAACAACAACCTCTGTGATGGGAATTGATTTCCATATGATGGGTTATATGAAGCAGTAAACATTATGGTACTTAGTTAATTCAATGCAGCCATCCATGGCTTTCCATTTTGCTCTGCATAGCCCATATAGTACTCACAGCACATCATGTTGAGTTAACAGATAGGAAAATGCCAGCTAAATAAAAGTCGTCTTTTTAGTATCTCACTTTTGAGTGCACTGGCTTTCAGTCTTCGATCTGGTCACAGTTTATATTGCAGAGCTTTAAATGGAGATGATCTTGACAAAAGCCTTTTTAAGTCTGAGAGATTCCAATTTTGTATTGAAATACCAGATGTCACCCTGAGATTTCATATATTCTTCCTTCTTATCAACCACAGACAAACTGTTTGATCTGACACTGTGCTCTGAAGTTATATTTTTCCATGCTGTGTGCTAAAGATCACTTAAAAAACCTGTCAGTAGATGCCTGACACCTTTATTTCTACTTAGTACTTGAGGAGACTGACTTGTCCAAATGGGCGTGGAAGATGTATTTTCTTTGCCAAATTTTTGCTTTATACTCCTATTACTCCTAGTGGTTAAAATAATCTTTGTTCTGTAAGAGGGGAACTGGCTCCAATTAATTGCTGTGGTAAGAGTACAGAGTGGAGGGGATATTCTTGCTACTAATTTTACATAAATTTACCTAATTTGTCATAAAAGGAGCCTGCTATAGGCAAGGTAGAGGTAAACAAGTTGCCAGCAGCTGAGCTAGGCACAAACTGGGAAGAGAAGAGCAATAGTCCTCCATTCATTCTGAATGCCACGTTTCCAAGTTCTTAATGCTGTAAAAAGTAGGTAATTCTTATGATTTTGAAATGGACCATGGTGCTTACATGTCCCACATTGTGTCATATTTATAGTCTGGTGTGGATTTACACACCTGTGGGGCTGTTGAGAGCTATACCCTGTGTGATAACTTGTAATGAGAGAGGATCTGCTCCTCAGTGTACTCTTCCTGTAGACAAGATATTGCTAGTGGATTGGGAAGGAATACAGATACAAAATATTTCCTGGCACTGTATTTGAGTTAACCTCTAGGAAAGGCTGAGCTTATTTTTATAGCAGCTGGCGGGGGGAGAATAACTGTAGCTGTGAAGCAGGTGAAGTCAAATGCAAACATATTTTTGTATCCTTCAGAAAATCTACAGACTTGAACCAGAATAGCAGTTACTGAAATTGCTACAAATGCAGCTGGGTGTGCTGAGTTCAGGGAAGTTACATATATCTCATAAGTAGCCATCATTCCATGAAAATGTTGGAGGGGAGCATAAATTCTGGCTAAGTTTGTTTCTTTAGCCACAGGAAAATGTGTTTTCCATTAATTCTGCTCTGCTCTATGTGACTGGGTATTTTGTTCCTTTTGATGGGTTTCTGCTGCTTGGGCTTGCTCATGCTTCAAAATATATGTTTATGTGGTTCCCTTGGTCTATATTTGCCTTATTGTTATAATAAATTTGATCTCATGACTAGAGGGTTATGTTGAAATAGCAATACTGAATTAATAGGTTTGCTACCATTGTCTTGTCTTTTCTGCAGAAAGTTATCTTTCTATTATCAACTCTCTTACATCCCAGTTTAGTTCTTTTACTAAGAGCTCTCTATCTAGCCCTCTCTGTCAATCTGTTGCTTAAAATATACCAAAATAACAACACCGTTGCTGATTATTAAGCTACAATCTTTTCGTATTTGTCTTTCCTGCTAATAGGCTTGAAATACAGGTTTTATACGCTTGTTTAAGAAAGCCAAACTCTGCTCAGATGAAAATATCTCCATGCAAAATTTTCAGCTCCCCTGCAACAGCCTATGGAGGCAGAAAACACAGCTTCATAATCTTTACTGGCCCCAAGCACTTGGTTCCTGACTACTAGGCAATTTGTTAACTCATCTAATTCAAATACGCAAAAAGGGTGAGTAACAATAAACCATCTCAAATCAATCCATCTGGAAGTAGATAAAGTAGCTATAATGAACAGCATGTTTAGAGAGCACATTTCCTACTCAGTCTAGTCGTTTGCAGGATTCAGGCCATGGATGTTGCAGGTTGTCTAAGAAGCATTAGATGCGAAGAGATGAGTGAATGTGAAAGTGGAGTTTGAGGATAATTTATGCTGATGGATGTTTGCTGTTTATGCACACTTCATTAGCTAAGTCAGCGTGGCTAATGCTCCTGGGACTTCTCAGCTTTCCCTACTGCTTGCTGATGGCTGTTTGCTCTGAGTTCATAGGTGAGTGAACACAAACATATGTTTTCAGATGTGTAATTTGTTTTATAATGATGTTGTTTTAACCCCAGTCAGCAACTGAGCCCCACTCATCCACTCACTCGCTCCCCAGTGAGATCAGGGAGAAAATCAAAAGGTTAAAAGGTAGAAAACTCATGGGTGAAGATAAAGACAATTTAATAGGAAAAGCAAAAGCTATACACACAAGCAAAGCAGAACAAGGAATTAATTTGCTGTCTCCCATGGGCAGGCAGGTGTTTGGCCATCTCCAGGGGAGCAGGGTGCCATCCCACATAACAGTTATTAGGAAGATGAATGCCATCACTCCAAATGTCTCTCCCCCACCTTTCCTTCTTCCCCCCAGCTGATATATTGAGCGTGATGCCACACCTTATAGAGCATCCTTTTGGTCAGTGGTGTCAGCTGTCCCAGCTGTATCCCCTTCCAACTCCTTGCAGACTTGCCCAGGCTCCTTGCTGGTAAGGTGGTGTGAGAAGCAGAAAAGGCCTTGAGGCTGTGTGAGCACTGATCAGTAATTGCCAAAATGTCCATGTGTTATCAACACTGTTACCAGCACAAATCCAAAATATAACCCCAAACTAGCTACTTTGGAGAAAATTAACTCTATCCCAGCCAAAGCCAGCACAGATGACTGAGGAATGCATGAGGCATCTGTTGTGGAGCTGTTAGAACTTGCCATGTTCTTCAGTATAGAAGTTGAAAAGAATATATTGTAGAATATATCCTTCTTCTGCAGGCAGAGTCAAGACACGGTCTATTGAGTTTCTGTTTTAAATATGTCAATTTTATTCTGACCTGAGATACTCTAGGACCTACCAAGATCCTAAGTTCATTCCCAACACAAGAAGCTTTTTATTGCCTCATCCAATGCTGTCATCATAATCCCTTGTTATTATGAATCTGGATTGCCTTCAATAGGAGCACATGTTCTTAAATAATAGCAGGATTTGGCTTTGCGTATGTAAAATTATAAGGCAAATCAGTACAAACAGCAAAAGCAACTCAGTAGCTGTCTGAAAAGCAAAAACATCAAGTGCTTTTCAATGATCCTTAACACGACAGCTAAATCCACAGCAAGGCAGAAGTTATACCACAATTGAGGTAGCATGCTGTTTAGCAAGGATGAGTCAATTCTTTTGTTTTCTGAAAGACAAATAACACTAAGTTTTTACAGTTACAATCAAATTCCTCATATAAATACATGCGGAAGCATTCATACAGGCAGGAATAGGAACAGCGTCATGTACCTCCCAGATTTCTAGGAACAAAGGACACTATAAGTATGTATTTTGTAAGTGTATTTCTTTTTTTCTGCATGACACCTTCCAGGAAATAGTGACAAAGATAGTTCTGGACAGGATTCACTCAGGTTGCGTAGCGCAGATGAAGAGTGCAAATAGCAAGAGAGCTCAAAATGTTACAGTAAGATGAAATATTGCAAATGATAAAATAACCCCCCTTAATAAATTCAAATTGCTGGTGCACCACTTGCCATTGTCATCAAGGCACCTCTGCAGGTGAGACCAGACAGTTAGTATGCATAAGCAGGAACTGAGGCTGCGTGTCAACCACATGAGGATCTCAGCAGTAAAATTGTTTTAAAGGTATGGTTCCCACTTCCTTCAAAACTTGACTGCACCCCACATGTTTTGCCCTTCACTTATGCAGCAGGTAATACAGCAGCTCCGCAAAACACTCCAAGGATAGGCACAATAGTAACAACATGTTGTGCTGGTAATGGCAGTACTTATGTTGGAAATAGTTGTCCTTGAAACTAATATTCATTATCCTGGTATAATTGCCTTATATCAAATAAGGCTTTCTTATTTTACCTATATTTTTTTAATAGATAAATATTTTTAATAGCTAAGACAGTAAGTTCTCATACTCTGAATTGAAGTAACTGAGCTACTAAAACTGCGATGTGTAGAAAAGGGCTCCAGACCTTCTTCTATGCTTATTTTGAAACATGTGCTAAGATTCACATACTGCAGTATTGGGCTTCTCCTCAGATCAATGGGGAATACGAGGGAAGTAGCAGCCCTGCTTGGTCTACTGTATGCTGAGCACTCCAGTGTTCATAGCCCTCCTCAAGTCAGATTTCTTCATATCTATTCACTCAAACTTTTTTTCTGGCTGTTTATGTTGTACACATGAACACAGCCGTGCATCTCTCGTAGGATTTACACTTCCCACAGTGACAGAAGATCTTAATCTGCCTGCAGAATGGACTGAGCCTAGAACCTGCCCTCTCACTTGGAGTTAGCACCACATCTGCCAACATCCTGACTAGCATGAGAAACACTGAGGTCTTACCATAACATAGACCACGCAATTCTACTATTTTAAACCTTGCAAAAAGTTTAAGTAATGCTTATCCCAGACCTGAACTGAAATTCAATAATTTATGTCACTATAATTTTCAAGGGGGCATGGGCTTAAGCTCTGCCAGGGGAAATTTAAGTTGGATATTAGAAAAAAATTCTTTACAGAGAGAGTAATCAGGCATTGGAATGGCCTGCCCAGAGAGGTGGTAGATTCACCATCCCTGGAGGTTTTTAAACTGAGATTGGACGTGGCACTGGGTGCCATGATCTAGTAAACTGACTAGAGTTGGACCAAGGGTTGGACTTGATGATCTCGGAGGTCTTTTCCAACCCAATCAATTCTATGATTCTATGATTCTGTGATTCTATGTACCTGTAAGAACCACAAAACACTGATAATTCTTCTACATTTGGTATGAAGAAAATAAGTGGGTTGATGCTTGCATTTTATTTTGTATTTGTGCATGTAGTGTTATTTTATTTCTGTTATGGGCCTTGTGAGCAGACAGCTACTTCCTTCCTTCTGTGGACTGTCTCATTGCTTTAAATTGACAGCTCCTGGAGGAATAGACAGCATGTGACATGTGTACAGAATCCAAGATTGATAAGGGTATGCTTTCATTCATTACAATAACTAAGAGGGAGTGAAGGTTGACAGTTCAATCACTCTTTAATAAAGACTGGCTTTATTATCCTTCATGAAAGTGCTGTCAGATTCTAAGACATTTTAAAAACGGTATTATTATTATTGAAGTTTGTTTCAGTACTTTCCCTCATATGACAGTGTAGAAAAATCTCCAACAACAAACAGAATTTTAATTAGTCTGAAAACTACCCCAAAATTACTGATATCTTCCTTTTTTTTTTTTTTTTAATTGTTGGGAAATACCTTTTCTGCTTACAGACTGACAAGAGGCAGGACTTAAATAAATGCTCACTGTAGTTTAAAAGGTTGCTAAACCTCAGCAGAGCCGCAGGACTAGTACACTATTCCAGGCAAGAGAGGATCAGACTAGGTCATGTTACTTTTAATTTGCTGTAGATGGTGGTCTCTGGCTCTCATTGACTGAATTAAAATATTCATGACAAAGTCCACTGTGAAGGACTTGGCAGAGCAGAGTCGAACCTTATCTCACTGGTCTCTGAGTCAATGTTGGCAGGAGCTCAGTGGCTTTCACAGGCTACCAGGCTGTTATTTGTGTGAGAGCAGCCTGGACACCCCTATGGTGGGATGGGCAGTACCAGCTCATGGGAAAGAAAATCACTACACAAACCCAGTCTCAACATGTGTGCAGGGTAAAGGAGGCAATCACACAATCATGTAAAGTCTTTTCCTCTGTTGTAACTATTCTTCTTCCAATCCCTTTGAAGACCACTTCAAGTTTTCTCTCCCAAAGCAAGATTTAGGTAGACTTGTTCAGTTTCACATCCATTTCTTTCCTTGATTTCTTTGTCAAATTGGATTGATTTGTCGGTCTGTCTTATTGTCTGCTTATGGTCTACAATAAGATGTCAATCTTCCAGCACTAAGAAGCTTACAAGGTTTTTTGGCAGCGAGCAAGTTGCATCTTTTCGTGGTTTGGCTCTGAAAATTATTGTTCTCATTCTTATGTTGACTGATTAGGTGAAGGGCAGATACAGACAATCTCGTTATTTTTAAAAAACCCACCTCTTCCTTCAGCTGATTGGGTAGAGAGAAGATTTTGTTTCCATAGCAACATTTTACATCCAAACCTGCAGAAACAAGGCTGGCTAGAGGCATTTCAAATATGTTGCATTTAAAGAGCGGGTTGTGCTCTACAATGTGTTTTCATTTTTGTATCTGACAGAATTATTCAGTAAACAACCAAGAAAGAAAAAGAAAAATCTTTGCATCCCCATATGTGAAATAGGAGCCTGTTGATAGGTGTGCTACAAAGCACTGCCTGAACTGCTCTTGCAGAATGCTCTGTACTATCACTTGTCTCAACAGACACCACAACTTCCAGTAAAAACGAGTCCAAAGCTCAGGTGTCGCTTTTGTAGGAGTTCTTCTCCTACCTGCAGTGTAGACAAAACCACTGAGCATGGTGCTTGAAGGGTACTGGCTAGTAGGCTGAGGAAGGGTAAAATCCATATAGGAAGTTGTACCTCAGAGGAGCGGGGCAGCACTAGGGGAGGAGCTGTTGGATTCCTGCAGAAGTGGCAGATAAGGTGAAGGATTAAATATCTCTCCCAACATAAGGAGCTGCTGAAGGAAGACACCACAAAGAATGGAGGATAAAAATAATTTATGTTCTGGGGTTTTTTTCACCCTGTAAAGGTTGATCATGTAGTAGCGGGGCAATTTTTGTGGGAATTGGACTTCAGTGATAGAGGGACAAGACAAGGAATGTATCTCACTTCAGGATTTTTAGTTAATTTGTGAAAAACTGGGAAACAAGGACAGAGCAGAAGAAATTGTAGCAGTCTTTAAGAGAGATTATATGAAATGGCCCTACCTCTTTGACTGCCATCCAGCTGTGTGTCTCCAGACAGACCCCCTCAATCCATGTAAATCTTGTTCGGGCAGAACTGGGAGATTCATGTATTTATCCAGGATTTCACTTTGGGAGACACCCAGCTCAGTGGGACAGTACATGTCAGAAGCACAGTGGTCTGCTGCAGGAAAAGATTATGAATTCATCCAGGACAGAAATGCCAAGAAAATGCACACAAAGAGTCATTGTTAGAGTATTTTAGGAATTATATATTACATTAATATACAGTGATACTTTAATGGGAAATTGAGTCACCTTTTCTCCGTGTTTGTCTTTGGGCACTGATAAGCAAAGTAATGACATTAAGAATAACAAAAAGTGGGTGTTATTGGCAAATACCTTGGTGGGAACAAGTTGAGAGCTAGGCACAATTCAGCTGGTAACATAAATCTGTAAAATGACCCAAATATAAGAAGGCAGTAAAATGTTACTTAAAGCTTTTTTTAGGGAAAGGAAATACAGACAGATCGATTTCAGAAGTTTTGTGGAAGGAAGACAGTTCACACCAAAAAATATGAATGAATGAAAGTCAGAGGAAATATGAAGCAGGTGTGGTCATGCTGAATGCCAGTTGCTCTTTGGTTATCCAGGCTTCACCTGAGCTGATGAGCACGGGCTGGAATTTCCACCTATCATATTCTGATAAAGTGGCATTATTGCATGTGACTAGAGGTCTTTGAGGATGAGCAAACTGATGTGGCTTTGTCAAAACAAACTTGAAAATAATTGTACAATACTTGTCATAATTTTTATTAGAGAGTTTTTGGAGGAGGAGATACATTTTTATACAAGGTCTGTTCCCGGAGATGGTGGGTCAATCCCACCAAATTATGCATTGCTCCATGTCCAGACTTCCTCTGAAGATGTTTGGTATTGAACAAGCATGATAAGTGGGCTAAAACTGCAGGAGAAAAGGGGCACATGGAGTGATGTAAGAGTGAGTGTACTGAGAAGGAACACAGAGAGAGCTTCATGGCTCCAGAGGGGAAGGAGAAAGGGTGGGTGCCAAGAGCCATGCAGAGTCATAATAGCTGATAAAAATCCCAAAAAAACCCCAACTCATAGTGATGGGATGAAAGAGTGGAAACACAAGCAATTCTGATGCCCTGAAATAATGTTATCTCAGACAAGACAAGACAAGTCAGCAAATTTAATTATTTGCTGCTATTTGGCCAGATGGCCTGGACTTGTATCAAAAATCTCTGCCCACCACATTTCTCAATAGGTCTGGATTCCAAATCTTTCATCTACCTTAAAATACTTTTCAACATAAAGTGATGTACTTAAACTTTTATAGATCCAGGAAAAAAAAAAAAAAAAAGCAGAAGTCAACAGTGCAAGAAGAAGGCAGCAGTACTCCTGCTGTTATGAGAAAGCAAATTAAAAGTATGCACTGAGGTGAGTTATCTGATACAGAGCTTTAGACATCAGGATCTGTCTCCAGGGCAAATGGCTCAGCCCTGCATTATGAGAAGAAAAAAGCTCTGGCCTTGAGATAGGAACCAGATTTCCTGCTGTTAGAGATCCCAAGGAGTTTGCTCTATGAAAAAACTTGTTCAGCTGCTGACCTTAGCTAGTTTCTGGCTCATCAGGAAAAGAAACCTCTTCCAAGGTACTGAACCCATCTGATGGATAAAAAAGCAAAGGTACCAAGCACTGAAGTTTGGAGTACCCTAAGAAGTCCATACCTGTGATTTAAGCATTGCAGCACCTGAATTTCAGGATTCCAACAATCTTTTAATCAAGAGATTTTTCTTCAGAAAAGAAAATATTGCAGAGCTCATATATTTTCATGAATATAGCTACAGAGAAAATGGAGCAGATTCCTATATGTCTATGGTCTGGGGTTATTGCTGATGTCCTTATTCTTCGTTATTATCCCATTTCACTCACAGGGAAACTAGTAATTATATCAAGCTTACACAGTCAAACCTCACACAACAAGGATGTGTGCATGTCAGTGAGAAATGCCTGGAAGAAAAGAAAGTTATTTGAGACTGTCACAACCAGGGTGACAGCAGGTACATTAAGAGGGATGTGTCTAATAGCATTTTAGGCTGGGCAGTGGACAAGAAGAGTCAATGACTGTAGCAGACAGTATTCTTGGAAACACCACTGGTTTCTGTGCGTAGTCATCTACAGTGACTCTGATGTAGAAAATATTGTATCATACCTGTAATACAGAAATTTTGACAAGATGAGGTGTGCTTTGTTTTCAAGAGAAAGCAAAGAGAAAACCTGAGCAAGTGAATAGAAGTGCAACTGAAGTCTGTATAAGCAGACCTGACAGAAGAGAAACCAGTATCACGAGACACTAATTAACATCCCAATTCTGCAAATTAGCAGCAAAATTCCAGCAAATCTGAGCCCAACAGCTATCAGTGACCATCAGTTAACCACAACCAACATTAAAAAAACTCCCAAAACCAGTCATGCAGGGTCCACTCAGGTGACTTCTCCCTCCATTTTAGCACCTTAAAACAACATTGCTCTGAGTGATATCTTACACTGCAAGATCAAAAGCAACAGCATTTGACTCAGCATCACAAACTTGATGGCTGAATACTGCGGTGCGACTCCCTGCTCTCCATGACATAAGGTTGGGAACTCGATATTAATCTGCCGGGTGATATTCTCTCACTTCAGCCAAACCGCTCCTGTCAAACTAAGTCCAAATGTAAATGTGATGACAGTTTGCTCAAACTTCTTTGTCTGCTTTTTACTTACTAACTACCTTGCCAGAAATTAATTTACCGTGGGTTGCTATATGCTCCCAGAACTGAAGTTTCATGAAAAGTTGCTTGAACAATGTACCAGGACAAAGGGAAAACTTGAGATAATGGGCTGCCCCAAGATAAGCCACATCCTTCAGGATGTGGAATGTGTGGTCCTGTCCTCCCAAGACACGACACAACCTGTTGCTCCGGTGTCCGGGTTCAGGTGCGGGCACGCGGGCTCACCCCGGGGTGCGTGTGCAGGTGAGACACGCCAGAGTCAGCCCGGCGCGCCGAGCAGCGGGAGCCCTGCCTTCTGGTATTCAACCTTTGCACAGAAAGTACGTTGTAATCAGCAAGGAATACCTTTCGAGATCGGATTCTATTTTAACTTGAGAACAGCTTGTCGCTATGACGGTGTACTACAGCTTTTGGGAAAAGTAAATTGCTGCTCCAAAAGATGCAATTTGGTTCGGGTGAGACTTGCTTCGTTACTGAAGCTGGAGCACCGTGGTCACGTACAGCGTTCGAGCACCAAAGCAGCGCGGTGCAAGCGCCGGGCGGACGGAGCTATCCAGCCCGGCGCTCCTCGCTGCCCAGGGGAGCAGCCCCAGCCCTGCCCTGCCCTGCTCTGCTCTGGCCCGGCCCGGCCAACGCTGCGGAGGGCGCGCTGCCTCCCGCGCAGGCTGACCACCGCGCTGCGGGAGCCGCCCGAGCCGCGGGCAGCGGGGGCGGTGGGGGCGGCGGGCCCGGCCCTCCCGGGCTCCCCCCGGGCTCCCCCCGGCCGCGCTGCTTCGTGCAGCCGCTGCGCCGCCGCTCAGNGGGCGCCGGGCGGCCCGCGGGGCAGTTGCGCGGGTCGGGGCGGTCCGAGGGGCGCGGTTCGGGGCGCCGGGGCCGGGCAAACTTTGTCTCTCCGGGCGGGCTGTGCCCCGGGCGGAGCTGCCGTGGGTGCCGCCGGGCGCGGGGTCTCCCCGCAGGCCGCCGCCTCTGGCCGCGAAAGCGGCTACGGCGGCGCGGGGCGAGCGCGGAGCGGCGGAACCGCCCGGGGCTGCGGGCGGGAGCAGCGGCCGTGCGGAGGGGCGGGNGCGGGGGTTTCCCCCGCCGCTATTGTTCCCTGCACGGCGGCAGACGATCCCTTGGCTGCGAAATCTCGGGCACGGAGAGACTTGTGCGAAGGGAGCAGCTCTCCACCCTCAGTGGGCAGCGGCGCCGGTGGTGCTGTGAGCAGGCGGACGCGAGGCTGTCATGACTGGTGAAGGTGCTGCTAAAGGGTGTAAGAAAACAACCCGAAGGTCTGAGCCGAGAGCAGCGTGGCTACACTGTAGCGCCAGAGTCCGCTTTGAAGCTGCAACCGAAGGCTGTTAAAGTCAGTAGGGTTCCTTTCCCTGACATTCGGCTCCAATCACAATTTTCACAGCTCCTTCCAAAAAGCAAGCTTTCCTTCTAGGTGGACCTGGGCTGCCTGCTGAAACTGGCTGTAACAGGAAGGTACCAGTGTAGAAGACACGTTATCAAAAGTAACTGCTCTTGCGAGTACCTTAAGATTTTAAGAGTACCATGTAACTGCTCAGGCTTCTTGTCCCGCTGTTTTCCTGTTTTGCTCCTTTGTGGTGTGACCTTTACAAATTTTGTTGTTACATCCTTAGGCCCGTTAGACTAAGTGTACGGTAGCTCGGGCAACTGGAGTAGCAAGACATCTCTCAAAATTCATGATAAAAGGTGTGGGAAGTCTCTATCCTCGCTGCGTGGTGAAAGAGGTGGTTGAGCTTAGGGTGCTCCTCAGCACTTCTGAGCCACTGCTCTGGGCTCTGATGCCTGTTCTTGGCTTGGTGGAGCCTGGGCAACACAGAACAAACAAGTTGATTTAAGATTTTCCTTTTTTTGTGGAAGGAACCCTCCACTTAGCTTGACTAAGCCTGATATTGCTAATATTACAAATATTCCAGATCAGTATTTTACACTTAGTGTTAATTATTATGCGCTTATTATACAATTTGGACAAGCTGGTCAAGAGAAAACTGGTTAATTCTATCCTCTCATTGTGAATAATGTGCAACAAATGTTTCATTTGAATTTTACCTTCTTCCATTGCCCATCATACTCCTTTGCTTACAAGGAGGGGGAGTGCAGAGATGGTCAAGGGTTTATTGAAGGGCAAAATGACCTTGGGGATGGTGGATACACGGTATTTGAGCCTTGTTTCTTTTTCCTTCCTAGTTCTGTGGCTGCTTAGGGGCTGAATCGGGGCTTGAGGGTTGGTTTACACTGGCAGCCTATTTTGTGCTGCATGTTCATGGGCCGTCCATTGCAGACTGACCTCCCTGTGAATTGCGGGCCACCTGTACTAAATTCCTCTGCTGTACATGAGAACTAGAGCAGTGCCAAGAAAAGTTAAACTAAGCTAACTTTAGCTTAAAAGTGATAAAATTTGTAACCCGTAATTTTTAGGTAACACCTTAGCACTAATGAAGGCTGCATGACGAATCACCTGAGAAAGGAAATCTCCTTTTAGGCACATGGAGCAAGAAATAAAAAGAAACAATTGCAGACCTCACTTTGAGTCAGAAGTGCTCTGATCCTGCTTTAGGCATCCCATTGGACAACCTTCCACACTGAGTTCATAGATCAGATCCTTAGTATGTCTTGGAAAAACAGTAGTCATGGGGACAACCAACAGTTAATATTAATTTCGTGTCATGGCTCTCTAGGGTGGAGTACGAAACCTCAGTGTTGATTGCTTTGTCTCCTCTTAATTCTCTGCTGTAACAGAGGTTTTGCTACCATTCTTGTCTTAGCATCCCCTTTTTTACTTTTATATCTGTCAGGAAGGGAAGACAAAACAGAGAGAAACCTCTGGTTTTCTATTGTTCCCCCTGTCATGTGATTTTAAAGCCAAGAAGAGGAAGCCTAACATTTGAGACCCCTCTGACTTGCTGTCGCTAAATGTAGTTTATGTTTCAGTGATTAGTTAATAAATAAATAAACAGAGCCAGAGTGGACTGGACTGCTGACATAAAAAGCTCAAACTCCTGCAAAGCATTTAGTATGGGTCAACAGCTTAGTGTTTAATCTACCCTTTCCACTTGGATCAAGTTTTCCACTGCCATCTGCACTCATAAAGGAACAATAAGTGAAAGAGTTGTTTTGGATGTCTCAAAAACATAATAAAAACCAGGGGTTTGTTTTTGTTGCTGGAGACAAGTGAAATAATGTCCTTGTCCTCTCTGCTGGGGGTGTACTGAATTTCAACTCTAATGTAGAGAAACTGGACCTATGGGGATAGGTGAGATCAGTGAAATGTTAGAGTCCTGGGGGAGCTGCTGTTGAATTGTGTGGATGAGGTGGGCATTCCCTAAGCTGAGCCCTTGGCTCCTCAGGTGAGCTGATCTCTCTGAGGAACTAGACTGCTCCCCATGGTTCAGTCACTGAAATGGGATGAAGTCTTTCAGGTGCTGGTGACCTGAAGCCAGCAGTTGTATGCAGAGACTGGAAGTCCTGTGGATTCAAGAGTGACACAGTGATGCACCTCCTCTGCGCTTTTGCTCAGCAGTGCAGAAGCACATCTTAGGCAGATGTGTGTTCCTCAGGTCCCTGCTCTAGTCTGTGGAGGAAAGCAGAGCAGTTTGGGGTGAGGGACATCTGGTTCTGTATCAGGGCTGTGCAGTATGGCAGAGAGACCACCACAGACAGGGAGGGATGGGCAGTAGCAATGCTCTGCTAGCCTGCTGCTTTTGGGGTCCTCTGCTGAGCCTGAAGTCTAGCTCAGCAGCTCTTAGCAAGTGCCCGCCTCTCTGCCTACCACGCTTTCTGGCCCATCCAGATGCCTACGTCCAACCTGCTCTCCACAAAGGGAGAACTTTCTAAAATTCTCTGAGTAGTAATGGGATCAATGATTACTAATTATCTTAACACCATATTTGAGATGCTTTATAGGAGTTTCATCATTCCAAAGTCCCCCTCTTTCTTTTCTCTACAAACTTTTTTCAGACTTCAGAAACATGATAGCTGTGTGTACAGAGCTTCTTGGCCACCACTGCTTCTCCTCGCTCTTCTAGCCATTCAAAATAGTTAGAGATGACATAGGCATTTCCAAGTACTTTCTTGCTTATATGAACACTGTTGTGTAATATCTAGGTGCCGCACCTGGATGTGTATCTGACGCCAGCTAAGGTTGGTCCATTTGATTTCATTCCATGGGAAAGATCTGATTCTTTTTCTTCCACATGTCCCTCAGTTTCATTTTAGTAAGAAAATACTAATGCATATATAAGCAGGAAGAAAATCCTTGAAGTTGTTTTCTTATTTTTTAGTATGTTCCCCTTCCTGATCATTCAAACAAAATAGATTGACATTGTAGTTAATGGAGATAAGAAGTCTATTAGACGTTGCAGGAGTGAGGTAACAGAGAGGACAGACTACATATCAGGTAACAGATGGAAAGCCAGTTTCTAAACCTCAGCAATATCATCTCTTTGGATGTGTTTTTCTCAGCTTCTCTTGCCTGATGACCTACCTGTCTTAATTGACTGTATTAGGAGCTAATTTATTCAGTCTCAACACTATTTCACCAGATCACTGATGTACATATTAGATACAAATTCCTGTTTGTGTCTGCTTTTATCTTTTGGAATACCAGCTCTGTATACCTTGTTCATTTTCACTAGGGTAAACAAATTCACCTGTCAAATACTGCTGGTGTTATTTCTTCAGGCAAGATGTATCAACATTTGGAAATAAATAAAAATCAAACACATCAACAAGATATTAGTACTTAGTGACAACAAAAAGAAGAAATTAGTATGAGCAGAATATACTGAAAATCCAGGCTGGGTTAAACTAAGTGTGTTATGAAAATGAAATTGTGTTACTTCTGGTTTTATTAAATATCCTTTAATGCTCTTAGTTGGGTTTTGGCTGTGATGCTCAGTAATCAGTAACTACCCTTACAAGCACTAACAGTCAGGGAAAGGAAACAGCCTGGCTTGTTAATGTTCTGTTTAATTCCTGAGGTAGTGAGGAGGGACAAATATAACTTGACAGGTACAGGACAGTGCTGCATCTTGCCATAAAATTTACTCACCAGGTGCCAGATGTTTGAGCAGAATGAAAGCTTTATTTTTAGAAAAGTTGGCATTGTCTGGTCTCGTTGGGCAAAACTGCACATCCTGGGACAATTTGGGCTGATGGGAGTTGGTGTCACCATAACTCTTACGGGGAAAATATGTGCCCTTTTGGTATCTTTTGCTGCTCAGAGAAAGTCTTCAAATAGTACATAACACTGTCAGTCAAAGACTAAATTTCAGGGTTGAGGTAACAATGAGATTTTCCTTTTCAGCTATTTTAGAGGCTCTACTATCTTGACTATACCCTCAGGGAATATAAAATGTGTTAGCAGTTAAATCCATGACAACAGATAACTTACTTAAGCTTTAGATTTAGCTGAGTTAACATGCAGTCAGTTTAACTGGCTAAGACACAGGCCATGCTGGCATGAGGAAGCACTGAATAAATCCTTGTTCCAAACACTCCAGAGCTGGGGTTCAAACAGGGGTCTCTAGCCTTTGGGAGAAACAGGACAGACAGACAGACAGACAGAGATTTCTTCTACAGTTGG
The DNA here is from genome assembly GCA_013396735.1 of Grallaria varia. Lineage (NCBI taxonomy): Eukaryota > Metazoa > Chordata > Aves > Passeriformes > Formicariidae > Grallaria > Grallaria varia. The sequence goes on from VWZG01013137.1 coordinate 258,729, forward strand.
ACAGGCTGTGACTGGTGTGGGTTTAAGTGGATTTTAGTGAATTTAGGTGTCTGCAGGTGTTTAAGTGCCTAAAAGATCACATGATGTGCCATTGAGGATTTCAGTGGGACATCAGCATTGGTTTTGAAGGACTAAAGGGGATATCCTGCCTTTACCTCAAGCACTCCTATTTGCTAAGGAGTTGATCTTTCCCATCATTGCTTCTGCTGCTTTTCTTCAGTGATTCAACTGATTAACAGTACGATCCATCTCTGCCAACAATGTCTATGATGCAAATATGGACCAAAATGGAGTTAAAATTTTCCAGTGATTGAAAAGGCTTGAAAATAGCAAGGATATAAAGGGGACCAAGACAATGAAGCTGAGACTTCAGGCTCAGTGGTGTGTGCTGTGGCAGGCAATAGATGATGGAAGGATAATTCATTCTGCTCAGCAACGTAAACTAGGATGTTTAAAAGATAGGATGGGATTTTTTGCAGCTTTGGAGGTCTTAAGTTGCAACTGTCATTATGGTATAAAGAAATGTCAATGGGATTTCTTAAATTTATCTACCATATATTTAAAATCTTTGTCATAACATTTATTTTCTGAAGATTCTAGAGTAAAATTCTATGAGGTTGGATAATAAGGTATCAAAATGTAGTGGAAAGTCAATGAGGTTTATGTGTCAAAGTCCCTGAGTTCACTTTCCAAAGTGGCATTTACATGGCTGATATGCTTTCAGCTGTCTTTCTTACTGGTCATACTTTTATCTGCCATATCTCTTGGTAAACAGAGAGGAAAGCAAGGCGCAAGTGACATGAGGAGAAAGAATTAGAGAGTGACTAATTGTTCACTGTCTCTGTCAGCAAAAGAATTGGGGCCATCAAATGAAACCATCAAGCCCCCCAGGTTCAGAGCAGGATGTGCTCCTTGTTTAGCTGTGAGATTCCTGGCCACTGCGTTGATGCCTAAGGATTTTAGTGTATTTTGTAGATTTTTTAGAATTATGTAGGTCGAATGGATTTTCCTGGGTTGCTCACCTTTTTAAGTGGTGTTTTGAGATCACTGGCCACTTTCTCACACATTTCTGAGCTTTGTCAAGGACATGGTGTTTTGAAGAAGCACCTGCAAGATAGCTTGAAGACAAAACAGAAGAGAAGGCCCATAGCCCTTGGAGGGGCTCCAAGGGGCAGTTCTGAGCTTTCTGAGGGTGGGCACCAGGGGAAATGGGTACCACGGGTTGGTTATAGATATCATATATGCTAATTAGTGGAAGTTATAAAAACTGTAACATCACTGAACATGCGTGCACGTACTTCGGTGTGCACATATTTCGGTGTGGACCTGGGAGCTTCCAAATAAAGGTACTTTGTCTAACTATCTCCAATAATGTTGTTTTGAGAGGTTTTTCGCAGGAATTTAGGCATCAGGGTGTTGGGAATAGGCTGAGTTTCCACAGGTTCAAATTCAGGTAGAAACTTCCAAAGCCCCTGAGGACAAAATTAGCACTGCTGGCTCAGAAAGCCCTTGACCTGCAGATCTTCAGCACCTGGCAATTATTCTAGGGAGCAGCATTACATGATTTTTCTTGTCATGGGAGCCTTCCCAAGGCATCCGTTGTTGATCATTGTTCCAGCCAAGATGCAGGCATGGATTTAGTGTGAGCCAGTATGTTCCTTACAGTCCAGCAACACAGTACTGAGCTTTGTTCTCTGCTGAGGCTGCTTGTGAGATATTGAATCTGTTAGAGTCATACTGTTGATTAAGCAGGTCAGCTAAGAAATGCTTTTTTGAGTATATTGTCTGAGAGAATGTGTGCATAATTTAAGATTGAAGCAGTGAGAAAACAAATGGAGGAAGATTAAGATTTTGGGAATATGTTGGCTTCACTGAACTAAAACCAGAAGGATTTTTTAAGGTAATTTCTTGTATTCATGATTCCCATTCAGGGCAGTGGTATATCAGAATGTCTGGCTGTATGTTTCTCAACAGCTTGCCCACACCAGAATGAACATTTCCCTGTCCTCTTATTCTGAGGTGGGGACAAAGCACTTTCCAGCACAAAAGACACAAAGAAGGCCAGTTAGCATCTTTTTCTCTATATGTTCCCCACTGATGGAATGTAAGAAGACAGGAAATCTTAACTTTAAAAAACGTATGTGAAAAAAATAGGAATGGGTGAAAAAAAGGAGAAATGATCTGATTGAAAAGTAAGTAAAACTTCCAAAAATCTTTGGTAGTCTCTAGTTGTAAGGTAAAAAAAATGTCTAGGGCTCACCTTTTCTGCCCTACTACAACATCTGTGCATAGCAGTGACAGATCTCCTGTGGCTTCAGGACCTATAAAATCAGGACACTAGCTCTTTGGTCACTGTTTTCCTGCTTCTGAGCAATTGATCTTAAGCCATTGTATGCAATGTAGTGGAACATGACCTTGAATGCCAGAAACCATCATAAAAGAAAATGCTTCACTGGCCCATATTATTTTTATGATTTAAAAAAACCCCACAACAAACAAAGTCAAGAAAACATAAATATATTTCTGATGAAAATATTAATTTTCCCATGAAAAACTAACCTCTAGTTGAAAAAAAAAAGCCTTCTTTTTATTAAGTAGTTAGTATTTATATTTGGGTTTGCACTTTTTTTGTTGTTTGTTTTTGTATTATTGTTTGTCTTCATCCCATACAATTATTCAAACCAGAATTGAACTTGCCATTCTCCTAGTAGTTCTCCATTCTTTTCATATGCTCTAAAAACTGTTTTTCTCTGTGTCTTTTCCAGCTTATTTCTGGGCAGATGAATAAGCACACTTTTTAATGCATTTCAATTATCTTGTTTTTTGTCAAGATGTGTTTTCAGGTAGCACAATTAATTACAACTTCATTTACTGTTTAAAAAAGATGTGTCTCCCAGTGGCAAACCTTTGGTACTGGCCTACTTGAGTTAATGAGTGTGAATGGGTGTATGATAAATATTGACTTGCTCATAAATAAAGAGGAATTCTTGTCCTTTGTTTCCTTTTTGCTTTTTATTTATAAGCCTGAAAAGACATACTTTCCATTGCTTTTTACCCTTTCAATTCAGTCTGTTTGGGTCTTCCTGAGAGTTAGAGCCTGTATCAGAAATAATGTGGCCTGCAGGACCAGAGCAGTGATTGTACCCCTGTACTCAGCACTGGTGAGGCCACATCTCGAGTGCTGTGTCAGTTCTGGGCCCCTCACTACATGAAAGACATTGAGGGGCTGGCGTGTGTCCAGAGAAGGGCAACAGAACTGGTGAAGGGTCTGGAGAGTAAGTCCTATGAAGAGCATCTGAGGGAGTTGGGGTTGTTTTAGCCTGGAGAAAAGGAGTCTCAGAGAGTCCTTATCAATCTCTACAAGCACCTGAAAGGAGATTGGAGCCAGGTGAGAGTTGGTTTCTTCTCTCAGGCAGCCAGCAGCAGGAAATGGCCTCAAGCTGCACCAGAGGGGGTTCAGGTTGGCCATCATGAGGAATTTCTTTTCTAAAAGGTTTGTCAAGCATTGGAATGGGCTGCCCAGGGAAGTGATGGTGTCATCATCCTTGGAGGATGTTCCCCTCCCAGGTTGGCTACAGTCTGGGCTTTTGTGGCTTGCAAAACACCTGCACAGGAGGGCATCTGAGCACAGAGACTGCCTGGATGAGGGAAAGGAGCAGGAAAAAGATCCTTTTGCGGCGTGATAAGTGATACATTACATGAGTAAAGTTCAATTTTTTTTTAATTACTGTGGAAAAGTGTAGCCAGAGAGCTTTCTAGGCTGTAATCCTGAGTACTGTCATTGCGGAAACTATGTAGAATGAGTTGAGGGTATGCAGAATAAATGTCCCTGGCCTTGGGTGATAATTGAAGCCTTGGTTTCCTGACAGTTATTTATCATTCCTTCTTTTAATGTGTGCTCCAAGAGGTGTTTTTTTTCAATCCAAGAGTAGTTTCTAACTTAGCCCTACAACAGGTGACTTGTTTTAACTACTGTTTGCATATCCTAAAAAGCAGGAGTGCAGCTTTAGGAAATAAGAATGTGTATCTACATACATAATATTTGGTTAAGTCAACATGTTGAGAGAAAAATAACATTCATGTCTTAATACCCTGGTGTACCAGTTCTAGGGGTGGGAGTGAGTAGTCAAGACTTCTATACTTTGCACTTCTGCTGCTAGATTCTACAGAAATTGAGTAATTGAAGGAAAAGACAAAGTTACTTTTATTCAGTATTACAGAATTACAACAACGGTGAAGAATAAAGGAATCTCAAGTCACTGGTAGTGGATAGTAATCTAATTTAAATCCCCAGGCAAGTTAAGTTAATGTATTCTCGGCATGGTGCCTGGAGTAGGATGGGGGAAGGAATGGGAAGGGAATGAATCAGCTCTGATGTTTTGCATGATCCTGCCTTCTAGTTCAATATTGTCTTGTTTTCTTTGCCTAAATTTATTCCTGACAGGTGGTGACAGAATGTTTTCATTAAAGAAAAGCATCCTAGAATCACAAAAAGCATATAAAGTATCCTGTGGAAAACTGGGGTTCAGACTTAAATACTCTTTTTGCCAGCTCTTTGAAGATGTGAAATTCCTCATTGCTGCATTCATGTTGAGCCTTGTCCCTGCACAGCCCTGACACAGTGGTCACTCTCACCCCAGGTGGGCTCGGAGCAATGCCAGCATGCCTCCTGACCTACTTTTGCACTGCTTGATGTTGAATTACAGATCAGCTATGACATTCTTTCACTAGAGCATCTCAGATAAGTACACAGTTCTAGAACTACTGTCAAGAGAAGCTAAACTGGTGCTTTGACAAGCTGAGCATAGGAAACGCTCCTATAAGAATGCTGCTGTAAGAATAACATACATTATTAGCACTTGCAAAGAGTGCTTGTGTCTCCTTTGTACATAGCTGGTGGAGCCAGGGAGATCCCAAGGCTCAGGGAACAAACACAGGAAGTTTGTGTCTCAACCATTCAAATGGGGTAGCTGTGCCTCACCTCATATGTCCTCAAGAGCTGGTTGCTTGAGTTTGTTGGAACCTGCGCTGCCTGCTCTGGTTTCCTAGTGGTGGTTCCCCAATGAATTTGGGTGAGAATGTGGGTCACTGACAGACTGTGGCACCAAGGGAACAGAGGAGAAATTACTATCTGTACCTGAGAAGTCAACCAGAGAGCTCTTGTTTCCAGCTTCAGGGCCAGGGACTGTGTGTGGACCAGGTCTCCATGTGTGAGGTGGGATGGGGAGGGGAAGAGGAGCTGCCTGATGAACCAAGTGCTGATGTCATTAGCCTTAGCAAAGCTGAGCATTCCGGAGGTGGCTTTTGAATGCTGGTTCTGGTGTGCTGATCCACTACTTTAAGAATAGCCTGCCTATAACAAATACCCAGGTGTGCAGGCTGGGTTTACTGTTCTCTATGATAACTATATTTAGACAGAATATAATTTAGAGATGGAAGACATGAATCACTATATCAGAGGAAAGCATGGCATTAAATCAAATGAGAAAAAAAGTAATACTTTGCCCAAGCTAAATAACAATCAGTTCATTTGTTCCTTGCTTCTGGACCCCACTTTGATTTCATAAGCGCATTTTCCTCTGTAGGGATTTTAAAAGTAAATGTGTGTTCTCAATATTTTTGCTGTGCCTGAGATCAGCATTGTTAACTTTATTTATCTGAGTGGTTCAGTTCCCTGGGCCTATACAGTGGTCAGCTTTGGCTGTTCCATGGACAGATTTTGGCAAACAGCTTTAGAGATGCTAATGAAGAGAGTGGAAGAGGAGAGATACCACAGGGCAAAGTGTGCATTTAAAACCCCTTGCCTTGATATATCTTATTGCTTGTAGGACTCATCATCTTCACAGTGCTTATAGGTATTAATGAATCCTCATGACACCACTATGAAGTGATGTAAATATGTATTATTGCTACAGTACATGGAAGGGCAGGAGATAAAATTTTCTTGTGTAAAGCTTGCCAAAGAAGCCAAGGGGAAAACCAATAATTTTAAATAACTGTCTTATCCAAGGCAACTGGAAAATTGCCTTTCTAAGTTGCTGTGTTGTAAAAGCATACACTTGTGTAGGCACATGCATCAGTGCTCTCCTGAATAAAGAAATGTTCCCTAACTAGTGCTTGGGAAACCAGTGCAGCTCTGAAATAGCTGAATGATTCTGCAGGAAAAAGCGGTGAGGTTTTTTTATCTGTCACTGAGCTTACTAAGGGTTTTTTTATAGCTTGTTTAGCAATTTCAGATTTTCTAATGTGATTTCTCCTTTCCCATAACTCAGTTTGAGAAGGAGAATGGAGGAGAGGGAAAAGGACAGCACCTTCAGAACTTGTGAGGGGTGGTCCTTGGGTCCCTGGGCAGTAGGTGGAAGGAGAGAGCAGCTGAAGGAGGTGTTTTGGGGCTGAGGATGCCTGACAGAGCTGTGGTGTGAAACTTCAGCTGTTGGAGGAAACATTACTGGGACCTTCAAGGGCTCTTCTGCTAGTTCTGCTGGAGCATCCTTGCCTGGTCTCTGTCAGTTCTGGGCTTCGCTGCTTCTACTGCCTGTTATTGTCACACTTGCAGCCAAACCCATTTCAGTGTAATTCCACCCGTGCTGCATCCACCTCCTCCCATCTGTATTTGTTCTCTGCTCCTAGCAGCTCCTTGGCAACCTGCCACATGAGATATCATCTGCAGCCTCAGAGAATTACTGTGCTCTGACCTCCTCTGTATTGCAGACTACTTCTGCTTCATAGGGCTTAATACTGCAAAGAGCTGAACTCAACTGCAACTAGGCACTGCCTTCCCACAGGTGGATTTATGGTTAAGAGCAGTGACCGCTTCAGGGCAGAAATCAGGATGATGAATTAAATTTTTTTCTGTATCACTGCAAAGTAATCTATCTGTATAAAATAACTCTCTCTTTTGAGGGGAAGATCTTTCATGAATAAAAAGCTAAGGTAAAAAGAAAACCTATCCCAGATTATTGATACAAATGCTCTAATGTATTTCTTTTACAGGTAACACTAATGTTTTCAGATCAGTTGTCACGGAACATAATACAAGATTTTTATACGTGTATATATATAGCATAAATCTAGAGATGGTTTGGGAGTAGTATCTTGTAAGACAAGTACTTAGGTATAGTGAAGAACTAGGACACAGATAATTAATTTTCTGATCAAATGAAATATCTGTGTATTGCAATATCCATGAAACAATCTCTTTTGAGGCATTTTAAATAGCATAAACCTCATTAACTGTATCCCTGCTGATTCTGGTGCACATGCTACCACCTTCTTTGAGCTCTACAGCCTGACACTGTGACTCGCTCAAAGAAAGGCTGACTGGGTTAATTTGCTCACAGTAACATAATTTCAGAAGCCAAGTAACATTGTCTCAGAAACTGTAAAGACCATTTTTTCTGTACCTTAGGTAGCTCCATGATAACCTTGTTATTTCTGTTGGTATTTCCCTTTCTGCTCTCCTTCTAGAGGAGGTGCTCCCACAAATGCTGCCCCCCACATTCAGTCATTCTGCTATCCTCTTGGGATCCATCCCCCAGCACCACATCCTTCGAGAATTACTGCCGGGTTCTACAATTCTGACTTCTTTAGCTCTGGTCCCTGTCTTCTGTTGTGTGGTTTGTGTAGCTCTTCCAATTCCCTCGTGGCTACTGTCTTGTCCCCTTCTCTGGCTCTCCTGCTGCCCTGTGTTCTCTGCAGTCAGTGGGCTGAGACAGCTATCAGATGTTTTCTTCTCTCTCTCCTTTCACTGCTCCCCACTTTCCCACTTCTTTCCGGAAAGGCCCCTCAGAGCCATCACACTTGCATGGCATTGTCCTTTGAATAGCACTTTGGGTACAGGTCTCTCTTAGCTATCTTATACTGTTAGGATGCTTTTCATATAAAGAGGTATGAAATAGGGACAAACATTACTCAAGGTGCTAGATTAGATTTCTGTATCACCTGTAAACCCATCTTCATGAAAACAGAGTGGCAGGTGATGTCCCGCTTTTCATGAATGTTATATTTGAGAATTTCCTGTTCTCTGGTGGGACATGCTGCTACCCAGGAATGAGGCTCCTGTGATGCTTTGGCAGTTGTGAACCTTCCTATGCTCTCTGTGGGCTCTTCTCAAGAAGATGGCTGATTGATAAGTGAAGTGTTTGGTTTCCCCTTAGACTTTGTGTCTTGTAGTGAGTCTGCTACCTCCGTACTGTTGTGTACTTCTGTGTTTGGGGTAAATATATGGGAGTTAATTCTGAGAACTTCTGTGTGGTTCCCATCAGTATATAAAAATGGGGGTATGTGAACTCATATGCTGAACTTACTCTAAGTGTCCTTTATTGCTACAACAGACTAAGAATTAGTAGCTGCGTGTCACATTTTTTTAGTACAAGTTTAAACTAATTAAGCTATGTATGATTTGCCTTCTGGACTCTCATTGCTACTAAAAACAAGTGATGATTAGTGCCAGTGTAAGTTAGACATCAGTAAAACACTAAAACACTCTTCAGCTAAACAGCTCAAATAATGTGGCAAATGGTGCCATTTTGCGTGCCTATTCATAGCACAGGAAATCAGTCTGCTTCCAAAACTGGAGCCCTGCCGCTTGATTTGTGGGTTTGTAGCAGTTTCTGACTTACAGTCCAGTTTACCTTATAGTTAGCATAATCACGCTGTCCATGCACGAGCATGTAAACTGCACAGATTACGTTCAGAAATTGCATTGTGGAAATACAGATGGGTCTGTTTAATGAAGTACGAAACCTGTTTTGCATGAAATGAATAAACCTCAATTATCCATATGACAGAAGGGACAAAGGATAATTTTGACAATCAAGCTTACGGAATAAGGTAGGAATATTCAATATGATGAGCATTAAGTATCATGACTTCATCTGGTATAACACAAGGCTTGCATAATTGAAGTGCTTCTGTATTGGATTCAAAGAATTTGATAGTGTTTAATGTTTGGGCTCCAGTTAGTAACTGTTGTTAGTATCTAGCTCAAAAAGATCTGTAAAAGTCAAGTAGGTCCTACAGCATCTCACTGCCACTTGTAGTCTTCAGTTAGATATGACTGGGGACAGAAAAGGAGAATTAGAATTTGATAGCCTGCTTCTCAAAGACAGCCAATGTGCCATCTTCCCACAGTGTATTTGTTGACAAAAAAAAAAAAAAGGGCTTATTTTCTCTGAGAGTTGTATTTTAAAGAGAAATACTTTTTTTTTGTTAAGATTTGAAGCTCAGATTGTTTTGGAATATTTTCCTTGCTCATTTAGAGTAAATCCCACTTAATTTGAATTAATTACTACACCTATGGTGATATTTGAAATAAAGACTTTTCTTGGACGCTTAAAAGAGGAAAAAAAAGACTATGAGTCTTACTGATAGAATCTTATTAACTTTGCATGCTGATATTCACAAATTGATCCATCCTCCTGTCTCCCGTTATTGCTGTTTTTTTGTTTTTAAATGTCTGGAGGGTTTTTAAGGCAATTCCAGTAGAAATAAACTTCTCATTACCTTACCAGAGTGGTAGGGATCAAGTCAAAATCATCTGAGTCACTACACTCTGAAGAGACCTGTGTTTACATTCTTGGTATGAATTAGCATATTCTCCTGTTGGAAATACCAGTAAGACAAATGGGGACATTGTTGTGTTGATATGGATGGACCATTTTAGTGTCCTTCCAGCTGTTTCACTCAACTGCTATGCATTCTGCTGGACTGTGTATTGAGTGTGTCTCCTGCTCCGTGGGCTGAGCGAATAGATGGATCCAAACAGACAGATGCATGAATGAATGGATGTTGTTTGTCTGTCAAAATGCAGCCCAGGTCAATTCACTTGCAATTGCTTTTCCTGAAGTCAATCTGTAGTCTAACACTGCTTCATCTTTCTGCTCTGCAGTGAACTTGGAAAGGGGTCTGTGGCCTATCCATCATCTCACTGTCTTTTTGAACACTTTAGTCCTTCGGCTGAAAGGATGCCAGTGCAAAGTCACTCCTGGGATGTAAAGTTAGATCAAAAGTACCTGTAAGATTGAAAGTATCTAAGGCCAGGCTCAGGTAGTTTTGCTATCTGTCCCTAATGTGTTTTTCTGCATAGCATGTGGTAGCAGGAGGTGGGTGAGCCACACTTTGTGGTAGAGACTGCAAAAATAACAGTGGTTTAAGGACCTTGCATGTTCATGGTAAGAGGCTGCCTGAAAGCTGAGTTCTTTGCAGCACGGGAAACCAGCTGGATACAGAAGATCAAGGGGGTCTTGAACTCATGGCCTTGCTATTTTCAGATTGGTTAGGCTCCTATAGGACTACCCAGCAGAGGGTTCTTCAGTCAGTGAACATTTATTTTCTGACCCATTTCTTTTCCTTGTGCACAAAAAACTGGCACTGTACACTGACGCACAACCAGCAGCTCGTTCTCTGTGTGCACATGGGATATTTGGAGATTCAGTAGGGTCCTTGTCTTTGCATTCAGGAAGTTTGTTAAGAATCACACTCTTGAACTATTCTCTTTTGGACTGACATAATCTCCTGTCTTTTTGTAGGTGGTTCTAGGCCCCTTTCACCATTCATTTAAAGTGGTGGCCAGGTCTACCACAACAGCAAATCAATAGACACAGGGAATCTATGTAGTACTTTACCAAAACAACTATGAATCTTCTATGACTCCACTTGCAAAGACTACTTTTCTCTGACAGCCTTGTCCTACAGATTAGATGTGAAGCAGAAAATTACTTGTTAGAAGTATCTTTATTGGCTGTTCCTGTGCCGCAGGAAAAGAGCAGAATCTTTATATTACATGCCAGAGGCTGTATGAAGAGGAGAGGGGGGGGTGGGTGTCACGCACACATAAATGTACATTTCAGAATAGGACTTGCACTGCTTGAAAAAAAATATCTGAGACATTTTGTTTTTGGGAACAAAACTTAGAACAATTTCGAAGAAAATAATATATGTGACAATACCTATGGAAATGATATTCAGTCTCACCATATCAGTGAGGTTTCTGTAGAATGACTTTATTAGCTTAATTTCGGTGGTAACTCAATGTATTCTTGTAGAGTATAAAAAATGTCCGGGGAAATCTTTGCAGGTAATATTTTAAAGCAGTGCCACCTTATGGTTCATATCAGAATAGGGACCTTTGGCATCCAACCCGTGTGCACCTGGTTGGACTCTCCGACTTTCTTAAGTGGTCATCTTCTATGTTTCTGATCACAGGGGTCGGTGATGTACTGTACCTATCACTATCAGCACTAATTGCAGAGAAAAAACTCACAATTATTAGCTTGCTTCTCAAAGAAGAGCTGCTCCCTCTGTACGATTAACCATCACATTGCTCACACGTCCTACAATTGCACACAAATCCTGCTCCAAGTCCATTCCTCCCAGACTCCTCGCATTACTACTGCCTAAGGCTCCCATTTGTGCCAAGAAGTTGCACTCCAACCCAGTGTCACAACGTATCATCTTGGCAGATGCAGCCCATATTCATCATATCCAGTCCCTCAGTCCTGTGGTTCATGCCATGGTAAATAATTGCTGACTGGCCAAGAGCAACAGGAAAGGCCTTGAAATTCTGCATTGATGTTGCTCACCTAAATCCAGGATCCCTAAGAAGGGTGGGTTTCATGGGTCTGATGTGACCCTGCACCCTGGGAAGATGATCTTAGAAAAATCTTTGCTGAAAAAACTGGTCCTCTCAGTCTCTTACTGCTCTTGTTCCACTTTCTGGCAGGACTAGCTGCTGTGTGGATGCCAAAAGCTTGTCAGAGCTGCTTGGTTGTGTGGCTGCACTGAATTCCCTGAGAAGTCAATTACATATTGATGTATGCTCCTGTGTTAATTACAGCTACTGGTGCAGCGTGGAGACCTCTTTTGTCTGCACTGGCCATAATAGTTTGCAAATAATTCTAGTAGCCTGTGAGAGAAGTGTCACAAAATTACAGGAGAAAAAAAATCCTGGAGGTTCTTTAATTAAATCTAGGTTTCAAGTAGCAGTTTCTTCCAACAACTGCAATGCAGAAGTCCCCAAAGCAGGATTAAGAAAGGTAGGGTTCTTTGCTACCCTGCTGAATGCAGAGGAACTCCATTTCTCAGAGAAATTACTATTTGGGCGGGAATGAGAAGTGGCATAAGAGCAGATATGGTGGAAGCAGCTGGGACTGATGTTCAACTGTTACTGTTCAGACTGTTCAGTGCAGTTCACACAACCATCACCTCTGCTGTCCTCAGTGTTGGCCCACCACCAGTTGCAACGGGGCTAAATTCAAGCAGGAGCCATTAGCTAGGGTTCAACTGTCTCTGTTGGACTAGTTTATTCACATTTCTTATTCCTTCTAGGCACAGAGACACTACACAACTTCTTTACTGAGCATTGGGCAGGGATGGCCAGCCCAGCATGGCTGCCGAATTCCCTCAGATTCCAGCAGCAATCCCATTTAGTAATGAAAATCTCATCATTAATATTAGCTTATATATAGCTGTTATGAGTTTAGCTTGTTCACAAAGGTGTTTGTCAGGTCCTGTGGCTACAGAGAATACTGTGGAAACTCAGTTTCCTATGGTCTTGAGCCTTTTCATTCATAGGCTTTTTAAAATTAAATTAAACTACTATTTTTCTTTCTCATCATGTATCCTATGCAATTCCCATCCTTTTTCATACAGCCTTTGTTCTGCCAAATATTTCGACAGCTAGACACAGGCTGCCTCATTCAACTTACTTAGCCAGCAAAATCAAAACCTTGGCCTCCTTCACTCCAGTGTTACAAAATACACAGAGAGCTCATCATATTTGAGATCTTCAGTATCTGTATGATTGGTCTGAAAATCAGCATTAAAAGTTTATTACAGATACATACACAGACAGATCCTGGAAATCTGATTTCCATAGGAAACTAAGCTAACTAAACCAAGTCAAAAGTATGGGAATTACAACCAATGTAAGATGACAAAACTAAAAAATTATGAGCATATTGTGATGTAAGAAAACAGTCAAAAAATGAAAATGATATTACACTAGCTGCCTTGGAAGATCATCTGAAACCCTTCACATCATTGCCATGCACGGAATATGGTAACCTTTACTTCTAAATGTCTTAACTTGCAGAGTTGGGTCAGGTTCTTCTTGGGAACAGGTGGTTACAGCTTTGCTGCCAGCAGTTTCAATGCCAGCACCATGCTGAACACCAGCTGAGGGAGAAGCACATTTTGGAACAAATTTACAGTGCACCTTGAATTCTGTATTTCTATAATACTTCAAAAAGACTGCTGTTCTGCCTCAGGGCATCCGTAGCGACTTTAATACATGGAATTGGTTTGCCAGACCTGCCTATGATTTACTCTTTTGCTTGACGTTATTTCTGTGTAGTTGGTATTTCCCTTTCATTGTAATAAATCTTTTTTTTCCAACAATGACTGTACGTGTTATTTAAGATAAATCTTTTTGTATGAGAGAACTCACTGGCATGGAACTGATTATGTTTCTTTGTGCCCTTGGTAGAATCTTTCAACAGCATCAACACTTGCAACAGTGCATTCTCATTTCGATGCATGATGGGTTTGCTGGTGTCATACAAACCACTGGATATCAAAATAGTATGTAATTGGGGGATTAAGTAACTGCAACATTGGTGCAGTTTCTGGTAAGTAATTTCAGTCCAGATTCAGGTGACCTTAGACCCATACTGTAGGTCATACAAAAATTCTGATGTATCTAAGCATGCCTGTGACCATGCATAGCCTGCTGTTGCAACCTGCTACGCTGAATGCAAGGGCTAGATGCCAGCACTCCCTCTTCCCTGATTGCAAGGGCCTGATGCCAGAGCTCCCTGTTCAACAGGGAAAGCTCACTCAGCCAAGTAGGACCCTGTGGCTCAAGTGTATAGTTCTGATCCTGTTCAGCTGCATGTATGTGTTTGCATTTATGCACTTTCACACTGCATTATAAGACAAATGGAATGGTTTGACTTCTCCCATTCTTTGTAAGAAAGGGGTTTAAGTTTTAGGAAGAAAGGCTGACTTCCAAAAACAAGTATATTCTCTTTGGAAATGTGATATTAATGGAGTAATTCTTGTAGCTTTGTTTTGAAGTTTCTTTTGACTTGTTACAATTTTAAGTGTGTAAATTTGTTTTGTTATATGTATTTTTGAGACAGCACTTTCTGGTTTGGCTTTTGGTTTTTAGAAACATTTTATGGAGACAGAAAGTTATTTTTATAAAGTATTTCTTTAACATTATGTAGCTGAATTTGAGGCACACAAAGAAAGAAGCTTTTCAAAGATTCTGACAGATTCTCTAAAGACAGGGTTTCCTGTATGAGAAAAACCATTTAGAAAGAGTTCAGAATTATACAAGCAGAGAAAGTGGGGTTTGAGTTGCTGCTGAAGAGACAGTTTCTGAGGCTGTACAGCCTCCTAAGTTCAGAAGGGCTCATAGTTGTAGCGAGACTCTTTACTGGCAAGGCTTCCACAGAATCTTCTGGGGGTTTTTTTGGTAGTTCCTCCCTCTCGCTAATTTTTCGTGCATCCTAAAGAGTAGCCTTGTATCACTCTTGTTTGTTTTAACATTCCCTGCCATCTAATTATGGTCTCAGGTATAAAGCAATGACACAGTAGTTTTCCAGCCCTCTTATTGATATTCATGGCCAGATTTAAAGATGGGCTGACCTTTACTTGTTTACAGCAGGTTCATAACATCTCTTATTGTCAGGCTTGAAAGTACAGTTGCATACAAGATCTCACCACTGTATGTGTAGCTGAATGTTGTTTTAATGCTCTACATCAGAAAAACTCTCAGCTTTGTGCAAGATAAGGGGACTGAAATCCATGCCATGTCTTGCTAGTGTTTTTTAAATTTGCCAAAACATTGTAATTTGTAACACCTAGACTGTGGTCTGCTTCTAATTGCAGCACCAGTAAATACTCAGCTTATTTTTATAATGTTTACTTTTTAATGCATTTGCAGCCTTTGTATTGTTTTCACATCTTTAACAGGAGGACTGGGTTTTGGAAAATTTTATCTGTATCATAAAAAGAATCATGCTTCTTTTCTCACACCTTTTACCTCAAAGATGCGCAGATGTACAAGAATTTGCATAAAGTGATTAGGCATGCAGCACAGAGAATGATGTGTTATCCACACTTCTCATGTGAGGGCATTTTGTTTCAGTTACAGCTCTTGGTGCATCCTCTAGAAAATTATTATGGATGCCACAAGCTCTGTGGGGAAAGTAGTGCTGATAATGGGCTTGGGGTAATTAATGTTATGTCAGCCTTCATGCTTTGTGAATCCTGCTTCAGGATCAATGTGTGATGTCAGTGTGAATCTGGATGAGATGCTCAGACTGTGAGATGGAAGTGGCAGGCTTAGGGTCTAAAATGCAATTTAATGCTTTGTCTTCCAGTTTGTTTTTCGAGCTCTGCAGTAAATTCTACCATTTGAATGCTCTGCACCTGGTTTTGTCTTTCTTCGAGGCCCTGCCGTGCTCAGCAGGAGTGAGTCAGGATGGAGAGCTTTGGATAGTTGAGCTTTCAGTCTCCTGCTCTGTTACATTCTTCCAACACCGTGTTGCAAGAGAAAAAGAAAAATAATTGCTTATGAGTAGATTTTACTAGGAGCTAGGCTCCCTGCAGGAGACAGGTTAGCCCCATCTCCTTGTAGAAACCAAGCCTATCTTGTCCTGTATACAAAATTACTGTAACCTGCCACAAGCTCTGCATCTGCTGATGTGATCAGTCCCATTTGTTCTTGTGCATTTGGTTTTCTGAGGTTTAGGTTTTTTACAACTGTTGCACTCTGAATCCAAAGCTTCCAGAAAGCCATGAGGTACCACTGATGACTTCAGTGGGCTCTAGGGCTGCTCTTAAATCCTAACTTCACTGCCTCTGAGTGATTAGATGAATTTACCTGGAATCAGGTAAATCAGCAATATTTCCATGCAAGATACAACATATGACCTTTCTGCTTTACCTGTTCTTAGAGTAATTGCCTCCCCTCAGATTAGGGGATGTGGTTTTATACCAGTTAGTCTGTGATGTGACACTGTAACACAATGTTCTCCTTGTATATCTATAAGGTGTACACCTTATGCATAGACATACAATTGCAGTAAGACCTTGGTTACTCAAAGACCCACTGGAGTCAAATGAAGCAGTTTTTTCTGCCATCTCTAATGTGGTTTCAGATTAACCCTTTGTGAGGGACAAATGCTTATGGTGTTCTTACAGGCAGGTTCCTCGTGGACCTTCAGGAGACAGGCTCACTGCATCTGCATTTCTGTGAATGCTGCAGCTGGCAGACAGCTTGATCTGTGTGAGGTTTAACATGCTTAAAGGGTGAAATAAAGTGCAGATCTGCATGTAGGCTGCCAGAAGAGACTACTGTCTTCAGTTGGCTGAGGATGTTTTCTAAGGCTTTGGGGGCTTTGAAATGAAGCTGGAATATTGGGAAACTCATAGAGTGTAGACTTCTGCCTCTATCAGCTACAGTCAGTTCAGACAGGTGCTGCATTTTGACTTCCAGAAAAATTCACTTGCTCAGGCTCTTGACAAGTGTGTAGCTCACCTGGGCACACCATGTTGCTTACAGGCACTTGCTGGACCTGTTTTCAAGGACAGATAACAGTATTCAAAGGGATGTGGATACAGATTTTCAGTTAAAAATGCTATGAACTTGTAAATTCATACTTTTTAGAATTTTATAAAAATAAAAAAATTGCATTTATTCAACACAATGATAAGGATGCACAGACTGAGAAACCTGTAAGTTGTGTTTATAAAAAGAGACTAGAAAGCACCTTGATTCTCTGTAAGCATCCCCTTTTCAGAAGAGCTAGAGCATGAGTGAGCTGTAACTGTAGTTTGGCCTTGAAATTGGAAACATAGCAAATATTTGTTTTATTCTTGCTCAAAGACTTGTTCAGCAGCACAGAATAAAACTGAGGTTCTTATGGGGAATTGCAGCGCTGTTCTCTGGATTCAGCAGTGGGACTTTATTGTATATTTGTGGCAATTTTAGCTGTGGTCTGTTCAGATCCATGCTGAGACCTCCAATACCAAAGCTGTGTGACTAAGACATTCAGATCCATCTCCTTACCAGCAGCCAAGGTGTGATGAGGTTTGAGCCTGATTCCATGTTTCTTCCAGTGTTCAGTGAAAATTTGGGCCCTGCTTTTGTCAGGTACTCAGATCTCAGTTACTGAAGACCATACCTAAGCTCTGCCACCCGCTGAGCCTGCATCACTCAGCCAGTTATGAGGAAAGTTAGGCATGTGGGTGGTTGTGCTGATGCCACCAGCCCTGGGCACAGAGTGCCATGTACTCACCATGCCTGCCACATGCCGCCGGGGCCTCCCCAGCTGCCCAGCCTAGTCCTTCAGCGTGGGGCATCCCTGTGCCAAAGTGCATGTGCCAGATTGATTTCCAATGAGCTTCTCCACTGTCATGCCCCATCACCCCCATGCCCGGGAGGGAGGTACTCAGGGAACACCAACTGCCTGGGGCAGCGAGAGGAGGCCAGTATGAGGAGGTTTTGGGACATGTATGTTCAACCTTAGCTTGCGTGTAGTCTCACCAGCCACAAGCCTACTTCATCAAAGGAAACACACTCCCCAGGTCTTGTCCTTATACCCTGAAGAGGGGCTGGTGGTCTGAAGTCACGGCAGCCCCCAGTCCACAGAGCACCCTGGTGCAGAAGGCACAGGGCCTGCAGCTTACAGTGCTTACTGCTTCATGACTTCCAGGGGGGCCATTGCAGTTTTCTGTGAATCATTTGCCCTCTTCTCCCCTGCAAAAAAGAATGCCATTTAATGGACTCTGCAGGATATTTTGACATCCTTTAATGTAAGACAATCTACAGAAATAGAAGAAAAACTTTTTACATTGAGCAAAGGCTAAAACTGAAACTGGTTATTTGAATTTCACTTTGATGATGCAAAAATACAGGGCTGGAAATACAATAGAATAAACCTCCTCAGATCACCCAGGTTAAAGATTTATTTTGTATTGAGCAGTATCCATCTTATGAAAGACTCTTTGATCAGCGTTGTTTCTGAACCAGACTCTCCAAGTTGTGGATCTAATCTCACTTTAAGAGTATAAGGTTAAATAATTCTTTCCCCCTGCTCTTGCAGTTCAAAAGAGGGTGCTTCCCCATTGCTGTTTGATCTGATATCAAGGTCTGCCACAATGCAGAGTTATTTTTTTTCCTACCTCTGCTGAGGAGTTGTGAGAGTTTTTTTAGCTATTGTTGCTTCATTTGAACAACATAACGGTGAAACCTTCAGGTCTAGCATTCCTTTCTGGAAAAATGTTTAAGTCCACTAAGTTATTAAACAAATCAGCACCTAGCAACAAATTGCTCAGGGTATGTATGGATGTGATTCAGTAATAAACAACTTAGCAATATGCATGGTGCCAAGTGTTTTCTCCTGTGCTACAGGACAGCAGGGACAACTCAGGTTCCAACCTTTTGATTGTGTGAGTTACAGGTGGGCAGCAATTTTCATATTCTGTAGTTAGCGATGTTTTTGTGTGATCTGGAAAGAGGAGAATCCTGCTGAATTGAGTTCCTATTGTGTGGTAGCATTGGCAAGTCATAAGTAGAACTCTCTGGTGTGATGGTGCAGTGCCCATTTGGGTGCTGCTAGTTACACAGCAGCTGACTTGAAGGGGAGGGCTTGATCCATCTCCCTGCTTGCCAGTGATAATCAAGTATTTAAGATCTTCAGAAGGTAAGCTAGAAAAGGGCAAAAAAGTGTGGAGGATTCCTCCCTTCCTGTCCATTTGTCATTTAGGTGAAGGATCTTATTACAGGCAGCAGCAGTGACGGGTCGGTCTGGAAAGGAGTGATTGCTGGGCTTGATTCAGGGGGTGGATCTGGTAGTTTGGAGAGCCACAAGCTGAGCTTGGCCTTACCCCAAACTTTCTGTGGGACCCTATGGCACTCATGAAGTTTCATAGTCCCTCTTCCTCCACAGCGAGAGAAGGAACAACAACCACTGTCCTTGGAGGAAGGTTGGGAGGCTGCCCTCATTAGTGTTGGGAAAGCCCTATGAAATGCAAGTCAAAATACCACTTTTTGTCTTACACATTACAATAAGTCACAGCAATAACTGCCTTTTGAAGAGGACAGCAGTTTATTTAAAGATGTGGTTCATAGTAATTTTCTTAGCATGGTTTTAAAAGGACTCTCTTGTTCCTGTTGTGATATTTCTAAGAGTGATTTGGTGAACAAGAAAGAGGAAGCTCTAAAAGTGGCTGTATAAAAATTGCCATTGAAGGCACATCATCATGGCTCGGCTTCGCGAACAAAGATTTGGGAAGGGCTCTACCCACACTTGCTGCAAGCGCGCTGATGGCTAAAAAGGCCGATGTGAGATAGGCAAGTCCAGTTGCAAAAGGCACAGCAGAAAGTCTCCATAGGCGGTGTTGGCGAGGCACGGTTCTTTCTGCGTTGTCTTTTCTCCTCCAGACTGATTCTGTGTGTGTTCTCAAAGTAATCAGCAGCCTTATGGATGGTGTGTCTCCATGCCTCCCTATTGGAGGCCAGAGTGGACCGGTGATGGTAGTCAATATGGCCAAGGCTGAGGTATTGCTTCAGGGAGTCCAACATGTGAGTGAATTTGAACACACCTTTAGAGTCAGGTGTATGCCTTTGATTCTTTGTCCTTGTTCGACTGCAAACAGAAGATGCCCGTTGTCTGCGGCTCACCAGCCGGGAGAAGGGTGGAGATGAGCTTTGGTTAGGCCACCTTTTCTAGGCCCCTCTCCGTGTGGAGCAAGCAGTGCTCTCCCTGGAAGAGGCTGCTTGGTCATTCAGGATACTGCCGAACTAGACAGTCATCTCCGGGTCAGTCTTGAGCGACCAATGTCCTGAACTGCCTGCATGCAGGGTTGAGTCTGTGGCTTCCATCGAAGGCACAAAATACTTTGAAAAACACAACAGGCCATGCTACCCTTTGCTAGCATCTTATGCTCCAATAAACTTAGGATTTACTACAACCATGGCAAGTAAAACCCATGATACTTCTGTGTCTCTAACACAACGTTTCTTTCCCAAATGGTGTCTGAGAGAAGCTGAAGCATTTTATTCCTCTGTACTGTAAGACTTAAATAGCCCATTTTTAGTAGCAAAGATGTTAGCTTCACTTTGTATGTTTATCTGGGGTCTGTTCATTAGGTTTTTCATGTCAAATGACATAGAAACAAGAGCTCAAACCCCTGAAGATACAGCACAGTGTTCAACACAAAAAATAAGAGAATAGAGTTATAGTATGTACCTCAGCCTGTTTCGTTTTACACCAGATGAAATATTATTTCCAAGTGCAAGAACTAGTTTTACAAAATACGCAATATTATCACTCCACACTGTGGGGCCAAATAAGGATGGGGAAGAGAGACGGGAAGGGGATGTTGCGGTGGACTAGCATCCTTCCTCCTAACACACATCAGCTCAAGGGTTGGTACTGCGTGTGGCTATCTGCTGCCACTTTACCTTAGTTCAATTCCTTCATGGAATAAAACATTAAGTGAATTGAATATTTAAAGATATAAGGTAGAACAGGTTTTTTCCCAAGAAAAAAACAGATTTTATGGCACTATCACATTCCATATGAATGAGACGTTAGTCAGATTTTTTGGTCTGAAGAGCCAAGGTATAATTGCTTTTTTTTATTCACTCAGTTTTGTTTCATTTTAATAGAAATTAAAAATTTTAAACAATAATGAATGATTCTGTGGAAGTTGAAAATACTTTGAATTTGTTGTTTTGCTAGGAATTTAGAAAATGCTTGTTTTTGCTTTCAAACAGAGCCAAATAATCTCCTTGGCAGGTGGGAAAAAAGAACAATATCGGTCTATTTTTCACTTACCAATGCCATCAAATGCTATGGGAGTGATAATTCTCTTTATTATCTCACTCCAACAGAAAAAGGTGGCGTAGAGACATGTTTTGGAGGATTCTGTGACAGGTGAAGGCTCTCAGAGTCTCTCAGGATCAGTGGCTAGAGTTGGATGTTTGGGCAGTCATCCTTGGATTTCTGAAGAGCCTTTGCTTGACATCAATAAGCAGAAACCATCTAAGAAAATCAAGATGTACCATGTCCATGAGATAACTGTGTTAGCTGCATCACTTTGTTTTCAGGTCTTCATGTTGTGTCAGCAGTTTAATTTCTTTTTGGTGAGCATTTTGCTCAGAAGCTACTATCTTTGTCATGCAAGTGAATTGATCGAACTTATTTTTAAATGAGCATCCAAAGTGATGTTTCAGCTTCAAAGATAGAGCTTTTGTCTCCCATCAGTGCTTTAACCACAGGTCTGAGAGTTTTGAGCAGCCCCTCTCCTTCCTGCAGAAATCAAGGGAATAAGGTTTCCTTTAGAAAAATGTCATATCATAATGTTCCACAGTCTGCTGTTATTACCATTGTGTGTGCACAAATATGAGAGTTCATAAATCTCTTCTGTGGTACTGTAGAGCTTAGTGCAGCCAAACACACTGTAGTGGAAATGCCATAAAAGCAGAGGGGAAGGAAGAGTGTTGCCTTATCAGCTGTGCAACACATGCAGACAAGCCCTTAGCTGTGTTTCTCTTGTAGTGTGCATATCTCCTGAGTATTGAGAGCCACACATTTTCAGTCTTCAATTCTAATTAAGGTGAAGGAAAGAAAGGAATGGGATGAACACCACTGTCAACTCTCTCAACAATAAACTGTATGGCATAAGGTAACATTTTCTTCTTGCTAACAGGCAGAAGAGAAAAGATATTGAGAAAGGTCTGAACAGATTGTATTGTCTACTTAAATAATTTCTCTAAGTTCTGCATTTTAAATGAATTAAGCTAAAAAAAGACTTAATTCACCTGTAGCCTCTAAAACTTTTTCAAACACCTTACTTAAAAACTGTGTCATTCTGTTTTCCAGAAAATAGAGTTTACAAATCATTAATGCTAAGACGTATTTCCTGATGCCTTACTGTCTTGTCTTCCATTCTTTTATGTAACATCTGAAATCCTATCCTGATGCACAGAAAAAAGATTGTTTGATTTAAATGTCATGTTCTTTAACTAATTAACTTGCCCTCTTGCTTTGTCTGTCTTGTGATGATTGGTCCCAGATTCATGGTATAAGCTCTACGAGTACCTCAGGAAATACTAAGAAAAAGCCCAACCTGTAACTTGGAGAAAACCACTGCAAAAGACTGACCATGATACAGGGCAGTGCCAGTTACAGGAATGTTTCTGATTCAGTGGAGATAAAGCTATGTGACTGTATACTTTCAAGCCACTTTTATCCTGTGTTATGTAGGTAAAAATACAGCTCTTAAAAATGGTTATTTTAGGCTGAACCCATTAAACTTATTTGTGTGTACTAGCTCCAAGAAGTGTGCAGAGGATGTTCTGGACAAGCAGATATGTCAACAGACCACATTCACCCAAAGAATTTTATTTTTCATTCCTTTACATCCTATAGGTTATGATTTTTTCACGTTTACGTGTAGTGAGTGACAGTGTTACATATTGAATTTATCCAGAACAACACAAAGTGCCAATTTTGAGAAAGTCAAAGAGTCCTTAGGCTGACTTAAACCTGCTGATTGTCTAGATGTATTATCCTGCTTGTTATGGAACATTGTTCCTATTCTTCCGCTAACATGTATTGCTCTCGACAAACCATAACCCATCTAATGATATGTGCTTTTTAGTACATTGGTAGCATCAAGGCTGAAAGAGAGAAAGTACTTTTTTCAATGCATCCAAGTAGAGTATGTGTGTCCTGCAGGACGCCAAGCCTTTAAACAGCCAGCACCTTCATCACCTTTCATCTCCACTGCAAAAGCAAGCACAGCAGTGCTTCTCTGGGTGCCAGATAACCTTGCTGTGAATTAAGTGAAAGGAGTAAAGGGTGCTCACTGTCATCCCTCTAAACTGCAACAAGGTGGCAGCGTGCCTCAGGACATCGCTGATGCATCTGCAGCTGGCTGGCCATTAGCTGTCCCCTTCTTTGGGGCACCACTGGGGGATACATATATTCTGCATTTGCTGCTGAAACAAACCCCCAGGCATGCAGGAGGCATGACAAGAGATGGTATTGATTATCTATCTGTGGTAGAATAATGGTCATACCGGGACACACCGTAGGTATCCCACAACAATCAGTATCAGACTCTAAAATATGGATTTAAGCATCAGGCTGCACGGGTGTGTATACACAGACACAGTTATGGGTACATATGGAAGGATCACTGCTACTATAGCCCACTTTCAGTTGTCAGGGTTGTTTGGAGAGTGTCCTGAGCCGAAGCTCGTGTCCAAGCTGCTATTCTTACCTGCTGCTGATTGTCACAGCCTCCATGAGGTTTCCACATTTTAGGTCCTTCATACTTCTGTCCTCCAGACCATCACTGTGAACAGCTACAACAGTTAAACTGTGCTGTGCAGCAGGGGTGGCTTTTAACACAGGCACCTGGGGATAGTTGTTACAGGCAACAGGTCAAAGTGAATGGTGGAGTAAAATGAGTTTAATTGGGTGCTAAAGCTGTTGTCCTGCCTGCACTTAAATTGGACTGTTAGGAATCCTAATGCTGCATGTTCCCTGGCTGCTGGAAAGAACAGATGTAAATGCCACTGAAGGGTTCTCACACCTCTGCAGAGCATCTCAGTGTCCTGTCATATTTATTCCTCCTGTCCATTGCTCCCTTTTCCCACTTGCTTATATATGCTCACAGAGGAGCTCTTTCCATCTCCTCAGCTGAAGTCCTGTGTGTGGCTCTGCATGGGGACTTCTACTTCTGTCAGGAAAGATCTCAGAGCAGAATGAGCATGTTTGTACCTGTGTGTATGCAGACCATGAGCAGTGCCCAGTACTCCATGGGAAAGGAGAGGAGGAGATCGTCATGTTGCTTTCTCAGCAGCATGTGCTGTTTCACGTGCATGTTGCTCTGGCGTGTCCCAGCTGCCTCAACATGCAGCCATCAGTGTAGCACAAAAGCCCTCAAGGACTGCTTTGGTCTCATAGTGGGCACAGATTACTGAGCTGAGATACCCCCTAGACCTCCAAGAAAAAGGGACTCTGATCGCAGCCCCCAGAAGAGCTTCTTTGTGCTTTTTTCACAACTTGCTTGCTCCCTCTGGTTGTCTTCCCTGGTTCCTGAAAACTCATTTCTTTTCAGTCTGATGCCTGGGCACCTGCTCCACTGTCCTTCATGTGGAGCTGCACTTCACAATGCTGACTGCAAGTGAGAAGCTTAGAGCTGGCTCTTTATTACAGTGTAGTACAGATTATGATAGATGAAGGTCTAGGAAGCTACCTGAGATTGACACCAAGGTGTGTAAACACTAAACAGCAGAGAAGTACAGAAATATCAGCACCCTTTCTGAAGACACGTCTTCACCTGTGTTTTTAGAGCTTAAAGCATTTGCTTGTTTATGTACTCTGAGTTTGCTTTGCTGCATTTAGGCCCAGAGGTGTAGCTTCTGAGAAGACTGGGAAAAAGTAGTGATTTGAAAACAAGATAACAAGGGAAAAATAGGCATGATTTTAAGAACTGTAAACTGGAGTGCAAATATCCCTATCAGTTTGTAGAAATTACAAAATTTTTATATTAATTTGTAGTAAATTTTGATTGGGCTTTTTTGTTTGGTTTTGTTGGCTGATATATGAACTTTTTGCTTTTTATTGTATCTACAGGGCCCTGATTTATAGCTGTGTGGGAAAGTAGCAGTGACTCTTGGTTAAAGCAAGGCTTATATCTGAGGTGTTTTTGCCTTCAAACTTCTTCTCAGAGTCAAAAAAATCTACTTTCCACTGGAACTACATTCTTGTATTACTTTCCAGCCTAATTCTGTCCCTGGAATGAATTTAGCTATTCCTTTGCAGTCAAAACAAAAACGTATTTCTTCTGTTACTTTTTTTCCTGAGATTTGTTTCTTCTCAGGACAGCACATAGACATAAGCGTCCCAAAAGTACTTTTGGAATGAAATAAGCTTAAACCAATGATTCAGTCACACAGCATTTTTCTGATATATTTAGAGATTTTTGCCCTTAGAAAGTGGTCCTATGGCTTCAGAATTAAGGATTGCACAATCAGATCCAGGCTTGAATTCATTTCGGATTCATCATGGGATTATTTACAGCAGCTTCAGGTGCTTGTAAATTCTGTCACAGAACTTCAGGATTCAGCCATAAAAGTGAAGTTTCCTTTGCTAGAATTATCTGAGGGAGACAGCCCTGGCTGTGAGAAAAGTGAGACTGGAGCATGAGGCTGGGTTTGTGTTTACCTGAATTTTTCAGCAGTTTGCTCCAAAGGAATGCAAAGCAGAGATAAAGATGTCCCTTGCCCTCTGGGAACATCAGATGGCAAAAATGTTGCCTAATCTTTCTTGAGAGAGGTGTTTGGTTTGTGAATATTGATTCACTGTCGAGTGTTCCTCTTGAATTCTGGTTTCAGATTAGAACAAATTTGTATCTGGCCCACAGACAAGAAAAAAACCAACTGTCTGTGGTAGATGATAAAAATACGCCATTCTTGGCTGAAATGAGTATCTGTGATCTATTTAGGAAGATGGTGAGATCAATCACAAGGTGACAAGTCCTGGGACATGTGTTTGGTAGCCCCAGAATGTATTTCACCACTTTAAACTGCTTGCATAACAGCAGGGAGTAGCATCTATCTCTGAGGTTTAAAGTGTTTATTCTGTGAAAATCCTCTGAGTTCAATTTTCTTCAGATATTTATGAAACCATGAAAATTAAATTTTAGCAGAAGGTTTATGAAGCATGAACATATACATAGGCAAATGCACACACTTGGATATGCACATCTGCACATTTTCCATTAAAATCCTGATTGCCTACTTGGGGGAAGAAATAATTGGCTCAGAATTGCACAACTGAATTTAGTTACTTGAAGTAATGAGGACAGTGTATGTGGCTTGTGAAGGGGCCACAAGGGTGACTTTTTGTATAGAATCATGGCTTCTAACTTATTAAAAGATGACGTGTACAAACCGCCTCCCTTGTTTTAATGATCGACTGGGACTAGGAACCTAAAGCACCTTGTAGAAAGAACTGTAGCTACAACTGTTCCACAGTATGATAGTGGTTCAAAAAGGACTTCACAAATAATATTTCAAGTCTTATCAGCGTGCCAACTACTTTAGAGATTGTGTGCAGCTGTGAAAGAGGGGGTACACTTTGATCTGAAGTGGCCTGTATAGAATGGGGAATGAGTGGGCTAATAATATATAATTCTATTTAAGTAGTATTTGTGTACTTTTACCACAGAGAGAAAATAATTTAATCCTTTGTGGAAATATGTCCTTTTGGAAATGCATAGGTCTAACATCATGTCTACCTTCTCTCCTTTCCACTTGTGGGGTTGTGTGTGGTGGTTATCTGTAATAACATCTTGGGACACATTTGCAGTTTTAAAAGATTTGCTTTTACCAGTTTTTATTACAGGTTTTCCTCTTTTTTTGTGGAATACTGTGTGAAAGATGCTGTGTGTACAGTACATGGAATGGTAACAGAAGATAAACTGCCCTGGAAAAAAAAGCAGTCCTGGGAGACCTAGCAATGCTAATTTGGAAATAAATTGCTAACATATACTTTGTAGCACACAAAAATTGTACAGTAGTAATTTTATGGCATTCAAACATATATCTGAGGACACCTGCTCTTATAATTCCAGCTTTATGTTCCAAGTGAATAGAATTCAATAAATGTTACATTTTGTTCCCATTTTCTGTATACAGACTTCAGTTTCAATTTACATAAATCCTATGCTGTGGAGTGTTTTGCTGCTTCCTCTCTTTATCATTCCGTTTATTTTCATGTACATGGCAACACTCTGAATAGATCTGCTATCTCTCTGAGGCATAGTGAATGAGGAGTTGTATTCCCCAGATTTATTCTCCCAGTGTTAATTGTTTTTTTTCTGTAAATCAATCCAGCAAGCCTAAACCAGGATATTACATTTCATGTCAAAGATTATGACAGTCAAATGACTTGGCAAACATACAGAGCCTGTTTCATGCTTGGTGGTACTTGTATTGCCCTGGTGTTCTAGACTGTTTTTGATCAACAAATCAAAATATTATCAGTTTGTTTAGCCCATGTTGAGCTTCTGAATGCCTTCATCTAGTAATCTGTACAGCACTTTGCAGACTGGGAGCCTGAGGTTAGAGTATGTCTTGATTTACATAGAGTACAGGTGGATAAAAATATTTGAAAGTTCGTACTGCTGCATTTTCCCCCTTTCCTGCCATTTATGATTGTATGTGAAGTGTATTTTCCTACTGTTTCAACTAATCCTTAGTAATGCAAATATTATTAGCAGGTTTAATAGCAACCAAATGAGATATGAGCTTGAAGTTGAATTGAAGTTTCTATATTCACATCATAATTTTGCAATTGTAGCAGGGAGGAGTAAAATATTGATTATTAGCTGCAGCTTTGTTGGCTGTGTGAAAAAGAAAACTTTTGATCATCTTGTGTTTTAAAAGTGGGCATAATTAGATCATTGCCAACCAAGAAAACAAATTATAAGTGCATTCATTAAAATACTTAATTTACAGTGTTAATTTGCAAAAACCCGGGGGATAATGTGGATTGATCTGGTGATGGGTGCTTAATTTGATGCTTCTGGTGTGTGCAGTGTTCTAATCCTAATGACTTCCAAATGATGGAAGAAATGAGTTGTGTTCGTCTGCCATCACCTGAGAATCTTGCTTGGATGTATCAAATGCTGCAGTCAGTTGAGAGGACTAATGGAAAATGACAGCATATAATCTCATTCCAGTGAATTTCTGTGCTACCAGCAGGTTATTACTGGGTTTCTTTAAACACCTGTATATTTTGCACTTTTAGTTTCTCATTTTGTAGTCTTTCAAACCCTCCTTCCCAAACTTGTGCCACTTACGCAGACATAGACTGCGATTGCATAGGTCTGCGATTGATTTCTTGCTGTTGGAGAGTGGCAGAACAGCTCTCAGAGACAGAGAAAGCTCCAAAAGGGAGACAGGCTCTTTGGTCATGTAGCTAGTTCACATGCCACTGGACTGGGCATGCTTTGATTAATGGAGAGGAGAGCTGGGGAGAAAAGGCACAAGAAGCCTTGTGGTCTTCCCCTCTCTCCTATACCCTGTGGAGCCAATATTCAGCCTGTAGCCATAAAAACTTCATATGGTTGTGCATTATGCTGTAAAATACAATTGGAAAGAGATAAGTTCTGATTTTGTTTGTTTATGAAGTTTACTGATGTTTCCTTTTTTTTTTTTTTTAAATTTCTTGATTCATGTCTCATTTGTCCTTGGAATGATCCTCCAAACAGAAAATCAGTAACGCAATAATTTCATGATGATCATTAGTTTACTGCTGACAACTATATATTAAATATGCTGGTTTGTGATGAAGGTTGAAAACCTTTCCTTTGACCCCCATGGCAAACCAAAGGAGGGATGGCTGTTTGTCCTCCAGCCCAAGCCTGCTGTCAGTAAGGACTGGGAGGTGGGGATGCCTTTGTAAGCACAGTCGAGTCTCAAGGCTAAAGTGGTTCTGCTTCCCTTATCAGGCAGCAGTATCTGAAGCAAACAAAAAAGGGCTCCTGAGCCAGGAGATATCTTGTATGACACGTGTTCGGAGAGAAATTGCCGTGACCTCTGGGTTACCTTTGCTTACATAAGGCAGCGGCGGGCAGAGCAGGAGGAGGGAGGCGCTGCCAGTCCCAGGGGACAGCGTGGGCCGGGCAAGCTCTGCCTGCCTCAGTAGATTAAAAAACCCTTCTGAGGCAGAGCAGGGTGACCATGGCTTCCCACTGGCATTGAAATGATGTCATATCTGGTCACCATAGCGTTTATGCTGTCTGGTCAGAGATAAGTTTATCTTCTCCAGACATTTCCATAACATTCCCTCAGCCAGAGGAGCTGAAGTTCCTGAACCAGCACTCATAATCATTTCCTCTGAAGATAGAGTGTTTCCAAGCATTTAGCGAGCTGGAAACATGGGTATCTGCAGCATCACACAGTAGGAAAATGTCAAGGTTATTTGATGAATCTTTTAATTTTTCGACCTACTACTGAAGTACAACAAACAAGCATGTGCCCTGGTGAATTTCCAGCTACTTCTGAGTCATCTGTTGCTTTTGGTTGCTTTTGCTTTTTTTGGGTTTTGTTTGTATTTTCTCCCTATCACTTTAAAGTAGAAGCTGTAATGTCACTGAACCACTGCTCTGTCTCCCTGTCCTTTCTATACTCATCAGGTCATGTGGGACTGAGAGAACGCCTCGAAAGCCACAGCCTCCCCTGCCCCCACCCCCCTTTTTTTCTGACTGTACATTGAAATAAAGGGCGCAGACAAGAAGGAAACTAGCTGTGCTTTTAGTGGCATGATCTGAACCCTGCACCTCAGTTCTACTTCTGATGTAGGCTGTCCCGTTTATAACTTGCTTTTCCCCATGAGAGAAGTACTGTGTGGTTGTTAGAGGAACTGGGATTTCTGTAAAACAAAATTTCCCATGCTGCAATATAGAACTCTTATCTGACCAGTCTGTGATGTAGGATAAGTAATGAGAATGGAAGTCATGTGGAAGATGCAATATGGTGAGTGATCTGGAGCAGTGGCAGAGAGCTGAAGCATAAAAATCCTGAATGAAATGCAATCAACCCCAGTTATTGTTCTCATTACATTAAATTATCTGTTATTTTTTTGTTCGCCCTGCTGTAATTGGGGTTTTCAGAGAAGTGTGGTGCCCAGGCTGAGTGCAGTACTCTTGCTGAAGCATAAACATCTACAGGTGAAACAAACATTTATGGATTCCAAGGTGAAGTTTGTTGTAAAGTCAGTGTTTGTTTGGTTCAGTCATTTGGTTTTGCAACAGCATGACACAGACATATATTTCTGATACTATCTAATCTCTACATCCACCCATTCTCCATGTTTCATTTGTGCAACTAAGTACTTCTTCATTTGTTCATACTGCTTTATCATCTTGTCTCAAGTCCATTCCAATTGATTTCTCAAATCCTTTAAAATTCTATGTCTGTCCACAGCCCGTTCCAGATGCTGTCTGTACTGAGTGTGGAAAATGCATGTTCTCTGTTTCACTGTCTCAGTCAGTATCACAAGTGAGTATCACAGAGTACAGCCTTTCTGTCTGGCAGCAAACCTCTGAGAAGCACTTTCTGGTTTTCTGTTGTGAAAGAACATAAAAAAGCTGCCTACTTACTGAAGATGTAGAGCTTCTCCTACTTCTGTCTTACAGAAAGGCCTTTTATCCTAACGTAGGAGGAAGAGTGACATAATCTATCTCTGATAAATTCACATTAGCCTTTTTTAATATTATAACTTTCTGGATATTTGCAAAGAGAGAGCTCATTTCCTCTTCTGTTTCCATATTTCCTGTAAATTGAAGTTCAACAGGGCCAGGCAATTGTTAATCAGTCAGCATATTTGTTCGTCTCAGAAAGACAGCAAATTTTTCACTGAATGGAAGTTCCCAAACATAGTCTACTTTGTCTCTTATATGAAGGTAACTATCATCTATTGAATTTCTATTTTTACTGCATTTTTATAAAAACTGTGTTGTCCATCTATACTTTTGATGTAAAATTTCTGTCAAGCTTATTCTCAGTAATCACTGCTGAATACAGTGTCCTTTATTTAGTGAATTACTATGGCAGTGGAAATTGTGGTAGTCTGCTTTCCAAAACAGTGGGAGTGAGAGAGCAGAGTCCTATCTCTGATGCAAAAGCATTGATCTGCCTTTAGCTCTTACTGTTGGGTGATTGAGATCCAAAGAATTGGAAGCTTTTAAATGACAACTCATTTCTCTTTGCACAGAATATAGACATTGTTTAGGATAGCTATTTAGGTGTCACAGATAAGGAAAACAGGTCAGGTGGATGAAGTTGGGCAACAGAGAGCAAGTAAATGCACTTTGAACTCAATGATTTACTGCATGAATTGATGTAATCACTTAACCTCCTGAAAAAAACATGGGGACCTCACTAAAAGTGGAGTGGCTGAGAGGGACTCCTTATAATAGTTTTTGGTCACAATTGTGACTATTCAAAATGCTAAGATTAAAAAGACATGTTGATCAGCCAACTAATTTAGGCTGTGATCCAAATTGCACTAAAATTAATGCATGGACTGCAACCTCAAGAGAGCTGAACTTAGCTCTAATAGATAAAAGAATTCACTAAACTCAAGACACTTCAGAATATTTTTCGTGCTGTTTAAAAGTTATGTTTAATTTAAAAGTGTCAAGCCTCTTTTTCAAAAAAAGTATCTGCCTATGGTCAACTGCATATGACTGGTCTGATTACAGAGCAGGAATTAGTGAAACCTTTCTCTGTTCTTGTCTTTCCTCAAAATTTTCAGTTTAAGATTTCATCTATACCTGAACCTGAACAAATAAAACATCTTTTGACTTTTACCTTCATTATTTTTCACTTTAACATCTTGCACAATTTCAGCATGCTAATTTTAGGGGAGAGATGAATCATAGAATCAGGCGGGCTGGGCAGGACCCCTGGATGCCTCTGTTGCCACCTCCTGCTCAAAGCCTGCCCCATTGAAGCAGACGGCCTTGGTTATATTGCTGGCGAGTTTTGCGTATCTTAGAGGATGGAGACTCCATGGCCTTTCCGTCCCACAGTCTGGCCAAAACAAATCTCTGTTGAGCAGATGACATTCAAAACAGAGCTCTGAAAGCACTGCCATGCTCTCAGTGGATGGGCAAGTACTCTGGGTTTCCTCTAGGAACATGCAGGTATCTGTAATTCTAGAGAGACCATACGTGCAATAGATCCTCCTTCCTAATTTTGTTTATAACCTCAGTTAGAGTTTAACTAGTATGTGCACAAAGTGTGGTCTTGTTGGAACTTTTCAAACAGAGTGAAAAGTCTTAGCTTGACCACTCTATCTCACATAAAGTTTTTCTCTTTGGATTTCTTTGTTGGCTGCTACAGAGCTTTCTGTTTAGCGTTGGTCCTTCAGATCAGTCAAAAAAGTTCCCCCAGATTTTCTGGTGAACGTGGAACTATCTGAGCTGCCTGCTGAGTTCTTTATCTTGACCCAACTGCACTGCCAGTTTGACGGGTGTGTTTGATACCGGTTTGGTAGAAATTCTGTGTACAGGCTCCTGTAGCCTTCCAGCAAATGGTTGGTACTGAAGTCTATCATGGTGCTGGCCTCCATCTCTGCTGAGATGCAAAAATCAGTTCGAGGGGACCAGAAAAGCCCAGAGGAACAGTAAGATCTAGGGCTAGAAATAAAGGTGACTCTCTCTTGTGCCAGCCTTCTAGGGCTTGCCTCTTACAAGATTTAGAGGTGGCGTTGCAGGGAGCTGCCTCCTCCCCTCCCCGCTAAGACCTGGCTGCAGAGTAAGTTGCTAAGTAGTGCTGCAGTTCACACTTGGAGGGATGGAGGCTGCTTTTCAACTCTTAAAGCCTCCTGGAGATAAGTCATTAAACCATGTGCATCATGTTAGGGGAAATATTAAATTCAGCAACTTTCTTACAAGATTAATTTTCCTCCTTGGTAAGCATTGTATGAATATTAGGTATAATATCAGCTGAACAGGTTGCTTATATTACTAGCAGCATGCACTCACAGGGATGCTCACTATACTGCTGGTTTTAAAGGATCTTTTTTTGTGGGATGATTACTGTTGGTTCTTGCATTTTAATGCCATTTCTAGTTTCTCAGTCTCAGGAAAAATGAGACTTTTGAGAACTATAAAGAAGAAGACAAAAGGTTTAAAAGCATGCAATCTAATGTCTCCTGGTTATTTTTTTAAAACAAGGTCTACTCGAGGACTCTCAGAATTTTAAAATACAAAATTTTGCTTTGACTAGCCTTGTTCTGCAGCCATATAATGTCTGCAGCCACTGAAACCAATCTCGGTTTTGGTCTCAAAACTCAAATGTTAATACTGCTGATTAACTTCTGGCATGGTAAAAGGACAAGAGTATTAAAATAGTGTATCATTTTTTGTCCCTGTTTTGACTGATTGGATTGTTTGGATGTCATTATTCTATTTATTTATAGCAGGAATATGAGCAATGTACTATAAGCAGGGGAAGTAATTCCTGGCTGCTTAGCTAGAAATTCAAATATTTTTCGTTAGTGTTTAAATGAAATGAAAGCATAATTTTGTTCAATTCTTCAGTATCCAAAAGAAATTGCACAAGTGCAATTCAGAAAACAAGCTTAATCTCTCCTTTTATTGTGCAAATTGACTTCCAGTATTAGCCTGCAGTCTTCATGACTTGTTTATGAATGTTGCACATTGCTTTGCAGTCACTTAATAAAGTTAAATTTCCTGAACTGAGGAGAAACTGTTCAATTATTTTTAGAATAAGAACCCAGATATCCATAGCTTGGAGATAAGAGACGTATTTTATGAAAATATATCTTGAGTAGAAGACACTTTGCAAAATATGCCCTAATGGGAGATAGCGGTTGTTTCTGTTGTCTCTGGATTTTACGTGACTGAGTTCATGTGCATTGGCACATGCACCAATACCACCCACCACCTCACCCCCCCTAGCCATCCCATGCGTTAAAAACCCAATACTTTCTGATAGGAAAAAAATTGGGAGCAATCCTCCATCCCAGCAGAGATCCTTATTATAGACTTTGATGTTCTTCCCTCACCAGATTTCAATAAGTGAGCTTTTTTTTTTTTTTTTAAATAAAGTCTAGCTCAAGAACTTTCCCATTTGTATTGATTTTTACCTCAAAAACTGTGTGCAAAACTTGGGATCAGCTAGGGATTTTGTTCTCTTGGGTCATCCTGTCATGGTTTGATAGCTGTGGAGACCTTCCAGCCACTGTGAATGGAGACTACAGCACCTCTGGGTTCTTTCTATGATCTTCTTGACCGTGGTGTTTATGAGAAATGGTATTTGGCTGCTCAACAGCCTAGGGCTGAGGTGAGACCAGAGTATCAGCCCCTGTAGTCTCATTTTGGTTTTACATCTCCTATTTCTACCCTAGCAGCCAGGGCAACACCCATGCTTGGAGCTTTCCTTGTTTCTGCAGTTTTCTGCCCATCCAGGTCCAAAGTATGTTTTGGTCTGGTTTCAAGCTCAGGGGGTCTAAAACTGGGGAAATACTCCTGGGCTGATTAGTGACTGAAGGAGGGCAATTGATTTAATGATTCTGGCTTGCTAGATATATGGTGACATTATCGCATGTTAGAAGTTAAGAATAAGTTTTAGGTTTGGGGGGGGGGGGGGCGNGGGGGGGGGTCAGGTTTAGTTATATTTCTTAAGGATGTCTACTGGCACTATGTGGACATGCAGACATAATTTCCATATAAGTAAGCTAAAGAAGAGAGTGATGCTATCACTGATGATTCATGCTTTAGTATTAACTGACAAGTTGTGTTCAGTGTTTAAGTGAGAGAATGCTCTGCAACGTTAACATGCTTTGCACTGAAGTAGGCTGTGTGATGGTCCCTAGCTGGAGAATAAACCCTACACTTACCTCATTATATCACTGTAAAGATAAAATCTGATTGGGATACCTGGCCAAAACAGTGCAGAAAATGTATTTACAGGAAATACAGCTAAAATTGTTTCTAAAAAGGGATATTTAATTATGTGTAAAACAGATTGTAAGTACTAGTGAGCTAAGTGCTACTGGTATGTTTTAGTTGTTCCTCAAACTTTCCTCAGTAGGTTTCATGCACATTTGTAGTCCAAACAACAAGCAGTGTCCACAGAAAGCAGATTGGGTAATTCATAAATCGACTGGTTTTAAAGCACGCAGAGAAATGCATAACAAAATCACAGTCCTTTGCTGTATCTGTAGTAAACAACAAAGCCAGAATGGTGCGGGATGATGAAAGGACTAAATGAACATGCTTAATGAATGCCTATGTGTAGACTTAATTTGGTGGAAACAGAAGGGTTCTGAGGTTTTCTTTGGCTGCTATTTTGCACTTCAGACTGGCTGATGAGTATAACAGTCTTGCTGTCCTTAATATCTATTAATTTAAATCATGTCAGTGGTTAGCTGTTCTTTTTGCTCTTCTTTTTTTAGAAGAGGTGCTCACATATTTGATCAGTTCTTAATGAGATGGCTCCATTTGATTTCTCAGTGTAACTGCAGTTAGTGCACATCTCAAGGAGTTATTTGGAGTTTTGCTTTTCATTGTTTTTTGTTCCAGTGAATCAGTCACAGAACAAAATGTGGAGACATCTGAGGGGAAGATCTAAGTTGCCTACCAGGCTATCTTCACATCAGACATCTAGCAGACTGGTCTAGAAAGAACAACACCATCTGGATACGTAAAGAACCCTTAAGATATTTTGCACCATACAGGGGTATTGACATGGCAAATGTGCAGCAGTAAGGCCTGTCAGAAATGTGTGAGCTAGTCCATGTGTTTTCCAGAAGCGGTAGGTGTTAAAACTAACAGCCTGCAGCTGTATTTTCATTAGCTCCTTGTGACTTTCAGCTCTCACTGAAGTTTAGTTCCTGGGTGGTAGGACTACTTGAAGAAAAAAACCTCATTCGATTTATTATTTTTCTTTCCCTGGTATGAATCTGTCCCCAAAACTTTTTCAGTGTCAACAGCTGAAACATACTATTTTACCCAATCTAAACAAGTGGTAACTTTCAAGGTCTGTTTTTAGGCCTCTAAAAAATTCAGCCATTTTAACTAACATTGTTCTTAAAGCTTTCTGCTCATGACCATTATCTGGACTTGTCCCTGGCAGATGTTAAAAACCCCTTGTATGAATGAGCCTTTGAGACAGTTTCTTTGCACCATTTACCTAGCAGACATCCAGATGACACCTTAGGTTAACATGGCAGGGCAGGTGGGTGTCACGTTTAGCCAGGTTACTGACTCAGTTTAGATAGCCATCACTTACATTGAGTGTGCCTAGGAATGGGCTTTGGGACACAGCGGGAATAATGCGTCTACTTTTAGCCAGAATGAGCTGCCTTATCAAGTCCACTGCTCTGATCAGTGTTTGTTACTCGTTTTAAATTCTATGTCAGTATTTTAGCCCCAGTACAGCTAGTGGGACTTTTTTTCAGAAGCTCTCCCCCCAGGC
Organism: Grallaria varia; assembly: GCA_013396735.1. Classification (NCBI taxonomy): domain Eukaryota; kingdom Metazoa; phylum Chordata; class Aves; order Passeriformes; family Formicariidae; genus Grallaria; species Grallaria varia. The sequence continues at coordinate 294,784 of VWZG01013137.1, forward strand.
CTGGACGAAACAATTTGATCTCACCCCTCTGACCTGAGGAAAAATGATATTGCATCCTGCCATTCAGCTGCACGCACACCACACTTCAACAACTGTCTTGGATCTGGGGAACTGTAAGGGATGCCTTGGGAGTGTTCTGTTAAGCTAACCCAATCTAAATCAAAGTGTAGTGAAAGTGAAGTTGAAAAGAAAACAGCTTAAAAGCCAGCCTGTGCTGTAATCACCCCGTGAACCTTTCCCCTCTCATTTGAGTTCATTATCCTAACCCAAGGAAGCTTAAAATCAGACTGAGTGCAGATGTTATCAAATACGACTCTGCATTCTGTGTTCAGAGCTCTGTGCCACCTCCCGACTCTGTTCCATTTTTAGCTTTGGAATAATGTAGCGCTCGCATGATTTATTACACAGAACCTTCTGGCAAGCAGAAAGGATCAAGAGTAGGTGGGGCCATTATAGCTGTTATCTAATTTCTTTTGAATGTTAGAGAGTATTTAAAAAAAAAAAAGCCTTTTTTATGTGTGCTCCAGGGGTTCCATTTTGTGTTGAAAAAGGAGAGGATTATCTAATAGCTAGTTGACCCTTCCTATACAGGGTAAGATCCAAATGCTGAAAATCAAGAGCTAGAACTCCCAGTAACCTCAGGAGGGACAGGGGGTTTAACCCCTTGAGGAGTGACCACAAAGGAAACTTCTCCCCACTCTCCGAAGGACAGCCTGGACATCTCTCTTCCCAGCCTGTGTGCCTGCTTTTGCGGGAGCAGAGACAGTGCTAGAGGGAAGCAGGCACTCCCTTCTGCATCTCCTCCGGGTGTGAGGCTCCCACAGCACACTCCTCTGAAACCACCAGGATCACGGTGTGAGGAAGGAGGAGGCAGGTGGGGACAAACTTGTACCTATTAAGAAGCCTGTTTGCAGGCTCCAGTGAATAGAGGATGGCTAAACATGGGAGGATGGGAAGTACTAGCATCTGTCAAAAACCTCATGTTCAAGCACAGCATGATTTTTTCCCTGTTAAGAGGCACCAGTGTTGGATGATGCAAAGGGCCACTTGTCATGAGAACAGGGTGCACTCACAGCTGTAATCCATATCTGTGTGTTGTGTAGTGGGACCAAGGAACAGAAACAGTGTCACCATCTGAAATGTTCTTGTCAAGAATATAGAGCTGCAGCCCTTTTCCTGCCTCATGTCGTCTTGTGTTGGATTTGGTGGCTTGGAGAGACCATATATCACACCAATGAGCTGTGTGCAGCATGAGTGCCTAACATGGCAGAGCAATGTCCGTGCAAAGTATAACCCAGGCCTGACTGAAAAGGGGCATGAGGTAGGAGGCAGCATGAGCCCTGTACTCACTGCAGTGGAGAACAACTGCTGTATTGTTCAGCTCATGCAACCTGCAGTTCCTCTTGGATGCAGCTAATGCAGAGAGCAGGAATGAACTGGCTATGAATAAAAGATCTAGAATATTTTGGAAAACTAGCACTACTAAAAAAAAAAAAAGAAAAAAAGAGAGAGCTGTGTTTGCACTCCTTTTGAGAAGCTTGCTCTGTGGTACACAAAAAATGAAGATTGCTTTACTCTTTTGTTTGATCAAAAAGCACATTAACAACATTATTTCGTTTATAATTTTGCTCATATGTATACTAGCCTGAGAACAAGACATGGGAGATCTTGAGGCATCTGCAATTTGTAAGCACTCATGTCTGTTGAACATTAGGCTTGATTGTGTGTGCACTGTATAGGGAGAAGGAACAAAGGCTTTATTTTTTTTCATTTGCCTTAGTAATCTTGCAATGAAAAGTCAATCCAATTTACCCCTTTTTGTACAATTTTTAATGACATTTATAAAGAAAAGTACATAACTGGAGAAGGAGCAAACCTAGGTCCTCCTAGCAGTTTTGACCCCTGTGTATTGCTGCAGGATCTTTAGCCTTTTCACTAATATTCAGCTATCAAAATTCAGCCTGGAAACATTGCCCATATGTCTTTGCTCAAAGAGAGAGGCCTCCAGAAAAACCATAAGCACTGCATGCCCTCCTGCACTTTCTGTCCATCCTAGACAGATGGGGAGAGTAGGCTCATCGCTGGCAGACCTGCTGTCTGGGCTCCACGCTGTGCAGGACATGCTCCTGCATTGCAGGAGGCTTTGCATTCATGCAAGAGGAGGAGGAGTCTAGTTTTGAGGAAGGCTCTCAGGCTATCTTTATCAGGCAGACAAGTTCTGAGTTGCACTCACAGAAACAGAAACAATCTTCTAGTCTGACTTCAGTGCTGTTTTGGTTCTTGCCGCTCAGCTCACATTTCCGTTTCTTTCCAGGGGATAACTCCTACAGCTGCTACATCAAGGGAGAAACCGTCTACCTCTCCAAGTTAATGGTACCTACTTAATCCTTCTCACCTTGCTGGGAGAATATTGTCCTTCTCGGTTGTTTAGGGAACAGTGTTGCCTTCCTGAGTACAACTTAACTGTATTTAGATACTTCTGTCATTTGCTTTTCCAGCCAGGGCTATGTGTTTGGCTGTGGTTGCACTCTAGGAGTGAAGATGTTCACCAGATGTTCAAACACTGTACTTTTAATTATGTCTTCTGCCCTTTTACAGCGGCCTGATTCTTTGCCTCCACAACAGCAAGCTGTGCTATGCATATGCTAAACAAGTAGCAACCAGCCTGCAGATGTGACTTAATGTAGGATGGATTGTTTGTATCCTGAATGTCAAGAGTTTGGCAGTAATAACTATCAGTGATTAATTAGATTATATGAGCTGTATGTGTTAATACCAGTATTTATTTGAGTTGTTTTACTTTTGAAGTTCATGCTATATCAGAAATTATGTCAGTCAGCATTCCTATAGTCCTTGTTTGCAGCACTTAGTGTAAACACTGTTGTAGTCATATGGTTTACTATTAAGCAGTCGGGCAAGGAGCAGGGAATTGGACTCGATCCTTTTAGATCCCTTCCAATTTGATATTCTATGATTCCATGTAACTTAGAATTATCCTTCATTTTGGAAAAACAGAGAAAGTCTTGCATTTGTAGTGTTCCAAATATATTTGTCATGTTCATCACTCATCTCTTGTTTTGCAAGGGCTAGTTCTGAGCATTTATTGGTCAAATTAGCAATTGACTCAGTTTATGACTTTATTATCATATGCTTATGAAAAACTGGCTAGGAGACCACTTTCACGGCTGCTGACTTGAATGCCCACAGTGCTATGAGTGGTACAAATTTATCAGTGGTCCTAACCTGTTTTATCTAGTACTAATTTTTAAAATAAATTCAAATGCTTAAATCAGGCTTTCACTGCAGCAGTTTCTTACTGCCTTCATTGTTGGCTGCTAGCAGTGTGTGTAGGGAAATGTCTCCCTGTGACTGTATCCTGGTTGGGGGCTTCTGCATGAGAATTGAAGGAGATGATCTGGCACTTCTGAGGAAGTATGCTTTTCTTCTGTTATGACAGGAAAATGTAGGTAAGACTGAAATGACGAAGTTTCTACTTCTGACACCTGCTTGCATGTGTAGCCGTCTTCTGGAAAATTAAAATCCTAATGGTGTCAACAACTTAGGCCTTGTGAATTTACACCAGTCCTGACCTGTGAAAAACACTGCTTTCCTCCTGTTGTCTGGTTACAGGCTTCGGGCAATGGGGCATGTGGTTGAGAAGACTTGGCCGACTTGTGGCACTTACTAAATGGGAGGCAGAAAGAGAGACGATTGTAAGAGGAATGGCATTCACCATTTGGAGGAGCAGGGTTTAGTTGATGTTGCTAGTAATAGAGATTTTTGCATTCCTTGTCCCTGGCAAAACTTTACCTCTGCAGTTTTTATTAGTGGAAAGAAGGGAAACAAAAAATATGGTCACTTTTGATCCTTCCAAGCCATTCAGCCTCATAGTTCTTTGACCCTTTTGTGTCTTCTAGATAAATAAATTCTAGAAAGTAGTGGTAACTGTATGCACTTATAATTTATCAGCATGACAGTTGATATGAAAGTATTTATACTTCATTCAAAATTCCTGTTTCTAGAGTGGTTTTGGGGGTTTTGTTTAGTTTGTTTAGTTCTTTTTCCATGGTAGCCCATGAAGGTACTCAAAACCTTGAAAAAATTTGGTTGAATCTTTTACTTTTAAATAGCAAATTATATAAGTGATTTATTTCCTGGTTTTTGTTTCTTAGTTTTATGACTGTTGTTTTTAGAGATCCGTGTCACTGTGTAGTGGCCTGAGTTTGATTTCATTTCCTCCAGAAATAAACCTCTGCCTCACGGCCTTGCTTTCATGCACACCTGAGCTGAATATTTGACAGGGAAAACAATAGCATACATGGTCTGAGAAAAAACCCTATTTTTTCAAAATTTGGAGTTTAAAGTTAAAATGTTACATTACTTTCTTTTTTATATCTTTTCTAGACTGGAGTCCATTTCATGGCCCCTTTTTCTTTACAAATTGATTGATTTTAGGCATCTTGACGCAAAGTTACTGAATATTTTCATTTTGCTATAGAGTTAAAAATAAGGACACTAACCTTTCTGCAGCTAGTACATTAGTTGGCATTGCCAAACTTGTGCAAAAAGCTTCAGGGCAAAAAGAGCAAAAGTTTCCCAGCACCTGTCTCATTGCAATATGCTGGGATTAACAGCAAACTATATAAATGTTTACAACAGATCTATAAAATCTTCTGGAAAATCTATACTTAGTTTTTTGTTATCTATAAAAAAAAAAAAAAGGCACATGGCCCTTCCCTCAAATTTATGACCTCCTTTGAAGCCCAGTTGAATTTTGCCTTTCTAGAGACTTCAGAAGGCTTTAGAACACACTGCTATTTTAAAAGTTCAGTGTTTGTCTTCAGGGGACACATGTTAACAGATAGGGAAAGCCTGCTGGATCATGTTTTTCTTCACTGTGAATCCACTGGGATTTTTTCTATAGTATTTGTGATTCTTTTCACATCACTTTGGCAAGGAAGCCTCCATCAGCTGCCTAAGAAGAACATCCCACATTTCTGTAGAGCTTTCTTCCCCAAGGCTTAGAGTCCATGCTCCCTCACTCAGCTGGAACTCTCACTGTTACATCCTGTGCTGACAGACTGTACTACATCTCATTTGGAAAACCTGAGTTGACCTCTGAGGAGATAATACTGTTACTTCTGTGTGGAGTTTGTTTCTAGGTATTATCCCCTCTTCTTTCTCAGGCTAGCACAGGTCAGGGTCTGCCCTTGCCTTTTAAAAAAGCAGTTCCCTTGGATGTTCATGAGAGGATGAGTTGTGCTATGGTTTTCCAGCAATACTTGCCAGAAGTGAAAACCTGTGCACCGGCTGTGATGCTCTCCTCCTGTATTCCCACCTACAGGGAAGGGTGAATGCCTAGCAGCACCGAGGGGAGAAGAGGGGATGGCAGTCCCAAACTAAATGACCTGCATTCCTTCTGACAGTAGGAAATAACTGCTGCTGTTACCATTGCTAATTTTAACATAAAAATAACTTTTACTTGCATGTTTTAAAGAGCACCAATAGGATCAGGCATAAGGCCACAGCTCTGCAAAGAGAGCCACTGGATTATATATTCTGTTCACTGTTTGTATTGTGCCAGGCACAGCAGAGTGTTGCCCTAGACTGAAAATGCCACTGTTATAATTAATAAATATTATCATCTAACAGTAATTGTTTCATTAGTTTAAAACTCAGACCTTTTAATGGGGAATTTGCTAATTGACAAACATGTTGTTCAGGTCTGCATTTCCATTAAGGAGACTGTACCAGGCTTCTCTGTGTCTTTGTACTGAGACGAGGACTTGAAATCATTAATCATCATAACGAATCAATCAATCAATAAATAAGAAATTAGACAAGCTAGACTTTCATGCTTGATACCTTGGATTCTCTCCACTTCTCAAGCAAGATGATGAGGGATTTCCCATGCTGGACATAGCCCATGTCTCTAGACGATAAGAGAGGCGGGAAGCAAAGGGAGGGTGGCATGGGGATCATCAAAGCTTGGCTTTGACTTGCCAGTCTTTGCATTCACAGAACTGCCTTGCTAACAGCCTGCCAGGGCACACCTGTGGTGTATTGGTACTCTTTGCCTTGGCCACCTGAGACCACCTTGCTTGTGCCAGGGGCATGCTCCAGAGCACTGAGAAGCAAATTTTAGGTTAAACAGAGACAGGTACTAGTCTGAAAACGGAAATTCCCTTCCTGATTCTGACACACACCTCTGGTGATGGGTGATGCCTGGGGCAAGTTGGCTCTCTCCCAGTTTCTAAAGAACAATCTTGCAGAGTTTCATAGAATCTCAGAGTGGTTGGGTTGGAAGGGGCCATAACGATCAACTAGTTCCAACCTCCTTGCCATGGGCAGGGAACCTTCCACTAGACCAGGTTGCTCAGAACCCCATCCAGGCAGGCCTTGATCACTTTCAGGGGTCGGGCAAGGATGTGGTTTCCTCACACAGATATTCTTTCAGGGAGTTCAGAACTCTTCTGCACTTTACTGATTAAAAATATTTGTTTCACTGCTGCAAAATGACAATTAATCCACACCGATGTCCTCTCATGGAGGTGTAAGACCTGTCAACCCTTTGACAGAGGAATGCCACTTTTCTCTGTAATGTTTTTCAGTTCAGTTCAGTTTTTGTCTCCCGTTCTGCTCCCAGGCTGGTACTTCTTTACATTTTTTAATTGAAGCAGGTGAATGCTTTGATGGGTTAGTCTCCGCTGTTAGTGTAACCTGACTCCCCTCCAGTAAACTAGATAGCATAGGATATTTGTTTTTTCAACTAGGAGATATGAAGTAGAATGAAATGAGAGAAAATTGTGCCTTATGGTGTTTATATTCTATAAATCACATTTCTTACTCTGCCAGCTGTGAGTCCCCTCATGTGCTGAGAGATGATTACGGCAGACAGTTCTGGATGTGATGTGAGGGCAGGCTATGGCCCAAGTCCTGATCAAGCTGAGGGAAGATTGCACTGTCTTCCAGCTCTGGTTCTGGCATACAAGAAAAAAATCACAACATTCATTTTTTCCCTGTGATTTCAGTAATGTCATTACTTTTGTAGCTTTCCTGTAAAGCATTGTAATGACATAAGGCCTTGCAAATCTCTTGTTTGCAAAACTCTGCAATGTGATTTTAATGAATTTAGTTACTGATCTTGGAAGGCAGAGAGTAGCTCAGTACCATGTAGCCCTCAGCACTAAGAAGTCCTCTTGCTCTGGGAGAAGTTTTGACATTTTGGTGTATTTTTCAAATATATATTGATTTCAAAATGAACTGAAGTAGACAAAACTGTATAAGTAACTTCTACTTATGAGGATTGCCACGCTAAATTAAAGCCAAGTCACATAGCTGCAAGTGCATTGCTCAAAAGGAAGATGACTCTGGCTCCATTTACAAGGTGCAAATATTCTGCTTTGTAAAAAAAACAGTGTTTAATTGAAGCATGACTTTGACTGACAACTTCTGGTTTTGTTTTCAATATATGCTCAATGAGGGGACAAAAATTTTCCATGAGCAGAATTCAAATGTGCTGTTTTAAATTCATGTAGTGGAAAAAGGCCTATTAAATACCACACAGAAAAGACCACTAGGCATCTTTCAAATTTTAGCGGGCACAGGAAAGGAGGTAAAGTTAGCATTTATTCATTATTTATCTATTTTTTCATATTTATTGCTAGGTTTAACTGCACTCCATTTCCTTTTTATTTTTGTAGAGTGCCAGTACTGTTAGATTCTGTAGAAGTGGTATTTTAGGGCACATAGCAGAATTGTTGATGTCAAGTGCTTAAAAACTGAGACTGATCGAAAAAACTGCTTTCTTCATTTATCTTATGATTCTTGAGCCTTCAGATGTACTGAGATGTCATTTCACATTTTCTGTAGGACAGCTAAAATCTTTGAAGTTTGGCATTGTTATTTTTCCTGCTGGCAGGTGGTATGTTCATCTGATGACTGATCCAGACACTGGGCCCTTTATCATCATTGTGGGATTCATTATGAAGTTATGAGAGCTGGAATGGTTTGTTGGAAGGATTATATTCCCCTGGTAGTAACTTTGCAAACCTTTAAGTGTCTGAGTGGAGATGATCATTCTGAATATCTGACTTGGGCTGAATTCTTTGTCTAGAATTGAGGGAGGGGAAAAAGGATTAGTCCATTTTGAGGGCAAGATTAAGGAAAATAGTTTGTTCTTCTCTCTTTGCTGGACTTTGACAGTGGGTTACTGGGACCTGGTCTCTTTTGATGAAAAAGAGCAAAAACTTTTTGTAAGACACAACAAAAATGTTTTTTGCTCTTGAAAGGAAAGAAGGATGTAGCCTGTGACTGTGACTGTATTACCTCCTATCTCACAGGCTTGGGGAAGGGATTTGGCTCCCAGATTTGCCTTCAGGTTCCCCTCTGCTCCAAAACATGAATCCAGAAACACAAATATCCATTTCATCCCTTATGCTTTGCTAGCATAAGAAAGTCCCCATGTAGTGCTGGTGAGTTTCTATCCCTCTGAGGGCAGCTAGGCACAAGATGGCTTGCTTCCAAGGGACACAGCACAATGTGCTGGTGATAAAGACATATCCCTTTTCTTTTGTGCATGCGGTTACCTCTAGACCACCAGCTTTGAATGCAAAAGGCAGATGAGTGGAAGTCTTAATTCTGGGAAAAGCTTAAGTGGAAAAAGTATTGGAACAACTTAAATCAGACCTCACAAGCACCAAATATAAGATATGGGAGTGCAGGAAGCCAGACTACTTCTGCTCCTCAGAGAACTTTTTGTCTCCTTAGAAATTTGTGAAGAAAATTGAGTGATGCAACTGGAAAACATACCAATTCAAGATGCATTTTGTATTAAGTGCTATAAAAATGCAAAGTTCTGTGCAAAATGAAACCAAATTTGGTGGATATTATGGCACTGTTATTTCTGTGTCTCATTTTCCCTCCGCTAAAATTGTATCCTATAATTTTCTAATGCATTTACAATAACTTTAGGAAAGCTTGAGAACTGTGGGATTCTGATGATCCCACAGTAATGCCTTTTCAGAAATGCAGGGTACAGGGATTGGGAAGTGACATATAAAATAAGAAAAACACAGTTGGAATGTTAGCTAGCAATTGCAAATGCAGTTTTCTTTATTCAGGTGAATGATGCAATCTTTTTTTTTTAACTGTTGTCCTTTTTTTCTGTATTCTTCAGTGTCCATCAAAAGTACCTTTTGTGATATGCTCTGACTGAGTTCCCTGCAAGGGTAAGCAGAAGTCCAGGGCATGTTTTTCAATTCTGGGAAGCATGGCAGAGCATGGCAGGTTCTGCTCACCAAGGCAGAAGTGTGTGGCTTTCCAACACAGGCTTTATCTTGCTGCTCCTGAGAGGGAATATGGCAGTGAGAAGCGTGAGCAGCCAGAAAACAAGTGTATTCTAAGATGTGCTTCTTCCTTGGGGGATTCCTGGGAAGCCAGTGTGTGTATATGCTCCCCCCAGCATGGTCAAGTTGTGCCAGCTTCAGCACAGGTAGTTACTGTGCCTGGCTGGTGTGCCTGCACTGCCTCTCCATTAACAGGGCAGGAGAGCAGCCGAGCACTGTAGTAGCCTCCTTGTTTCACGATGTGATTTCTTGCTTCCAGCTTACCCAGCCTTTGATTTTCCTCTTCCTGCTCCTCTGAGAGGGCTGGCAGTTCTGTTGTGTTTCAGTGGCACTCTCTTTCTCTAGTCTCCTGTCAAATGCACTTTGCCATTCTCTCCCATCTTTATTTGAACTCGGTCAAGCCTCCCTTTTCATTCCCACTCCTCCATTGCAGTGTCCCTGACTGCCCACGGTACTCTCAGCTCTCTTCTCCTCATCTCCTGCACAGAGTGCTATAGGCACTTTTAAACCTTTCCTCTGGGCTTGCTGTGTTGCCATGATTGAGCGTATGGCGATGCAGCTTAGATGGAATCACAGGGGTCCCTCTGATCTGTGCTTGCTGAAGCTCTGTTGGTAGTTAATGAGCAGCTCTGTGAGACTGATCCCAGATGTGGCAGGTGAATCTGGGGAAGAATGTGTAGTGTGACCTTTTGTTTTGGCCTGCCTGATCCTGTAAGTGAAGGTCTAGAATTGTGAAGCCCAGTGTTGCACCCTGGAGATTACTGAGTAGGCTTATTTATAAGTGTTTGGGCACCATCCTCATCATGGCTCGGCTTCGCGAACGAAGATTTGGGAAGGGCTCTACCCACGCTTGCTGCCAGCGCGCTGATGGCTAAAGAGGCCGATGCGAGATAGGCAAGTCCGGTTGCAAAAGGCACAGCAGAAAGTCTCCATAGGCAGTGTTGGCGAGGCACGGTTCTTTCTGCATTGTCTTTTCTCCTCCAGACTGATTCTGTGTGTGTTCTCAAAGGAAGCAGCAGCGTTATGGATGGTGTTTCTCCATGCCTCCCGATTGGAGGCCAAAGTGGACCATTGATGGTAGTCAATATGGCCAAGGCTGAAGAGCTACTAAAAATAATGACATACTGCAACTTTACTAATGGTTTGAAAGGTTCTCCTTGCATCTCAATATGAGGCTGACCTAATGCAGCTATCTTCATTATAGTATCCAAGAGTATTTTGTCTTTCTGAGTACATCTTGTTCTGGCTCATTTCAGAAATCTGCTCTTAGCTCCAAGGTCTGCAATTGGTCTGCAATCTGTTGGCCTGTAATTATACCAATATTACAGTGCTATTACTGCACTGGTCTGAACGGCTGGCTATTTTTAGATATGACATTGTCCGGGTTTAGCTTATTTATCTCATCATCAAACAGCAGGAAGCTGAGTATAAGATCATTCTGGTTTTTAGAACAATTAGTGCTGACTTCTGTAGATACCAGTTAGCCAATATTTACACAAACATATCTTTAGATGGAGGCTGTGGTCCAGTCCCAGCTGATGTCTGAGTTCGCTCAACTTATATCTTCTCTCTGAGTAGTAAAACTTTAGCCCTCTGATGGCAGTAATATTGTTGAGTCTCAGTTAACATTAATCATAGATTGTGCAGCTTTTGTTAATAAGTGGCAGCTTCATGTTTCAGAGATCTTCTTTGAATGACCTTAGGCTTTATTCACAAATAAAGCTATTTTGTCTTTGTCTTTCTTAGCACTGTCATTAAAGAGAACTTGCTTTCTTCTACAACTCTAAATGTATAGGTCCACTGAGCCTCATGAAGAAAAAGCAATGCAGCTATTGAAGATACAGTCCTTCATCCTGCAGAATAAACTTTTAGTACTTTCATATTCTATAGAGCAGGCTAGTCTACTTATAGATTCAGGTTGACTGAGAGGTAATTAAATCTGAATTAGAAACAGGAAGTTTCCATCCGTGATTTTAGAGTCTTAGAAAATACTTACATAAGAAAGAAAAGGATCAGAGCACAGAACTAGAAAAACAAAAATCAGGAGGCTACCTCCAACATGGATATTTGCTGCCCATGTGTAAGCAAGTCACCACAAAGATCAGAAAACAAATTGGAATTCACCTCAAAATAAAGCTAGATCTGGGAAGAAATGTTCATAGAAAAACTTAAAAAGTTTCATCTGGAAAAAATCCTGGGAGAGCATGCAGTTAATCAGTTATGAAGTTGCAATTAATATTAATTATTCTTTATAATTCAATAGCATTCAGAGATGTCAACAACAAATGAGGGTTGGGTTTTTTTCTATGAAATCTGTTATTGTTTTACCTATATTGGCTGGATAATTTTTGCTTAAATCTCAGGAGTATTATGAAGCCTAATTCATTAATGTGTGTAAAAAGCTTTGATGCTTTGAGCTAAAAGATGGCATCAATATAAAAATAAGCACCTGCAACTTAGTATCATTGATGAATCTTTGCAATCTGGGACCAATGTATGTTTACGAAATTGTGCACATTTTCAGTTTCTGATTTCAAGAATTTGTGTATTACTTCAGTCTTTTACACTGTGCTTCAGAAGGAAGTTTATATAAATCTTCATTCCTATATAGTGGTGTTTTAAGCCTTACTTACATTTCAAGTGAGAAAAACACATCCTGAGCTGTGGTTGACTGGGGCTGAAACTGCTGCATACCTTGAGCAGGCAGCGTGCAGCAAACTGTGGGTCCAAGCCCGTGACCCCACTGCTTAAAGGGTTACCAGCAGATTTCCCTGCAGAAGACACAGGTCCATTCTGTGGATGGAGAGAAGGTGTTTTGGCCCTTTCACTGAGGCTCTACATCCAGTTGTCAGAAGAGAGATCTCATGACTGCTGTGGCTGAATATTGTGATGTTCAATCATAAAAGCCAAGTGTGTTCTGGTGAAAATGGAGGCAGGACACTCCTGAGGACCTCTGGTTATAATGATCACAGTCTCACTTCTCTGGGTGTGAACACAAGCCTCCTCCATGGGTAAATGTGAGAAATTAATAGCACTGTTAAAACTGTTCTGTGGACACTCATAAAGAGACCTGAAATGCTGATGTGGATGTTCATCGGAAAGAAAAACTTCAATAAGGAACTGCAGCTAACAGAACAGAAACATTTATGAGGCCAGTTTTCCTCTCTGATTACTGAGCTGTCTGCTCTCCGCAGGAAAGCAGAAGAGAAACCCTCCTACAAAACTTGGCTAACAACTAAATTGAGGTAGGGACTTTTTAAAAATAGTTTTTGAAATATCTCTTCTCTTTAGAGAAATAAATAACTTTTTATTCACCTTGCCAGGAAATACTGCTAAAGATCATGGGCTTTTTTTAGCATTTCCTTTCTAATTTGCATACATGTGAAATTTCTAGGCCACAGTGAGTTTTCTCAGTAATGAATATAACTTCTCATTTGCCCCACTGCACAACCTGCTTGTCTTAGCTGTACTGAATCTACCAGCTTCTTTCCAAACTTCTGGAAGTCACGTACCCCAGCCATGTATCCCATACCTCATGCTACCTCATCCCCAGCTTGAACTGCAGCTGATTAGGGCTTGTAGGAGCAATAGTGTGACCAGCAGGACTAGAGTAGTGATTGTCACCCTCTATTTGGTATTGGTGAGGCTGCACCTCAAATCCTGTGTCCAGTTCTGGGCTCCTCACTGCAAGAAAGACATTGAGGTGCTGGAATGCCCTTCCAGAGAAGGGCAATGGAACTGGTGAAGGGTCTGGAGCACGAGACTGATGAGGAACAGTTGAGGGAGCTGGGGTTGTTTAGCCTGGAGAAAAGGAGGCTTGAGGGGACCTTATAAGTCATTACAATCACCTGAAAGGAGGTTGTAGCCAGGTGGAGGCTAGCCTCTTCTCCCAAGAAAGAAGCAATAGAATGAGAGGAAATGGCCTCAAGTTGCACCAGGGGAGGTTTAGATTGGATACTACAAAAAATTTCTTCACCAAAAGGGTTGTGAAGCATTGGAACATGCTGCCCAGGAAAAGTGGTTGAGTCTCCATCCCTGGAGGTATTTAGAAGAATCATAGAATCAACTGAGTTGGAAGAGACCTCCGAGATCATCAAGTCCAACCCTTGAACCAACAGCACTGTGTTTACTAGACCATGGCACTAAGTGCCACATCCAGTCTCATCTTAAAAACCTCCAGGGACAGTGAATCCACCACCTCTCTGGGCAGGCCATTCCAATGCCTGATTACTCTCTCTGTAAAGAATTACCTTCTAATACCCAGCCTAAATTTCCCCTGGCAGAGCTTAAGCCCGTGCCCTCTTGTCCTACTGCTGGCTGTCTGGGAGAAGAGACCAACCCCCACCTGACTACAACCTCTTTTCAGGTAGTTGTAGAGAGTGATGCAGTCACCCCTGAGCCTCCTCTTCTCCAGCCTAAACAACCCCAGATCCCTCAGCCTCTTTTCATAAGACATGCAGATGTGGCACTTCAGGACACGGTCTAGTGGTGCACTTGGCAGTCTTAGTTTAATAGCTGGACTTCATGATCTTAAAGATCTTTTCCAACCTAAACTAATCTATGATTCTGTGATACGGTGAGCGTCTTTGTTCCCTTTCATCTTCTTGTGTATGTGTTTGGGGAGGAGGCAGAAGGACTGGGAGGACTTCATAGGTACCACATGTACCACATGCACCCCTCCTTCCTCTCGCTGCCCCATGTCCTCTGCCTCCTCCCTATGCTAGAAGGTGCATGGGGCAGGCACGTCTCCTCCCCAATTCCTGCTGTGGGTCTGCTTGAGCATTTAAAGTAATTTTATGGCAGATCTTGCATTTTGGGGTCTTGGCCAGTTTGACCATCTTTGGACATTGGAAACCCACAAGAAGGTGCTGTATATGAGGGAAATGAGAGTCTCCCAGAGTATTTTAGAAAATGAAAGTCTGCTGACTCCTGCTGGGGTCCTCTAGGCTCCAGAACTGAATACTGGATACTGACAATCAGTCTACCTTTGTTCTGTGACGAAATACAGCTTGGGGATTAATATGGTGCAGGGAGAGAACTCCAGCTGCTTCTAATTTCTTTACTAGGAGCCCATCTGTCTAGCTGCCAGGATGTGATACAGTTGTATTACTAGTTGCATTGACTCATACTCTCTTTTTCTAATGATGCATAGAGATCTACTACCCATGTGTTATTTCCAGTGAGTGTATCTGCCTTTCATACATTCTCTCCTGAGGGATTCTTGGGAAATGAATGGGACTCTTGCAAGCAGACTCTTTACTAATCTGTTTAAAGATCCTGAGGAGGGAGTTTCCCTTCCCTTATGGTCTTGTGTGATGCACATGCATGACTTCTCTTTAGAGGGGTTTTCATTTCCTTTTTGATTTCTTCATTAAAAGGTATGTCACACATTCCTTATTCCTATTTCTTATGGCTAATATGCAGCTGAACAAGTCTTCCAGTATCATGGCAAGACCGGAAAATAGAGAAGAGTGTGTTGGCTCATTCTCAGTGCAGATGAAAGAGGCTTGGGAAAAATATCATGAGTATGCTTGTTCCCTTTACCCAGAGGCAGTGACTGCACCCTTGGGCCACTGAGACCTCAGTTAAACTCTGAGATATGACAAAGAATCAGCATCTGCTCATGTATGTGTTTATTTTATTTTTGTTCATTTGCTACCATTCGCTGGTACTTCAAAAAGGTGTTCACAATGAATTGTATTCTGAGTTGCTCCTTAATTGTTCGACTAAGGACCAAGCAATGTATGACACTGTCGAACATAACATCTCACTTCAATCTTATTATTCTATGTTTTGCTTTCTTACTGAAGAATCTTGACTCTTTTTTAGGTTTTTAAAATACTGATGTTAACCCTAAGTGGACAAGGATCTGCACTACTAATAGTGAAATTATCTCTAGTTATAATCACAGCTAAGTGCATCAGAGAAAAGTATAGTAGTATGCAGCATAACGTGTACTTCATATTTTGTCTCCACAAAAATAACCTTCTTAATCTCTTCTGTCTGCATCTCTTCTCTCCTCCAATGCTGAGGATGTACTTTTTAACATTACTTTCAAATTTTCTATTTACAGATGTTATTGTTTCTGAGTTGTTCTCATACAGAATCATTTGTGTCCTGCTCATTTATCTGTATGAAGACATTTCTTAACCTTGCAGGTTAGGTCCTGACCATTTGGGCAGGCTTCAGGTGACAGATGATTCCCAGGGAACCATGACAGATATAGGATGTCTAAAAGATGCCTGTGAAGGGAGGAGAAATGTCCTTAAGACAATGAAACCCTCCTGGAGAGCTAAGCATGAACAGATTCAGGAATTAACCTTGCGTAGAAAAGACACCAAGGAACAAATTGGGCAGGATGGAAACTTCTTTGTGAGTTTTATATTCTGAGGATATAATCCTGTCAAATGGCAATGGGATGTGACTTAGGTTGAATGCAAATACCCTTGCTGCCTGTTATTCTGTGGGAAATCCACCAGCCTCTGGTGAACGTTTTCTTGCCAGCTCATGTTCACCACTCCTCACCTGTGAGTCAAGAATTCACAGCACAGCGCCGACATTTCACATCACCCAAGTGACCCTGACAGAGTTCAGGGTGCTCCATCTCATCCAGACCATTCAACAGCTGAACATGAAGGCTGTGAGCTTCATGTCCTCCATTCAAACGACTCTCTCTTTACGCAGATGTCAATAGTGTCAGCAATGTGTTAAACCATGTGCCATGCAGGAGAGCACCTCTGCAAGAGGTGAGCCTGGCTGTACTGTAGAGGCTGTGCACTTCAACTAGTCCAGCTAGAAGTGAAAAAACAAATGCAGTGGAATGGAGTATTTTTGTAGATGCTTGTAAATAAACAGATTTACATTGAAATCCCACTTCCTTGAATGGCAGAGGAGTCAGCCAGTAACCCAGGGCAGTTTTCTTGCTCACATCCCTAACACTTGGGACAGTAGGTGAGTCCCCCAATCTTCCTCGTAAAGCTCCTTCTGTCATGTCCAGCTGCACTTGTTCAGCTGTGCTCAAGCTTTCTTGATGTACGTCTGGAGAGATGCAAGCCATCACTTCAGTCTTCTGGTGCTGAGCTGTCACTCACAAGTGTTTCTGACCAAAGCCATTCTCTGCAGAACTTTACCATTCAAGGTTCAACAGCCTTTGGCCCTCCCAGTCTGTGAGGGGTGGAGGGATGAATAAATACATGTCTTTCAAGGATGATTAGCTGGCTGGTGCCCAGGGGAGCACTGTGTCACTTTAGCTCCTTGAAATTTTTTTATGTTCCTGTGAATTTGGGATTTTTTCAGTTTTCTTGTAATCCTTTTGGGAGACTAACTACTTGCCTATAAAGGGATGTGATACTACACTCGCTGCATTGGTTTTGTGGAAGGGGTTTAAATTTCTTCTGAATTTATCTGGAAGATTGAACACTTCCAGCCATAAATGCATTAAACGAATTGCTTTACAAATACTTGACTTTATTAATTTCAATGAAGACTTTTCAGATTATCAATTGATAAAAAAAGAAATAATTTTTATTGATTTCTCATCATGATTATGGAGGCAGTACTCTGATGTGTATCTGTCAGTGTTTCAGTTTTATTAGAAAGATTGGTATCTTCTATTAAAACAATCATTAGAAATTTGAAAGTATTCACTGAAAGGTTAAATGAACTGAGGCATACTATGTATTTCCTTTTCCCCCCTTCCTCTCCCCTGACTGAGTAGAAGAGATGAATGTTATTTCCCAGACAGGTGTATCCTGTAGATGAATCTGTTTAGAAAAATTTTATAGTAGAACCGTGGCTTACAGTGTCTTAAATATTTCTTTTTTACCTAAATACACATGCAACTGTTTCCATCTTTGATAGAGGTGTTTTTTAGTGTCTGTTATGGTGTTGCTAAAACAAGCTATTGTCATTTAAATGGCCTTAACTGAAGCAGTTTGTGTAACAACTGGAGAGCAATGAAACCGTAACAATGTGCCTTCAATACATACGACAGACACATTCATATTATTTAAAGATATTTCAAGGACCTAGTAAGATTTGGCGTCTTGTAATTGGACGTTTAACATTGAGCTATGTTCATGCCATAATTAACTTGGACTCTTACTAATGAATTCTCTAAATACATTTTTATGCAAGTTGTTGCTACCCAATTGCTGGAAGCAGGGGAATGCTGGGGAACTAGACAGGCAATTGCAATAATGTCTGGGACTAATTGCCTCTTAGGTCTTGACCTTGTCAATTACTTGGTTTTCATCAGCTTCAGTAATTTATTTTTCACATTATCAGAGCCAGAAAATATGAAAGCAATCTAGTAGGTTTGCTTTTGAAAAGCTTCTTCTATTGGTCATTTTCAACCAGTGCTGAGGCAATGCTATCTTTGGGATGCTGTAGACAGAGTTCATTTCCTGCCTATGTTGACTTTTTTGACTTAAGTGAGTTGCTTCTGCCAAGACACTCCAAAATATTAATTAATTTTTTGGTACATCAAAGTTTGGGGGCAGAATGTACAACTTCTTTGATGCAGCATTTAGCTGTATTCTATCTTCTCTGCCAACTTTTGTACTTAACAGCTGTGAGTCAGACTTTTCTAAGTGATCAGACTAAAAACTGACTTTTTGCCCTCTGTTTTATGAGGCATCAGGTGACACTCATGACAGTTTTTAGCTTTTGTTTGTAATCAGAAATTTACACTATTAAAAAATATAGGAGCTGAGAATCTCATTCGGTTTTATCATTCCAGGACTGGGAGTTTTGAGAAACATTAAGTGTCAGGAAATTTGGGTAAAATCATGGCAGTTGACAGGGCTGTGATGGGTCAACAGAGCCCTCCCTTGGTTCTGCATGCAAACCTGAAGGAAGGCTTACGCACCTCTCCCAGAGAGACCAAGGGATCAAATTTGTCAAGGGATCAAGGTCTCCTGACCCAAAACCACAAGAGGACACAAAGCAAAGAGTGACTGACAAGTGAATGACACTAAGGAAACACGCACCATGAGTGTCATCTCCTTGGAAACGTTGCGTGGGATCCCAGCCACAGCTTACCCTTATCCCTCTATGGGCTAGCTGTCTGTGAATGGGGAGTTGAGGAAACTACTGACTTCTCAGCTGTACAGAATCCCTGTCAAAAGGGATTACTTAGCCCATGTGCAGCTGTACTGCAGAGACAGCTGGTCTTCACATTCCTCTTCTGAGCTATGTGTCATGAGGACTCTTCCTCTCAGTGTGGGAAAGGTCATGGTCTGACCTAACCTTTGTCTGTGACAGTGGTGCAGTGTTTATCTGCTCTTCAGGAAAACAGAAGGAAGTAATATCCAAATGTCCTCTCTGGTCATGACCATAGTGATTTGCTTGCTCTTCACAGAGAAATGTGCAGTGTTAGGAAAACAGTGTTTACAAGACAGAGCTCCTGATGGCATTCAGAGATGGTTTTCAGCACCTTGTTGGAGTGACTGCAGTCTGAGCTATTGGGGCACAAGAATAAATCCTAAAATTAGCACTAGTAGTTTGCAGTTGCACATTCTGACCCCCTCAAGGTTTTGTAGCTGTCTACTATACGGAACTGAAACCAAAGTCTTGCTGTTAACATTGTATAATTCTAATGCAATGGCCAAACAGGAGAATGATTCAAGAAAATGTCAAGAGCAAAATTACTCTTGCATTCCACAGAAATATAGTAGAAAGTTGTTGTCTTTCTAAATTTCCATGTTTGGATCACATTTGAAATTGGTATTTCCTAACATGATTTATAGGCCATGTATACACTTCTCTGATTTAAAAGAAAACCTGATTATATTGTCCCAAGGAAAATCTCTGCATCATTTAAATGAAACATGTTTTAGGAGCTGCTTGTGTTCTGCTGAAAAGTCATTAGACTGAGGATGAGGAATACCATATGTTAGAAACTCAGCAATGTAATTATATGCAAGAACTCTGCTACAGCCTTTGATGCTAAATTACAGTCTAGATCCAGTCCTTGAGAATTCTGGCAGTTTTACCTTGTGAGTTACTTAACCCAACACTGCTGAACTCTGTGGTCTAATGCTGTGTGGTGTGCACCCACCCTGTGGGAAATGTGAAGGCAGTTTCCAAAAGAGCATGTGTGTGATAAAACCATTTCCTTTCAATATTGGTGTTACAGTCTCGCTTCCTTTTTTTTTTGGATGTGTACAAGTGCAAAATGTCACTATTGCATGCAGAACTCAAATATACTCTCATCAATCAACCAAGCTAAGACTGGGTAACATGTACTAAAAATCACACTGCCAACAACCAAATATCGGTTATTTTAGGCATTTCGGTTATGATGTACACGTGCTCTTTGCTCTATCAGGCATGTGGAGTCCACAAGCTGTGTTCTGGAACTGAGTGAAGTTGAGAGATGAACATCTAGAGCAAGATGTGCTGACTATTCAGAAAGTTTGGTTTCCCCACCCCTAATGATACTTTCTTTCGTATCAGCTCTCTCAGTTACGCACAATGTATGTGCTGTTCCTATGACTCTCCGTCCATGCTCTGCATGTTAACAACCAGCTACTGCGTGGCACTTATGAAAGTGGGTTGGCTGGAGGGAAGGATGTCAAGGAGAGGAGGCACAAGCCACACTTTGACATGCAAAGAGGGCTTGAAAGGAAGAGGCTGGTCATTGTCTTTTCCTACTTCTCTTCTGTCAGATGTGTCTGCTCTGATGCGAAACAAAGTATGCTGGGGTTTTTTTCCCCTTGAAGGTACTAGAGGGGCAGAGCAATGAAAACTTGAATATTATCAATGAACTGAGGAGATCTGGACCTGTGCTGAGATTTGCAGAGGCATCATATTTAGTACGTGCCCAGAAGATTTCTTGTGGGAATTGTCTGTACTTCATATTGGAACCAGTAGGAATCCTTGAAGAAGACATTAGCATTTCAGAAGATTAAAGAAATTCAGAGAGAAAAGGGGACAATTGGACAAAGCAACAGAAGATCTATCAGGCTGAAGGAAACCAGCTTTTTCTCAAAAAATTAAATACATTCACATAAGGTGAGGAATCCCATATCAAGTCTGTTACAGGTAACTATTTTTGATGTTTTATCTGACATGTTTTGAAAGGACCTGGCATAGTTGCCTCTGTATTCTCTAAGTTTAGCTCAGAATTATGTATAGCCAATGAAATTTGTGTAACTGCTTGTTTGTTTGTTTTTGTTGAAAACATGGGATAATACTTAGTCATTTTTCCTTGTGGATTTGATTTGTTCATATAGAGTGCAAGCCAACCCTCCTTGAGGTTGCTTATTTTGCTAGAATGGGTTATGCTATGGCTTTCATCAAAAGAAGATGTTGGGGAAAACTGGAATACTATGTTCAGGTGAAGGACACTGTTCCTCTCTGGCCCCATGCCTAATTCAAAGAATTCAGGACACTGGTAAGCTGATGACAACAGACATTTCAGCAATGTAGATTCCACTTTTGTCTAGACTAATTCATGTCCAAGTGTGCCATGGTGATCTACATCAGACAGGTGCTTTATGGATGTGTCAGAGTCTTTTTTAGTAGGTGACACTGGGCCGCTCCAGTGGTAAATCTTCCCCCTGTACCAGCAACCACCAGCATGTGGAAAAAAAAGTAGCTGAAGGTGGCCAATGGGACTATGGGTTTGAGATCCCTGAGGAAACCATCTGTAAGGGGCTGAAGGCAAGATTAGCTGCTTTGGGACCCCTTGTAAGAGCCATATGGCTGCTTCTGAAGAGTGGATCAGATAGGAGAGGTGGAGGTAATCTTTCAGCATCCCACAGATCTGCATCTATGTTTGCACTTTTGGGGGGCAGTTCAGGTAAAGGAAACCCCTCTGAGTGAGGAGCCTTTCAAGTGCTCTGTTTGCAAAAGACTGCTTTGGAGACTCCAGCCTTCTGCAGATCAGCTAAAATTGACCTGTGTATTCTGCCTGTTTATTTCTGCCTTTCCTCATCCTTGGGAAGAATTTTTTTACCAGATGAGAGCCCAGGTCACAAACTCAAAGGCTTGCAGCTGAATTTTGTTATTGATTCATCATGTGCCTATTGATAATCCATCTGCAAATAAGATAATTGTCTGTAATTTGGGGTGTCTCATCTAAAGACCTCAATTTCCACTACTGAAAGATGAGACTAATGCAAATAATACAAGGATATTGTGTAGAATAGTTAATTGTATCTAACTATTGAAAAGCTCTTTGCAGGTGTAGAGTGCTTTTTAATGGATAATTAACATTATTTAACTGTACTTCCAGCCATAAAATGTCCCAAATGAAACTAAATTAAGTTTTTATTCTAACCGGTACATAGAGAATAATTTTCCAGCCATGACTGTATGTAACTTGTCATGTGCTCTCACCTGACACTTATTAACTCTTGACAGTGAGTTGAGTTCAGTCTCATCTGAATCAGTAGCTCAGATGTTCCTAGACCTCATCCTGAAAACCATTCCACGCAGTTAATTTAGTAAATTCCCACTTTAACAGAGCAATTGTCTCATATCAAGCAGCTGAGGGTTGAAAGCCCTACGGAGTACGCAGGGATGAAACTAAAAAACCAGAATATGCCATACTCAGCAGGAAGCTTTTTAGTCTGATGGAAAAGGAACTGGACTGATTGACTGCTTAGGCAATGGCTCACCTGTCGAAGGTATCACAGAGATGCAGAGAGCCTTTCTCCAAAGGAGGTACCTGCTTTGTCGGTTCAGGTATACCATGGAATGGTAGAGGCTTCATCTGCATATACCAAGGCACAGTGAGCTAGGATAACACAGGATATTCTTTCTTTTTGGTTTCGCTGGCTGCAAACAAGTTCCTTGTTCATTTACTCAGAACAAGTGTCAGAGCAGCCTGTGGAAAGTAGCACAAAAATGCTGATCATTATCTGTAATTTCACTGTGATGTTTCTCACTGTATTTTACAAAAGTGATTTTTTTTGGTGAGACAATTTCATGCCTTGCTAATTCCTGATGCATCTTGTTGCTACCTTTAACTGTACAATTTTAGCAGATATTTCCACAAAATCCTTCTCAGTTCCCAAATTTTAAAATATTCAATATATTCCAGCATGAACATCATTAGCCTTTAGAATCTATCAATCTCCTGTGTTGTCTTTTAAATTTAATTTTCTAAAAATACTTGATTACCTATGGCAATGTGTGATTGATGATACTTCCGCAGCCTGGGAGAATCCAGTTACTTGGTTCAGCAAAAGTTCACTTTTCGAGAGGTCACATTGGGAACAATCTTATCTCAGAAGCAGTTTTTGGCGTTTTCCCATTTCCTGCTCTTTATATGTACTTAGGTGTTTCAGCGTTCCTTGTGCTATGAGGAAACCCTGTCTCTATAATCTTGATTCCTACTCCAACCTTCTCTGCCTGAAGCTCAGAGCAGAGCAGGTTGTCAGTATTTCTTTCATCCTTCTGCCAGGATTTTTTCATTTCAGCCTGAGTGTCTCCTGTGTGATGTTTCTGCCATGGGAGCTTTGGAGTAAACAAGATTTGTTTTTATTTCTCCACTATAAATTACCTGTAAAAAGAATAATCATTGCTTGAAAAAGCTAATTGCACTTAGTCTAAAGCACACCAGTTGATGTGTCTCATTTCAGAGCTGGAGGCATATGTCTGAGCCCCTTGCTCTGCTCACATGTCAAAGGCTGTTCCTAGTGAGCGCCACTGGAAAAGGGCGCCTGCTCTGGCAGGGACAGCCAAGAAAAGGTACAGGTCACGGTACTAACCCCATCCAAGTGAACTCTCGTGCTCTGAGAGAAGAGCGTTTTTGCTGCACCATCTGAATTGGGGATTGGCCAGGACAATAAAAAAGGAATCAATCAGATCTGCCTGAAGCTAAATGAGTCATTTATTTAGCAGTGTGAAGTTTGTGTTAATACGGAAGCAGAAGTGGTGCATGTGTGTCAGAGAGCAAGAGGGACAGAGAAAGGAAAGAAAACTTCACAGTTATTGGTAAACACATAGTTAAAAGCCTGTATGTTCAGATCTGATGCTAGTCAAACTTCTAAGTAGTTCTGAATTATGATGACTGGAAAGCTAGAACGCCATGAACCTAAATAACATTGTACCGTGGTTAGTGCTGCTAGATGTACACTTAAATCCAATAAAAGAATTTCTTTGTTCATAGATGAAAACATACCTATGCAAATCCTCTCATCTTTTCATGCTTACTTTGCCCACCTTGAACATCTGAGTAGGAGGAATCAGGAAAGGGCACTGTTGGATTTACAGTTAATTTTGGCCATGCACATATGATGCAATTACATGTCATGCCAGACAATAGCTGTATTATGTCACCCTGATTAAAGAATGGACTGCTGTATCAATAAGCTGCTGCCTATCATGATGTCAGTCTGTACAATGCTGTTGATTTGGTAGACTTTTAAGCTAAAGAATTATAACCTCTTTCCTCTTTATCCCTTTATTAAATCCAGATTGATCTTTCATCCAAAACCTCTAGGAATCTGCCAGCAGCTTAGCAACTAATGAGAATAATGACCTGCTGTGAAACAAACAGCAGTGAAGTAAAAGCACAGGTCATGTCTGCAATTGCCAACAAGATATAGATAACTTTTTTTTCAGCTGTTAATTCTCTTCTTTAAAAAAAAGACATAGACACTAGAGAGAGTTTATTAATTGCAGTTGAACTCAGGCTCCTATTTGAGTGCTCAAAAATTTTGGCTCACAGATAGGAAGAGCTTATGCTGTAGCTGCTAAGTCTGCTGTAGCAATTCTGGCCCTTAGCTTTTCACTGTGGCCTTTGATGATTTCTGCCCCTGCTGCTAGGATTGCTTGACTAATCAGAAAGAAGTTGCAGATCTTCTTAAATAATAGGTGGATGCCCTGGGAAAGACCAGAACTGATGCCAGTTTACATTAATATGCCAGCATCTACTTCATTAGCAGCTGACTTGGTCCTGTAAGGAGGCAGACAGTCATCTAAAATGGGCAGATTGTTGGGACAGAAAATTTTAAGCTTTCTTAAGCTGATCTATGTCTACTAATGAGTCAGAGCTTTAATTCCCAATGAATTAAACAGATCAACTCTGAGATAGTTTTGTACTTAAGCATTTAAGGGCTAAATTCTTTAAAATAATCAAGTTATTTTGATGGTAGGATTAAAGCTCTTGAGTCACTTAGACCTTGCAGTGCTGTATCTAAACCACTGTAATTCCATTAAAAAAATGGTACATCTCAAACACTATCTGTGAAAAATGTTATGTCAAAAAATGTGCGTGCTCTGAGTGAGTGTATAAACATGGAAATGAAACTGTGTTATATTTTAGCAAAATTTTACAACACTTCTACTTTCCTTTCATGTTGACATAGGCCACATTGGTCAGATTTTATCGGCATAAAATCTAAGAAACATCCCCATTACAGTACCAAGGAAGATGGGTGAAAGTGTAACTTAAATCAGAGGCAAACCTCTTGATTAGTTTAATGAACTCACACTTTTCCTTGTGTGTTTAAGGATATATTAGTTATTTGTAAAAAAATTCTTGTTCTTTCCTTTAGGATAAAATGCTGGAATCTCTTAAGTCTGAGAGCAAATTCACTGTACTGGGATAAGCCTCTTAACAGCATTGGAGTCATTACTGCTTGAACAATGGGTTAATTTGCTTGGATTATTCAGCATGTGAAGATACATTGGTTGTTTCTCTTATGTGTATTAATATCAAAGCCAAAACTAGTATTTGTCAGGTCCTATGAGGCAGAACCTTAGAGCTCCTTGGATTCAAGTCCCAGCTTCTTCTCCAAAAGGGCACCTTAAAAGGCCTTTTTCACTTGTTTTTGAAACACCGGGCCTTTTCTGGCTCTTTGTGCTGTCTTCTCAGACCTTCCAGCCAGTGACATTGCCAGCACAGCCCTTGGCTCCCAGCCTTGTTCTCCCCATCCCTCACTCCTGTCAGTTGCATGGCCCCTCTCGTGGTGCAGAGGATGCAAGCTGGGACTCTTCTAACGCACAGTTTCTTGGTTAATGTCTTCATACCAGTTCAAAAAAATCATAGAATAGTTTGGGCTGGAAGGGACCTTAAAAATAATCTAATTACCACTCCCCTGCCATGGGCAAGGACACCTTCTGCTAGATGAAGATTCTCAGAGCCCCATCCAGCCTGGTCTTAAACACTTTCAGGGATGAGGAGTCCAGAAGCTCTTTGGGCAACCTGTTCCAGTGTCTCACCACCCTCACAGCAAAGAATTTATTCCTAATATCTTATCTAAACTCATCTTCTTTCAGTTTAAGAAGGAATTAGGAATATGTACTGTCACCTCTTGAATGTTATTTTCCAGGGATAAAATGGCCAATAGCTGTTTTGGCTGGGATGCTGGCCCACTTTAGCTGGTGTGCTATCCCAGCTGAGAGATTTATGATGGTTAGCGAGCATCTTCTGTTTCAGATGGGTGCTTTTCATGCTGCTTATGTCTGTTAAAATGCTGGATGTTTTGTGTTCTGAGACATTTCCTGACCACTCAGTGGAAGTCTCTGATTAATTAGATATCATCAGGTTAAATATAGTTAATTGCAAATTGCTTCAAGGATGATGCTTGCATATATAATTTTTTCCTGTTGTTTTTCTTTATCCCTAGTTCAGCTGTTGTAAAACAACCTGTTCTTTGTTTTGCTGTGAAAAGACCCCATACAAAGAGGAGACACAGTCAGAACTCAACTGTGCACAAAATGTTGTCGAATGAAAGCGTGTGAAAATGAGGAAAAGAAAACAGTTTTTTCACTATCCTTTTGAAATCTAGTAAAGGGTCATTAGTCTGGTAGCTTTCAGAGTTGGCTGTTTACTTTGGAAAATAGAACATCAAAAAAAAAGGAACTTCTGGGAAGAATTTTCTTTAATTTCCCTTTATAGAGCATGAACCTGCTTCTCTCAAATAGATAGGTTTTTAGAAATGTCCTGGATAGTAATTTATGCCTGTTTTGTACCTTACTTCATGGAGCTTCATATCCAATTTGGTTTATCTGGTATATTGTATTTAAGTGGTAGTTGTGTTTCACTTATGAACTCATAATTTTTTATGCACATGACAAAAGGCATGCCGAAAGAAGTGTCCATATTTGGACTGAAATGATCCATTAATATGAAAGACCAAGATATATCAATATCATTTATATTTTGTATACATGAATGTGCTAACTATTTATGTTTTCAGAGTAGGTATATTATGGCTTTCTGATTCTGAAATAATTACAAGCCTCAATTATAGCTGAATTATTAGTCATAATGATTTAACTCTGGCAGTAATGTTGTGAATATATAGACTGTTAGTGTGGTGTGGGGAAGCAATGGTGAAGATAAATCTCTGTATGTGGTGATCATGCACCTTTCCAGACAACAATGCTCATCTTTCTGTCAGTACTTCCACCCATCCATCTCTGTAAAACTAGGAAACACTACTAAAAACAGATCCTTATTTTCAGGGTTTTTTCTTTCTTTCTTTTTTTTTTTTTATTAAAACCAGTATCTTATTTAGTTTTCCAATATCTTGTGTACCACACCCATTCTCATATGCCCTGGTGTCTTAGTGATTTTAGTGCTATTCAGTACTGTGCTTGGTAAGACTAAAATGAGCCAGAAGCAGTTTATTTCATTATTCTGACTGCTTTGCTAATAATTGTGTTTATTCAGTTTTTCTCAGAATGATTGGCACTCACAGCTTCTTTTATTTTTTGTGGTTCTTTATCTCGAAATTTTAGAGCTAGTAACTAAAACAGGGATTCAAATAAGCTTA
This sequence comes from Grallaria varia, assembly GCA_013396735.1. Classification (NCBI taxonomy): domain Eukaryota; kingdom Metazoa; phylum Chordata; class Aves; order Passeriformes; family Formicariidae; genus Grallaria; species Grallaria varia. The sequence continues at coordinate 321,869 of VWZG01013137.1, forward strand.
AGTAATTTATCTGAAAACATTTGCAGTTGACTTATTCATCGGTGATGATCAGTCTGAGCAACAGATATTGTAGCCACCACTAAAAACTAT
>VWZG01013137.1:322009-364309 GCA_013396735.1 Grallaria varia
GGGGGGGGGGAAGTAAGTTTCCTAAGGAAGATTAAAAAACTTGTAAGTCTAGAGGAGTTGGTTAGGAGTCGCTTTGCACTGCACCCTAAAAAGATGAAGGGCATTGCTCCCCATCTTGGACAAGGGGCAGCAAAGGCAAACAGCCACATCCCAGCTGTGCAATTTGTGTTCTCCGCTGCAGTGTGGGGTCACTGAACCCACCAGTTTGCCTTCAGCAGAGACCTGAGCTAGCTTTGGCTGCTGGGTTTTGCTGCTCCAGTCAAACATGAACGCTGGCAGACTTTATTGCCTGGGGTGTACCACTGAGCATGTCCTCCACAAGTTTTTACTGTCTAACTACTAAGATAGTATCTGATCATATAGGGCAAGTCTATTTTTTTCCCTATCTAAGCAGAATTTATATTTTTAGCTTTTCTGCTACTGAATTTATTAACATTTTTCTTCATTCAAGTAGCAGCTTACTGAATCTTACATTAGGTGTTTGGTTGTAGCTTGTACCCAGAGAGCTGATGTTAATCTTCAGTGAATTACATGGTAATGATTGAATTTATCAGAGCATAGTGCCAGGACAGCACGTTTCACTTTTTTTTTTTTTAATCTTTTACCCTTCTGTAATGAAGGACAAAGACGAATACCTGTAGGTGACAATAATACTGCATCTGTAACCACATGCCATCTGGGGTTTTTAATGGCTAGGTTACCATCAAGTTAATTTTCAAGTTAAGTTTCTGCAATTCTGATTCAATAAACTGCTTTACTGATGCTGAAGGCTCGGACAGCATGGCTACTAATGTTTGACTGCAAATCTGAGTTCCACATCTCCCTACTTGCACTGCCTGCCTTGGGCAAATGCGTGGGTGGCTTTTGAAATTTTGTTTCAGTGTTTATCTATGTAACTATTTATTTATTTTTGACCAGTGAGTGCTGACACGGATTTTTAATGACAGCATTGAGACAGGTATGACATTTTTATCATTACCATTATGTTAATGTGCAGTGAAATAAGCTATAATAATATGTTCACAAATTATGAAATTTTTTTCAATTAAATGGAAGGCTAAAAGGTGGTGTGTACCCAAAACAAAAGCATGAGCAACAGCACAAGGTACTCTGCCATGGTGAGCAGTAGGTGGGCTGATGCACTCTGGGTTTCAGCTATGCTCAGGACAGACCTCAGGCGTCTTTATACGTGGGCTGCTGAAACCCAGGATTGCTATAAAATACCCCGGGAGGTGTGGCTGGGTCCACGTCTACTGGATTGGGAGCAGCATGTCAGCTGTTTACATGGCATTCAGTGGGTTGCACAGAGCCTTTTGCAATGCACTTCTTGAGTAGGAGCACAGTTAAAGTGTCAGAAGTTGCTACTTCATTTGATCATTGCTCTATGATGCACTGAACTTCTCGCTGCAATAGATAAAAACCAACTGGGATTTCAGAAGTATTGTAAGCAACTGCACAAAGTAATAAACAGTCTTTAATTTGCAGTCTATATCATTTTTATTTCTACATCATTATTACTTGGTAGGTTATTGGCCCACAGAAAATTAAGTAAGATCTTCCTTTGACACAAATAGTTTGCCTTAGATGAGGTAATGCTAACTGAAGAGAAAAATCTAAGTTCTCTTTATGGCCCATTGAATTCCACAAAATGGGGAAGAGATGCATCCATTCAAAATTCTAGTTGCCACTAGAATAACTATTTGTTCAGAATATTATTTTCTGGGGAGTCTAATTTATGCATTCCAACTACACTGCTGACTAGCATTACCTTTGGCTGTGAGTGCCCATTGCTCAGAGAAAATTGTGCACTTGTGCTACCATTTTAACAGGCATTTAAGTTAAGACTCTTCTGCTTATCAGTGTAAATCCAGGGACCATTTGTTGTGCACCTGAATCCACTGACTAAAATGAACAAGTTGGAAAAATAAACTCCTTGTAAAATATGAGTTGTTTGAAATAATAAAATAGTTAAAGAGAGTAAGCCTGTTGTGACTCTGGGAGCAGCAGGTGAGATGGGGACTCTGACCAACTTTGCTGTGGTGATTTATTGGCATTACTCATCCTGATAAGCAACCCCCAAAATTCCACGTCTGTTGATATTGTTACCCAGGTGCCTGTAAAGGAAAGTCTATTTCAAGCATGTCTGTGATTTCTCTCTCTGTGATTCACTATACCTGACTAGATTTCTTGTCCTGTATGTTAGCCTGTCATTTTCCTTGACATTTTATCCCTCTTCTTTCAATTGCTTTTGCTCTGCAGCTTCAAATAGTACAAGCCCGTAAGAAAACCACTATAGTAGTGGAATTCAGCAGTCATATGAGGAAAAATCTAGCTAAGACTAATCTTGCAACTGGTCTGTGCAGGTCTTCTGTTTTATTTTTGAATCTAAATTATTTGAGCTACCTTGTACCATAGACCTTCTTTCTCATTAGGCTTAGAGTTCAGCTCTGTGAAGGAACTATGTTACAGCCTCCAAAGGTTAAGAGAAATGAGCAGCCAACACATATAAAAGGAATTTTATAACAGCAGTGGTGGGTGTAAATGAGGTTAAAAACCTTCCCGTGAACCAAAAATCAGATACCAGTTTCTGTTGTCAAGGCTGGGAACTCAGAGAACTATCATCTCAGCTGACCTTAATTACTTTGTTGTATAATGATCATAAAAAAGGGAGAGGCTTAGAAATATTGCCTTTGCTATTCTTGTATAAATGCTGGGCAAGGAATTACTGGATTACATAGAAATCTGGGCTGATTTTTCTTGTGTGTATGTGCGTGCTTCAGAGCTGTGCTGTGTGTTTGTGGGGTTTTTTTAATATGATGACTTAAAAAGATCACAAGAAAATTTAAAATTTTGACTTGATTACACAGGTTACTGAGCTGCTGAGGAACCTGGTTGTCACCCAACCCATAAGAATTGTGCTAGGCAATATAGATAAATGGTTTACAGACCAGCAGTAATGTTACAAAAACACGTTGCACCTTCTCAGTTTTACAACATGGACTGTTCTTACACATAGGCTACAAGGTTCATAGGGGGTATCAAAATATCTTTCAGCAAGTTACAGACTTCTGTGTTTGCTGTGCTGCCACATTCCAGCTTCTTGTTGTCCCATCTTGCAGCAACCCTCAGAGAGATGGTCCATCCTGGGCTGTGGTGGGGACAGGGATGAGGAAAAGCACACCAGGAGATGCTGCCTCCATCTTTCTCTGTGACGAGCATCTGTGTTTTGCTGTTCTCCGAGTTATCAAAGGGAAGGATCAGGGGATTATATTACAACTGTTGGGAGGGATGGCGATTCCCTGAGCTTCTTACAGTGGCAGAGCTAACTAGTCCCTGACATGGCCATTTAGTTACCATCTCCTTATCTGGCACTTCCTCCAAGTATGCTGATACACAGCTAATGGACCCTGTAGCCCTCCCTTGGCTGATGTGGGACATGTGCATCCCACATCCACCACCCCCCCACCCCGCCTCCCCCCGGCTGGGGACTTTGCAGGTCAGTGAAAAGTCATGCTTGGTGTGGCTGCACGCTCCCATGCTGCATGTGCCAGGTGGTGCTGCCATGTCTCGCTGGCTCCTCTCAGCAGTTAATGTCTTCCCTGGGGAACTCAAAACAAGGATGGTGGTGTGTTAAAAGAACAGTGTGCTTTTTGCTCTGGGAAATACAAGTATAGAGCCACTGCTTGAGTTTTTCATCTCCTCTCTTGCTCTTCCCATAGAGCAGCTGCCTCGCTTTCTCCTCCCCATATGTCCAGATAATGGTGCAAGACATGGGTTAAAAATTAGTCTTCTGAATGAGAAACGTTTGCAGCAATGGCAGATAAGGGAAACAAAAACCAATAGAATCGTCTTCTGGTTCACCATTTCATTAATGTCTTCAGCTTTAAAGGAATGCGAGATTTTTGTGAGGTAAATGACGTGTTGCAGGCTACACAGATATTTCAAGTTACATAACAATTTTAAGGCATAATACAGTGTTCTTGCATACTCCTGCTGCTGGGGATTTGAAAGTTACTGAAAGATTCCCTTTCCTGTTGCTGTGCATTTTATTTAAGTTGTTGGGAAGCATAGATGAAGACAAAGGCAGCGGGTGTTTCAAGAGGCATCTTGTGAAGCAGGAAAATTTTGTCAATGTGTTTTAGGTTTTTGTTCCATCCTGCACAACAGCAGATGCCAAGTACCAAATGCTCCCCTTTCTTGTCTGTCATGTTGTTACATAGGATTCATCTCTGCTTCTTGGGTAAAGGCCTCCAAGGAAGCCTCAACCGCCAAGCTGGTTCCCCTGTCCCTGTGTCCATTTTGTCAGAATGTGGCTGGAGAAGGGCTGCAAAATTGTATATGTTCAGTAGCTTTCTGTGACAGTCCCTGGGGTCCTGTACAAGCAGTGTCATGTGAAAATGTTTGAAAAACATAGCAACAGTAAGGCAGAGCTATCGGCGGCGCACCTCTTTTACCCCTGAGATGGACTGGAATGATGTCATCCTTGCTGGGCATGGGCATTTATCCAGGGTAACTGGCATTAGGAAATAAGTCCACAGGCAGATTTTAACAGAAAAAAAACTGCTTAAGAATTTATCGTGTCTCATCAATGGAGGCAGCAATATCTCTCATCAGAGTTTTCACCCGCTTCATGAGCGGAGAAAGCAGGACATGCACCTGCACATCAGTTCCTTGAGGATACAACAGGTGACATCTGCCACCCCTGCCTCCTCCTCCTTTGCTCTTGCTGGAGGAGGATAAGATGTATAACTCCAGAACAAATGAAGCAATGTCAGACTGAAAGAAAGTTCTCACTGTTGTCCACCTGGGACAAGAAAGCACTGGGGTTTTTACCAGTGTGACAGATAAACCATGTGCACTGCACACCTTTTAACTTCTTTAAGCTTCCAATGATTGATATACATTGAGACATAAATTTTGACAAATACAAGCAGATTGTTCACATTGAATCATTTTAGCTCAGAGCAAATTTAAAACTCAGCACCACTGCATTCCAGCCTGCCAACAGCTGGGGTGGATTGTTTCAGGCAAGCTTCTCTGTCTCTTGCAGTATCACTTACAGAGGAGACTAGTGAGTTTTGTTGCCATGTTTAGTATCAGTTATAACTTTCTCCATGCCCGCATGCTCTTAACTTCCCTTGAAAACTGGCTGCTGCCACAAAATAACCCCTTTTCTGTTGTTACTATATTATTTAAATGACATAGCATGGTTGAAACAAATCATCTCTGCTGACAAGAATTTCTGTCAGTACACAGCTGAGGCATCAGCCTTCAGTAGAAGTGATCCACTTAACAACATCTATCTTCCTTGCAATTTGTTTCAAATTCAGCTGTCTAAGGCATCCAATCCACTGTATTCCATCTTTTAGAGAAGCTGACAGCAATGAGATTAGTTGGAAATTGAAGAGTGAAATTCATCCTGTCCTGACAGTCCAAAAGCAGATGACAATACCCCTGATGGTGGTATGGAGCCAAATACAGAGCTCAAGAGTTTCTGCTCTAAAACATTATCATCTCTGATTTGCTTAACAGTTTGTTTATGTTATACTAAAGCACAAGTGCTATGAAGAATTTTTATATATAATAAAAAATATCCTTCAGAATGATACTTGAAAGATCCCATATGTATTAAATCTTTCAAGTAAACCACAAACTCCAGGGGTGCAGAAAGATTAAGATTGAATGTTAATAAAAGGTTGTAACAGGAGGGAGGCCTTTCAAACTCCCTGTTTATCAGTGTTAGTACTGGGACCATGTCTGAAAGTTCACTCTGGAGGGTTTTTTTCCACTGTTTTTTCAGTGCCTCACCTTGATACTCTCCAGATCTCTCTCAATAAAAGACAGATTAAAAAATGAAGTGAAAAGACTGAGTAGATTATCCTGGAAAAGTTAAGTTTTAACAAATTATGCATGTTCTATAGCCCTGAGCCATGAATAGTTTAGTAAAATATCAGTGTGCCTTTGAAATAACCTTATGGAAGAGCCATTGGCCATAAATTAAGTCAATGACCTGTATGTCTGCATTTCTAAAATCTCAAAAATAATTTCCATGTTCTACCTCAGGTGCCATGTGACCTAAGAAGGTCAGCATATTCTCCAAAGTATGAGTATCCTAAAGAGTGTCAAGAGGATGGTGCCAGACTCCTCTTGGCGGTGCCAAGAAGTAGGACAAGATGCAACAGACAGAAACTGATGCACAGGAAGTTCTATCTGAACATGAGAAAGAACTTATTCACTGTGCATGTGATTGAGCACTGAAGCAGGCTGCCCACAGCTGTCATTTCAACACCATCATGAATGATGTGCTCTAGGGGACCCTGTATGAGCAGGCAGGATGGACTAGGTGAAGTCCCTCCAGCCTTAACTGTTCTGTGATATAACTACTTGCATAAATATATTGGTGTCTCTGCAAAACTATGTAAAATTCAAAGTCAAAAAACTTAGTCCTGAGTAACCACTGAAGGAGGTACCTCACCTACATGGTAAATTTTGCCACGGCTGCTTCAGAGATTGATGCCGACCAGTACTGACAGCATGATGTATGAGGTCTAAATTCTGATGTATCGTGTGTAGGAATCTCCACTTGTCAAAGCAGCAGCACTCTATGCTGATCAAATCCTTGATGATTAGAATCACTTTAATTACTCTTGTTGGATTTGAATCAGAGACATAACACACCTGCAGAAGCGTAGAGACATATTTCTGATGTTTCTTACAGAAAACAAACTGTCATCATGGATATGACTCTTAGGTAGCTTTTCTGCACTTATTCAATTAAATCCTAGTAAATGGAATTAAGAAAAATCAGTTAGAACAAATTATGTATTTCTTCCCTCCTCCTGAGACACTGTTCTTGTGGAAGTGCTCCTGCTAGCTTGCAGCCCATCTAGTAATACGAACACAGGGCATTCGTTCAGTATTAAAGCTGCAGGTCTTCTTACAGCTTCTCATACCTCTGATTCAAGAACTGACGCTATTACGTATTCATTATATGTATATATTTATCTATCTATATATGTATTTGTGTATCTATGTATATATATATAATTTATGTATATAAATTCTAACTTGGTACCCTCAAGTAGGTGTGACTGAGAGCTCCATACCTGACATTTAAAGGTATCTGACTGCCACAGAATTTGTGGTGAAAAGAATTTCAAATTTACTAGTGGCTAAAAACAAGATTTTAATGCACTTCTATGGGAGGGCTGTAGTAAACTACAGACACTGGTGCTGTATCTTATTCGAAGGGTTCTGCAGAACATGAAAAACACTTGCTCATTCCAATTACGGGACTGTTTTGTCCCTGCTTCAATGGCTGTCCACAATTTATTGAACTAATATCGATCAGCTGTAACAGAAGTGATATGGAAGAGTCCTTAGCTTTTGAAAATTGATGGTGTTCACAAAAATCAAAAGGTTTGTCACAACTTCATGACATTTTGAAAGTCTTTTGCAAGAACTGATTACTAAGAATCAGTTCAGAAATACCTCCAATCAAGCAGAACAAATACACTTATTTTTTAGTTTGTGGGGTAAAAATATATCAAGACTGGTACAGCCTTTCTCAAGGAAACTGTTAGCTTTCTTCCCACCGCCCAGTTTTACTGTTTACTGTGAATCCACCACAATGCCCTGCTGACGACTGCTCAGGCTTTTGGCAGGCTGAAGTCACAGCTACATGATGTGGGTGTTCCCCCTGCACACCATGGAGTGCCACATGTAAACTCCTCACTCACTCTGCCTATAAAAGCTGTAAGCACTGGGGAGGCATAAATTACTAATGTGTGTTTATGCATATGCATGTCTGTAGAATATCTAATGAACAAAGAGAAGGTAGCTTGAGCACTCTATTTTTAACCTCAAGGTTTTCTGTCTAGTGTCATTCTGTCTGACGTTACAGGGCAATGTAAGGATGTTGAAAATAGGCACGAAGGGTTTGTTTGCTGTGTCATTCACAACTGCTGAGGAATATTGGAAAACTAGGGGAGTGCTCACGTGCATGTGTTTGAAACACACAGTTGTACATGTATGGGTCTAGAAGTTTCAGAAGGAAACAAGAGGATTGTCTCAAGAAGTTCTGAGGGAATCAAGTCCAAAAGAGTTTTGTGGCAAAGCAAACGAGCTGCAGAGAGTTTAGCTTTGTACATGCAAAGAGGAAATAAAAAGTTATCCATAAATTAAAAGCATGTCTTCTGGGGGGAAAAACCTGCTGATTTTGAGTCAGTTAATCTCTTCTAGTTTGAAACTGCAGTATGATTTTAATAGGTGACTGAAGAAGTCATGCTGAGAGCTACTGAGTATTTGTTTTTATTCTCATCTTAAGAAGATGTTTCACTTTAGGCCATTTAAACGCTTAGGGACATTGTTTAACTTTTAAATGTTATTCTGCTACCTATCTCCATTCACTACCAAGGAATGCAAGAATTCCCTGTTCATTTTATTGAGCTTGTCTCCTTCTTTTCTCCATCAGTGAAGCTGAGTTTTGTATAGATGTGTCCTCATTTCTTACTATTGGATGCCTTAATAAAATAAATACTTTATTTTTTGGAGACTGACTATATGAAGTCCAGATAACTAAAGGAAATTTCATTATTGGTAACAAGGAGAAATTTTATACAGATTTAGTGAAGCATCCCCTGGAGATGACTCATTCTTGGAGAAGACGGGCATATTTCTGCTGGGTCACTTACTGTAGTTATATAGAAAGGTTTTTTTCCCTTTTCTAGCAAACCAGATAATTGTTTACAATGCTCTATCTCCACAGATGTTCTAATGCTATCTTTGCATTCTCGGTCCTTTAAGAAGTCCTGATAGTTTTCATCTTTCCTTCATCATGATTTCAGCAGCTGTTACTATGATATACAGACATAATTGCTGATCTCAGCTTCAGCAGAAGATTCACTGTAAAGCTTCCTGCTAAGTTTTTCTTGAATTAAGCTGTTTGTCATTTTTCTAAAGCCTATCTGATTCATGCTGTTATTGAAATTCTGTTAGAAAAATAAGAAAAAATAGTTCATTTTAAGGATTTAATGGCTCATTTTGAGCTGCCCATGCTTTTTCAAATTTCCATAAGTAATAGATGTTCTAACATTTACTATATCTTCACTCCGTGTCTTTTACAAGGATAATGTGTAAAAAATACACAGTATTGACTCTGTAGAGTCTTTGGATATGGACATGCCCTACGTGTTATGACACAATTAAACCTTTGGCAACTAAGAATGTGATTGCATAGTCAACTTTAGTCTTTACTTCTGACTTCTGCTAGGTTCTGCCTTCTGCCGTAAGGCATGATGCCCTGCCCACTTTCTTGAGTCAACACTGCAGCTTGAGTAGATATGCAAGTAGCAGATGAGAGAGCTAATAAAACTCAGATGTATTTATTTTTGCAATGCAATTATTTCTTTTGTTTTGACAGAAATAGCTCTCATCTGGATCAGCTCTCAGAGCAGCTCACCATTGTTGCATCTAAATTACAAGCCAGCCTCAAGGGTAAGATGCTAGACCAAAACCAGGCATTAAAGGTACATCTCTCTACTCTGATAATACATATACAAGTAGCATTACAGGCTACCAGTCATTAGTTCTACATGCTGGCTCTGAAGCTGTGTCATCCAAGCAGTCAGTGGTTTTCATGCAGCTTAAATACATAGTCTGGATACTGCTCTGCCTCTGTTACTGCCTGTGGGCAACTTGCATGTGTTACTTCCAGGGCGATATCAGCAACCTGCCATTTCTTTTTAGGGCCCTGGGGTTTTGGACACCTTCCCATGCCTATAAATTCAAGAGTGCTGATGTCAGCTGGTGGCTGTGCGGTGAAGGCCCCACCTGTAGCTGGGATCGTCCTTCATTTATGAAATAGGCGTATATAGAGAGCACCTGTGCTAGTATGTGCTCTGCAGCTCCAGCAGAGCTACAGGTATGTGACTGGCACCTTTGCTCACCAGCCAAGGCAGACTGTGCCTTTCAGGTCAAGCAAATCCTAAAGTATGCCTAGAGTTTCAGCATCACAAAACAGAACTGCTGAAAAATGGTAGGTTATTTCTGTGAAAACTTGTGGCAGAAATGGAAAATAGTTTTTAATAACATTTCCTGTTAAATTTTCAAATTGTGAAAGGCTATGATGTCTTAAAAGAAGGAATGTGTGAGAAAATATATTGTTTAGAAAAAAGGCAACTTTTCATTGAAAGAAATGTAAGATTTTGGTGAGCGCAAATGAAGAATATGCTCTGTTGTTTTGTAATTGTATCAGACCTGTGTGTTTGAAGTGCTGAAAATCATTGGAATTGGTGAGCATCAGAATGAATTGCAAGGTAGGACCCATCATATCCTATGTCTTTGTCCTACCTCCTCTTCCTGAAGGCTTTGTCTTGATTTATGTAATATGATGGCTTTGTTATTATGACTACTTTGTTGTAACTTTTATGTGCCTTGGCCCTAGAACTCTTAATTACTTTTGAGGTGTATCATGTTGCTGTTACAGTTTTCATGTTGCTGTTAATTTATATATTGCTCCGATGCTTTCCAATTAGACTCCTAATTACAAGTGTTTCAAAACTACATGTAATAATTAATCTTTATTAGAAAAATAGAAAAACTGGAACATTAAATTTCTCCCCTTATATTTTAAATAAAATTGTTTATAAGGCTGTATATGTGTCTGAGATACACACGTAAACACACATTTAAGGGGACATAAAAGAACAGTTTTACTGGTAAGCCTATAATTATAGCATATTTTCCTTCTCTTTTCATATGTAAGCAGTTGTCTGTGAGATTCTTGTTGATAACATCATGCCTTTATTCTGGTCTTGATAAATCTGACATCTGTAAAATTGTTGGCCTGAGGTGGTTACAAAACAGAAGTGGGGAGCTGCTCATAGCTCGAGCAGAGGCAACTACTTGCCGACCCTCTATAACAGACCCATCCGAACCCTGCTGCTAAAATTGGGGGGTTTTAGACATGAAGAGGGGCAGCTTCATATTTCATTGATACTTGAGGCTAGCTGGTGATGTGTACAAGGGTGGGCACTGGAAGGGCAGCGTGCTTTTAGTTTCTTCCAGACTCAGAGCAGTCTCTGTGCTTCAGAGTGTCTTCTGCCTTCCTATCAGGCATCTGTGGCCCCTGAGGTTCTCTTTGCTTCTGTTGCCTTATTACTGCTATATGTATAAATGCTTCATGAACATAGCTATACAGGCAAAGTTAAAGAAAAATAAATCCTACCCTTCATGGTTGTAATTTCAGTAGAAAATATCAGTGAGAATTATATTGGGGAAAAAGGTATTAACTTTGTTCCAGAAAATGATATTGCTGTGTAGCAGAATAGGAATTTTTATTGTCAAATGTTGCATCTTCACTGTTCTGTTTTCTAATGATCTCATGCTCTAACATTTTCCTTTAATGGGAGTTGGGGAGAAACTCCCCTGAAATGCTGGGACTCCACTATGTTGATACTGTTTCCAAAAACATTGCAAAATAAGCTGCTGCTTATATACTCCTGCTAAACTAAGGTCCCAGGGATAAGAAAACCATACTGTATGATATCTCATATAAATTCACTGGTTTTGGAAGAATGAAGCAGAAGATTTCAATCTGTCAAAAAAGTCTCCCAAATTTCGTAACTAATAATACCTTATGAAATCATGATTTTAAAAGCACCAAAGAATGATTATGAGTATTGTTAAAAAGTCACTTTTTTTGGTTGGTTGGTTTGGTTTGGGTTTTTTTTCTGCTTAAATCTCTTATAGAGTACTCTGAAGCATCTGAGAGCACCAGGAAAGTTATAAATAGGAATCATGTTATATCTTATGGCTTGCCTCCACGGTCAACTAGTTTCATGTCTAAATTCAGTAAATCTAAATTCCAGTCTAAATCATGATTCCAGTATTCATAATCATATAGTCCAGCTCGGAAACATATGGATATAGGTGCTGCAGTTTAATGTTGTTAATAATTAATATTACCAAGCAGGAAGTTATGAAGCTGTGCTCCTGTCTTTGGAACAGTAGTAGTGAGTAAGTTTGCTATGGAATAAGCAGAAGTATGTTATAAAGGCCTTGCATATTGAAGCAACTGACAAAACTTTAATCAATGGACCTGTATTTTTACCATAAAAAGCATTATAGTATGAAAGCAAAACAAATGTAATCTGTGTTAGAAATACAAAAAAGAAGCAAATAAAGCAAATACTTTATTCCTTGAAAACTGTCCTGTAAAATTATATAGTTATACATAGTAGTAATCCAAGAATGGCTTCTTGATATATTACTGTGTTTAGATGAGTAAAGGGAATGTGTCCCTGGATACTTATAAAATAATGGTTGATGCACATGTACTTAGCATAATACAAATATCGATGCTCTGCTCTGTTTTTTTGTTTGCAATATGTTGCCTTTGAAATATTTGTTGTTAAAATCAGGCACTTGGAAAATTTATGCCAATTAAACATAGTGGTATTTGGGCTCTTCTGCTTAGTTAATGTTAATCCTTCAAGTCTCTGTCACCCAAAACAGAATTGAATGTCATCTGTTTAGGTCTGGCAGACTGAGAAGTAAACTGAAAGGAGCTTTCTGTTTTATTAGTCTCATCTTAAATAGGCTCTTAACCATATTTATAGAATGGTTTTTATTAATGCCCAGTTAACCCAGCAGATAACCGACTTAAAGTGCTCCCCTGTTTTTTTCTCCTGGTTCACATAGTTTTAAAGGAAAGCTTTTATATACCATTGAATTAGATTTAACAGAACCACAGTTAATTGAGTTGTAGGTGATCAACTTTGAAAAAGTGGTGAGGGAATTTGAGCTTCATGTCCCCATAACTTACACCTCTGTAGACAGACACCATAGTAAAATGCAAAGGGCTGTGTTGTAACAACATTCACCAGGAAGACGTGTAGGCTTACTTGTATAATCATTAATTTTTTGCTCCTCTCATAACCCATCCGTGTTTTCTGGCTAACAAGTCCTAATCCTGCACTTGACATTGTCTCTTCATATGGAAATCATGGATGTCACGCATTTTGCATGACATAACTTATATGGAGCCTCCACCATGCAATGTACATCGGAGACAAGAGAATAATAAAAATGGACAGGTTCCTATCCAGCAAAATCTGCAATCTCTGTGTGCAATCACCAGCCACAAATTGAGCCAGGATGCCTGTGCAGCTATGGCTGGAGAGCACTAGGGTGAAGGCTGTAGTGTATTGACTTACAGAGCCTTTAGGAGCTCAACTGCCAGCCACCCAGCTACATGCCACCTCAGGGGGGCTGCGTGCACCGCTCTGGGTGTCGGTCAGGGTGGCACACTCCCAGAGCAGTTCTTGTGCCCGTGGGCCATGTCTGCTGTGCTTGTTTTAGTTTGGGGTAAAATGTCACACTGAGGTAACCACCACAATATGCAGTAATAGGAGATTCAGGCTGGTTGTCTTCTGGTTGCAGTTTGAATGGTTTGGATGCAAGTTCGTATTCGTGTTTTGGAATGGGACACACCTTTATGTGCCAACAGGCTGCAGCTGTTGGTCCTGCATGAGTGGTGACAATGTCAAAGTGGCTGATTTGGGACAGACAAGCCGTGTACACTCTTTCTCAGGAGGCCTCAAATCACATACCATGAGGCAGAAGAACATTTGTAAGCCGATGAGCAAGCGACCATTCGCTTGCTAGAACGAGAGTTATGTACTTGCCGCTGCAACGTGGGCCACCTATCATGTAAATATCTGGGCTCCAGGCAAGTTCTTGAGTATACAGAACAATTGGCATTCGAGTCTGCTACAAAGGTGGCTCTTACAGCATTTGAAATGTAAAACACTGCCACCATCCTGCAGGTACTGTTTGCACTATCGCTGTCACTCAGCAGCAGCAGTGAGGAATTCTGTAGCAGAATTTTTCTAGGCTGCATGTGAATGAGGAAAGGGCTTGGAATTGCCTCTCATCACACAGCAATAGACACGGTATAGTAGCCAGGGGAAAGGAGGAAGAAGGACAACTTCTGTTACTCTCAACTGGAAATTTTTACTTGCTTCTCTATACTTCATTCCTTGTCAATGCATCTCACTAATGCACAATGACAGTCTTCATTTTGACATTTTTTACGGTGTAGAAAATACATACTCACAGAGTGTCCAAAGCTATTCTATTCTGAAAGTACATAAAACATTTCTTAATCAGGCAAGGACAGGGAAAGAAAGGGGTTGACTTAAAATTTTAGTTTTACCTCTGAATGTTTATCAACATCTTCTGAATGCAATCACAGCTTGGCAATGCAATCTGTAAGTTTCGGTATGATCCCTTGGTCTGTGCTGCATACAGACAAGTGGAGTATCTCCTTTCCTGTGGGTGTGAAAGGCTCACGCTTTGGCAGATGAACTGAAATCAGTGACAGTGTGCTCAGGGATAACGGCAAGACCAATGTCACTCAGCACTATTCCACTTGCTATCAGGCTTAAAAATTATGTTTATCAGCCTTAAAAATTATGTTAACAGTCTCTTTTCATGTAGATTCTTTCCCTGGAGGCTTGTTGCTACACGTTTTTGGAAAAAGATTTGAAGGGCAAGTTAAAAAATGTCTCAAAAGAAACCCCAGTTTCCTGTTTAGAGTACAGATGCTACCATTATGGGAAAAGGTACCTTCGCCTTCTTCCTGATTGTACCTTTGCCAGTATATTCTTGACATCGTATGTTTAATTTCTTCCAACAAACATCAGAACACAATATTTAATAATAGTACTTTTAATTCCAGAAGAGCTCAAGGTTCTCCACAGGAGAAAGACATGCTGTGCTTCTCCTTTTACAAATAGAGAAGTAGAAATCTAGAGAAGTGAATTGTCAAGGTCCAGATTCATGATAAAACTGGAAAGAGAACGGGGCCAAACCTTGAGCTAGCCTCCTGATGAAAGAGTTTCCATGTCTGCCATCTCTATAAAGGTTTCCCCTCTTCGTTTTTTGTTTTTGTGTGTTATATTTGTGGGGTTTTTTGGTTTGGTTTGGTTTTTTTGTTACTTCCCAGTGTGTGTACAGTAATCCCGTAGCACCAGCTATGGGATTACCTTGTGTGGGAGTTGGGTTTTGCTAGACAATCCCACTGGTGCCACTGGTGTTTCATCTCCCTCCATGGCCTAAGTCAATATGGATAATTTATGGCTTACAGGTGGGAGTGCAAGCATGACACATGGTCATGGAGCAAGAAATGGATTGCAAAGATGCAGTTCCTGCAGGGAAGAGCAAGACAGGAATTGTTCACAGAAAGCTCAGGCTCCAGCTCTCAGGCCTCCTTTGGGCAGAGCCTCTGCTGCACTGAAAGAAATTAGATTTTCCTAAAACAGGGCAGTATGGGCAAATACAATATTGAGGTCTGTCCCTCTGAAAGCCAAATACAGGGGTGTATGCCCTTGTATGGTAATCTTAAGTTTAATCAGACCTTCCATTCCTGATTGACATCCCTTTTTAAAAAGCCACTTAAAAAAGGTTGGCAAAAATAAGGTAAATACCAAGAGTTAAGGATTGTGGGTCATGGCAGCATGCTGAAGTGAGGGAAAGGACTGGAAAAGTGTAGGCACTGACAGCTGTGCACTCAGTGAGGGACTTTGAGGTATTTGATCTTTAAAATTTGCAGAATGGATGGCTGGAATAATTTAGTATTTTATCATTAATTTAAATGTTAGAATTTAATTTTAAAATACCTTCTGAGAAGAACAAAGGATGAGAGAATTAGTATATGGGCTACCAGTTCTATCTGTGTCACTGAGAGTCCAGCCTCATGCTCCTGTCAGTATCTGGAAGAATTTGCTTTAGTGGGTTAAAGGTTCCGTTGAGAGCAGGTGCAGTGTGTGGGAAGAACATTTATTCAAACTCTGTGGGCTTTTGAAAATAGCAGTAAGAGAAGCACCCAGTGAAGCTGTCAGTAGTACTTTGCTGTGCAATATTCTGCCATGTTCAGAGCATCCTGACCCTGTTTTGAAGTGGGAAAGGAGAGCTGTACAAATCAGCTGTGCGTGCAAGAGGAGGGCGAGTGGTCTTTGCTCAGCCAAGCCAAATTAAATATATTCTGCAATTGTGTCACAGGATAAGAATCTTTCTGCTCCTCCTACAGGCCAGGAAGGCCCTAGTGGCACATGCGTGAGAAGGAAAGATAAAGGGGTCCTCTGTACAGAGAATTACATGGCACCACAGTTTGACATAAACTTATATTTGGAAGACACAGATTATTTAAATTCAGCATATGGAAAGAACCATTTATTGAGATGAGACACTTGCAGAAAATGTCAAAATGACAACAGCTCCTAATTGAGCTTGTGTGGAAGGGCGCTCCTGACCTGTGGGACAGGTACCTCTACCTAAGCAGCTATTTCTCCTTCACCACAACTTGCTGCTCTGTAGAGCTGTTATTGCTAGCTCACCAGCCTGCTGTCCTGTGGTCACAGCTCCTCCAGGAACCACCCAGTCTTAGAGCTTTTGCTGTTGGTGCAGGACACGGGAGCTGTTGTTGTTGGGATGCACCGCTGAGAGCAGTGCCCAAGCAAATGGATCCACAGGCTGGGTTGGAAGGTGTGACTATTGCAGCACTGGGGTCTTATGTGACTAACTGTATTACTGTCTTGTTTGAGAAGCTACATTAGGACAGAGTGCTTTATTCATAAATATATTAGTACGTATATTAATACTACCTATAAATATATACTGCACATCCCTGCCTCTTTTTATCTTGAAGTTTCACTGTTTTGTTGCCAGTCTTCTGGTATTATTTAAATAAAGTTGATATTATTTAAATAAAACTCTTAAATTTTTGAATAAAGTATGATTTATAATAAGCTTTATATTACTAAAATGCTAAGCAGTTAGAGCCTTTTATGTGCCCCTTTTCCAGCTGCTTATCCTCTCTGTGCTTTGATCAACTACATCTGGCAAGGCTTAAAAAAAACCCCTGGGAGTTTCTGAGGAAATAAGGGTGTTTCATCCTAGGTGCTGGAAACTATGCAATCCCCTTTGGAAATGTGCGATTATTACTTCAGTGAAAACCCCAAACCCCACAAAATTTTCCTATTTAATTTTTTACTCACCTTTACCTCCAGAGTTCCCCACCCTCTGGCACATGAATTAACATTCATGTCTGAGCTACAGGACTGAAGAAACACAGTTTTAATTTCCATTTTTTCCCCGGCAGCCTTATAACTTCAGCTAATTCATTCAGCTCCATAAGAAGTATAGGAAGAGTGGCAAGTCACCACCTGTGTGCAGTATCCTGTGTTAGCTTGGTTACTTTGAAAACTGCATTAGGAAAATAGTGTTTTCTTTAGTAAACCCATTCACTACTTACTTTGGGACAACTTTGTTAAGACTGGTATTAGAGTCGAAGAATAAACCACTGCCAAGTAGGTGAGGTCTGGTATTAATTTTTATTTTAGAATTTCAGGTCTTTCATTTATGAAGACGTCATTACTTGAAAACACCGAGGAGGCACTTGTGTCAGATAGTTAACCTCTGACAGTACTGTTATGTCAGAACATATGATTGTAATAAAAATGCAAACAGTGGCAGGGAATTATTTTTTACAGCTGCAAGATCCTCCTAGGGGAGTTAGCTATGTTGATTTATGTGTGTTTATACGTGTACATGCCTTGGAACTGTTGCTGTCACCGACTACAGAAGAAAAGCAGGGTGACTCATGTATGGGCAGGCATCATAACAGGGGTACCTAAAAGGTTAAGTCCTGCTGCTGTTGCAAGGGAGTTGGTCTGAAGGAACTTCAGATTTACTTTGTGTAACAATTAAAGGTGGTAACTCAAGTATTCTGTTTATTCCAGAAAATAAAACTTAATGAGTGATTATAAAACAGTGTTTTACTTACACTTTTCAGTCGGTTAAAATGTGTTGTGTCACTTAAATGCATTCCTCAGCACAGACAGTCTGAAGATAAATGTGAAAATCAGTCAGAAATACCACTCAGCTCTTAGGAATTTAAGTACATTGGTGTACACATGCCCTGGAAAACAAGTTTTCCTTGAGTGTTCACAAATACGGTTTGAAGCTCACTTGTGCTAGGACATTGAAGGATTTATCTCACATGTGCAACGTCAAACCCTGATTATTTAGTTGGTTTAACAGAATTTTTATAACATGTTTATTGCAAAAACCTTTAAGTATCAAGGGCTTTCAAGCAGCAGAACTCAGTTGAGCCCTGGGTGCCTTATGCTGCCGCAGTCACTATCTTACAAGTGAGTCTGCCCCAAAACAACACAATACTTCTGGTTTCCTCCTTTCTTTCCCCTTTGGACTTCTGAACCTTTAGGATTTCCTACGTTTTGCGAGTTTTCACGGTAGCCACGGGGTCTAGATTTGTTTTAACAGGAGCCGAGAGGGTTGCTTGCCGGTACCTCCCTCTAAGAGCTGGAGCCGAACCGAGCCGGCGGCTGTCAGCGGGAGGAACGGGACGGTCACCTCTGTCCATCCGTACCTTTGCGAGATCATCGTGTCCCCTCAGACACCACCGCCTTCAAAATGAAACAAAGCGACTTGTAGCCCAGGGACTCCCACACTCCTTTCTCTTCAGGCATCCTCCCTTTTTCGAAGGAGAGGGACACGCAGCCTCGGCCCCTTCAGGACCCGCGCGGCTCAGCCCCCACAGCGGGAGCGGGATTGGGATCGCCGCGGGGTTAATGCGGGTGTGCCGGGCGGGGAGCGGCCGTGCGGGAGGGGCGTGCGGGAGGGGCGTGCCCGGCGCTCCCGCCCCTCACCGGGACCGGCAGTCCCAGTCCCGCGGCGGCGGGGCCGGTGGCGGGGTGGGCTCGGCGGGATCTCCGTGCCTGGAGGGCGGCGACAGCGACTGCATCCGCTTCAGCATCAGCATGCCGGGCAGCGACACGGCGCTGGCCGTGGACAGGACCTACTCGGACCCGGAGCGGCACCGGCGCCGCAAGACGAGGGTAAGGCAGCGGGCGAAGGTGGCGGGGCTGCTGCCGAGCTCCCAGGGGCGGCCGCCAGCCCGCAGCGTGTTCCCCAGGAGGTGTCCGCGCTGGGGTAGGCTGGCGATCTCTAGGGAAGTTTTTTTCCCTATGTGCTTCTTTCATATCCCTACTCTGAATACTCTTAGGTATAGGAAAATGAAACGAAACTGGATGTTGACATAATAGAAACCAATGTTTAAGATATATCCGCAATTGAAACTAGTTGGACACGATTGTAATAGAGAACTTACTCACCAAAGTCAACAGCGCCGATGATTAAATTCAGTGACTCTGTCTAGATCACAGCGGTGACTACTGGGTTTGGGGTTTGTTTCTCAAGGTTTGTTTAGTAAACTGTGGAGCAGGTGATCGTATCTGGCAGCAGGGAATGATTACAGTGCCCTTCATGAAGTTACTTGAAAGAAGGCTGTGGCACGATGGAAATGGACAGGAAAGGTGCACCTGTGTGCTAGGGACAAAGTAAGAATATACTATATATCCATGATGGATGGCTTTATAGACTGGTTTTTCTTGTAGTCTGCTGGCAAGTTCATCTTTCTTTATCTTATTATTTTGTGTTTTGTTCATATGATGTATGTGTATATAAACATAAACATGTATGGGCTAAGTTTGAGATCCTTTCATGTGTTTAGTGGTTTTTGTGGTAAGTGTCCTGTTGATGAAGGCACTTAGTGTTCTAGTTAATGCACAGATTTAGAATTTTTACATAAATTCTCAGCTCAAACAGGTGTAAAACTAGTTTCTCTTTCTTCCCAAACACAGCAGAAAGATACCAAAAAACCCCGAAACAACCAACAAAACAAAAGGAGGTTGCTCTAACAGACTTGAGATATTGGCAGAAATTCTGTTCTCTGTGCTGGGGTCCTGCATCTGACAATAAATTAACTGTATGGTTTAAAGTGTGAGGATCAGTTATTTGTGAAGGAAGGTCTTTCTTGGGAAGTGAGGGGGGGGGGAATGTTCTTGATTTTTTGGGGGGGGATATTTTCCTGTACTGCATATTAGCAATATTTTCCATCCCTCCAGCCCATTAATTGACAGTGCTGCAAAGGAGACTGTATATTTCAGATTGTTTCAGAACAATGAAATGTTTTAAAAATAGGTAACCCTATACACTGTAGTGTTACTACTGGAGTCTACAATGCTCTTCACACTGTAAGCTGCGTACACATGCTAGAGGTAAAAATGTCAAGCATTTCCTTTGCTTTTCTCTTTGAAAGTTGAACTGATTAGTTTTTCTTTCATTGCTCTTGTGATAAGAATCTTGTCCGTCCTAGCTAGCTGTGGCCATGGAGAAAAGTTGCATATCTTCATAGTTTTTGGCATATTTAAGAGTTAAACTCTACTCTGTAGTCTAGCTGATCTGCTTAAAAAGATAAAGCATCATCAATAATGCTGCGTTGATAATTGTGCTTGGGTATTGAGGATTTTTTTGGTTTTTTTCAATCTCATGTTTAAGACTATTTTATAAAACCATTGGTCTTCTGTCCAATTCTGGATTTAGCCTCTCCTTCTCTTCCTATGACCATGAGAACTGGAAATATAACTCCCTACAAGTTTAGAGTTGTATGTAATTGTGGTGCTCCAGGGTTGTATCAGATATCACAGAACTTGTAATATAATTGCTAGAGGTGGTAGCAGCAGGTTGTATGTTCCAGATGATGGTAAGAGCTTGCAGTAAATCTATTTGTCTTTAGTCCAGACAAATAGGAATTTTTCCTGGGTAAACTGCCTGAATGACTTCAATATTTCTCTTACTGCTTTAACCAGCGGGATGGAAATAGTCAGACACTGGAGCAGCAAGAACTGGTGGCATTATGTAGGAAAAAAAGCAAGAAAGCAGAAACTAACTTTTGGTTGGAGACTGGATAAAAATCCTCAGAGCAGCTGGAGTTAAAGCTGCCCTTTCCAAACATTGATGGAGAAAACCAACATAGTGCATGAAGACAGCTGGTGGTGGGGATGCTCAGAGAACGTGAACAGACTAGGGAGACTTGCTGTGTGAAGAATGCCTTGGAGTTGTCAGCAGGATAGGTTATATATGGAGTAGGATGAGATCCATTTAATAAAGTATGGGACAAAGAGAGGTGTCAAAATAGTTACTGGATCTCATAGTCCATATAACATAGGCTTACTGAGTTCAGTTTTTAGGTGAGTGGGCTTTAAAGGACTTCTCCCGCCCTAGAGGTCACTGCCTTTGTCTTTCAAGCCTAGCTAATGGTTGTTTTTCATGAGAAATTGATACCTTCTCTACGGGCAAGCAAAATGACAGTTCAAAAATTGCTGTTGTATATGCTGTAGGAAGGCATCATTAAATTCAGTTTGCAGAAGTACCAGAACAATTTACTGTGAATGTAGCCTTCTGAGTTTGTAAATGGTAGAGTCTGAGGGGAAAGAAATTAAAAAATTTTTGCTCCAGCGAAAAAGCTTCTTCAGTGTATAGCAACAGGTGTGTTCAATACCTTCTTTGAAGTCCTGCATGGCAGAACTGAGTGGGGCATAAAACCACTACTGAAGTGTAATGGTATTAGTGCCTTACAGTTCTGCCTTTTTTGGTGGGTATAGATTTACAGCCACGTGGTTGCCTTGATTCTGGAAAATCACCTAACTACAGCTTAAAGAAGGATACCCTTCCAGGAGACTTTTCTAGCCTCTCCTTGCCAGTATTATCTGGTCACTGTAACCCGGATTACTGCAGCTCGCTCTGGTGCCGCAGGTGGAATCAGTGGAGAATACAGCTGTGTGAGGTGTTTTGGGTCCTCTCTGCTAATGCCAGTTGCTGCAGCTTCAGTGTGCTTCACATCCACTACTAGCTGATTCCTTCAACCCTTGGAATACAAATACAAATCTTTCAAAATCAGGACCTAAGCTATGAAGTAGGACAAGATTTGGGAACAGGAGTTGCATTTTTAGTTGTCATGCACCAAGTACAGCTCTTGCTGGAATTTGAATGTAGCTTGCAGGATAGTTAAAAAGTGTCATGGTGCTTTCTTAGGGGATTTGTTTTTGCAGTAATTACTGTGGGAGACTGGGGTGTTCAGACTGGCTACACTGCCTTTCTTGGGCAGTAAGTCCATGTGGAAGTCTATGCAATTGCAATAGTTAACATTCCCGATGCTCAAACTAGTCTGGCCGTGCTAACTTGTGCCTCATTGTATTGACTTTTGCTTCCAGAGCATTGTGTCAGGGCTGTCTTTCAAGCCTCTCTTAAAACTGTCATTTCTGAATGTCCACCAGGATGCCCTATTTAGACCTCAGAAACTTATGTGCACATTTGTTTTCCCTCCTTCTGATCAGGACATTGGTCTTCACTCTTGACTCATTACTGAACAAGAATCCTCCACATTTCATCATTATAAATTTATATGTATGGCTATGTAGGAGTATAACTAAACTACCTGAGTTCCTTTACCACATCCCATCAGAGGCCTATGCAGAATTCCTGCTTTTAACAAGTGCCAGATGCTTGAGAGAGACACAGCAAGGTCTCAATTAAGTAATTTCTTGCACATTGGAGCCTATTCAGAACTTTTTATTAGTAGAAGACACATTTGAAATGGTCAGAATCCTTCCTTTATTTAAAACAAACCAATGGGGAAAAAACCCAAACAAAACATTACCTGGAGCAGATGTGGTTTATTTATTAACAAATAGTGAGTTTCAGTCTTCTTGTTCTTTCAACCTAAGTGAGTTAGAATCAGTGTTTTGTGGATGATTTAGTTCCTACATGATCACACACACAGAAGGCTTACATTAAAAAAGAATACAGAAATCCACTTGCTTTCTGCTGATGAAAAAACATTCTGTGAAATGTCTCTTCTCGTGAAAAATGTCTCTCTTATGAACCCTCCCATTCATCTTTTCGGTAAGCTAGGCAGACTTTTTAATAATCTCACCTTATATGTGTGTCTTTCTAAGCCTCTAATCACTTTCATCATCTGTCTTTGAATTCCCTTTACTTCTTAAAATCTTTACTAGGTTTAGAGGAAATGACATAAAAGGGCCTAAAAGGATTAAAAAGGAACAAACAACACCCCCCACCCCCCCAAACAGAATAGCCCACCAAAGCAAACAACAAAAAAACACCACTCTACCCAAAACAAAAAGTCACCCCACCCATAGGTTTGGGAGAAAGGGAGATTTAATCTCTTGGTGCTCTTTTAAATGCAAAACAAAGATCATTGTAGAAGACCTGCTTGTTCTGGGCTCTTGTGACTTGTAACCCTCTATTTTGTGCTCAAAGACCTTATGAACAGTTTTCCCCATAGTTCCCTCAGGTTTTGGCATAGGATAAAGTTAATTTGATGAGACAGAATATTGTTAAGACCTCCAAAGTTTGGTTTTAAATGCACAGTGTATTTACAAATGTGTGAAACCTGTCAAAAGAGTAGGCTGCATAATGTGGGGGTATTGGGAATCAGAGAGAGAAGCCATAATTATAATATGAGGCCAAAAAGTCTGATTAGTTTGTTAGTACTGAAGAAAAGCCTGGTTTGTTCATTTAAAACAGTAACTGTGGTTTTGATTATTTTGTCATTTTAGAACTGTTTAAAAAACTCTTAACTTCTTGCTTTTTCTTACTTTTTCTTCCCCCCCCCCCCCTCCCGCCATGACAGAAAGGAATAGTAGGAAATTTCAAAGTTGGTCTTTTTCTTTTATATATATACTTTGAGTTTTGGGGTTAAATACACCTAAAAACTAAAGGTCAGTGTTAGGCACAATTTGTTCTTGTCAAGTGAAACAAAGGGGGATGTTGTTGCTGTGTATCTTAGGATAGCATTGCTGTGCTCCCCTGATCCTGCAAGGTGAAGCTCTTTGGTAGACTTTTAAGCCATAAAGGTTGTGTTTTCACCCAATCTATCTCTTCCCTTACCCAAGGAAAAAGTTTTAAACAATAAGTCGAAGGTGGAATGCATCTTCTTTTTAAGGTTTAAGCTGATTTTAAGTTTGGAAGTTTTATACTTAGACCTTCCATAGTTTTAGGTGTCCACCAGGAAAATGCATGTCTCTGAAGATTGTACAGTCTTCTTTCCTTTGCTGTGCGCTGTTGATCTGTTCTCATTGAAGTGGATGGTATAGCTTCCAGGACCAGGACATCTATTATCATATTTTAAATGTTTGATGTATATATTTAAAAAAAAAAAAAGTCACTGAGGGAAAATCGCCAACTTTCTGATTTGTTTTCCTTTTGAAGGACATTTTGTTGTCCTTCTGTCAGGTTGCCAGTGGTGATGTTAGGGTGATGCCAAGAGCTCTAGATCTTTGGCTTGCTTATTGTCATCATCTCCATAAGTAAGGCTTTCACTAGGCACCACGTGCTACAAAGTCTGCATAAGCCCTTAAAGTTTTGGTGGATTTGACACATAATATTGTCCAGGTGAAAAAGATTGTCTGCACATTGTCCCATTGTTTTGCTTTCATCTTCACCTCCACAGTGAGTGTGGTTTTGGGAAAGACTTGTGTGGGACATGAATTACTATATAGTGCTGGGGAAGGGTGGAACCTAATTCTCCAGTTATGTATCCAGGTGGAGAAACCTTCCTAAAGAGCATTGCACTACTTACTGTTGAAAGTTTTCTGATCTTCCCTTCACCTGAAAGAGGGAGGACTAACGTGCAAAGCCAAAAATAAACCTGCTGATCTAAAGCCTTCACATATGGGACGTAGTATGTACTGGAAGGTCTTGTGGGTTTGCACCTATCCCTTTCCAAACACTCAGCAAGTGAGAACTCCTCTAAGGCAGTTTTTTATATCATCATGCATAGTCTAAGCTTTAATTTAGGGACAAGGATGAGAGTGGAGGGATGTCTCTACCAAACGAGGTATAAATATTACCTACAAATTGCAAACTGTGATGCTGCTACAGTAGAAAGTTGAAACAAGGCTTTCAGTTTTCCAAAAAAATTACAAAAAAGCTTAATATTGAAAACTGGCCCATTCCATTATTGTTCTGTTTAGGTGTTGCAGCTGGACAAAATTCCAGAGGACAGAAGTTGTGGAAACTACTGTTATTAATATTTTCTTCGACACCTCCGTATTGCACACTGAGACTGTGTATTTTAATAGACCTTTGATACAAAGTATTTGACATCAATTCTAGATATTGTTTGGTTAGCCTTTACTACAGTAGGCATATTTTCCTTGGCTTTTCCTATTTGTGTGCAGCTTATTAACAGCTGCCTTCCTTTGTAAATTTTTTATTTCTGTAGCTCTGGATGAAGAAGTTATGTGGAGATGTGAAGAACTGATACTGTGCTATTGAAGTGAAATGAAAATACGATCCAAGTAGTGCTGAATTAATTGGAAACTTTTGATTCAGGGGCCGTGGAACCAATCTGAGATGAATTAGAACAGCCTTATGGAAAATTCTCTGTGTATTAGGT
Organism: Grallaria varia; assembly: GCA_013396735.1. NCBI lineage: Eukaryota > Metazoa > Chordata > Aves > Passeriformes > Formicariidae > Grallaria > Grallaria varia. The sequence continues at coordinate 347,358 of VWZG01013137.1, forward strand.
GTTCTTTACAGGATGGTAGATGCCACTTCCAGTTCATATTACAGTCGCATCTAGCTTAAACATGGATGGTGTAAGTGAGGTTTTGTCTTGGTTTTTTGCTTTATAAATACATGCTCTTGTACTGGGTTTGATTAAAAATGTACGGAAACCTGTTTAGTTTCCTGGCACAGGTTGTGATGAAAAGAGCAGCCAGTGTGTGTGTATCTGAGGACTGCAAAAATTAAACACTCTAATTAACTATGTCATGTGATTGTTGTGGGGGGAGGGATGTTAAAGTTATTATGAATATGGTTTTCAAAAAGGCTACCACATCGCTGGCTTCTCAAACATTAAATAAGTTTTATTTTAATTGACTTACCTATCCTGTGTTTAAAGAAAGCCTTTTTAGTTGAAGATGTAGCATTGTGATGGAGTTGGTATTTTAAAGATAGACTGCAATGCACTGGAGTCAGGTTATACACACAAGAGGTGTTAGAAAAAGCATTAAGCAGAGCTAGTGGAAGTATAAGTTTTCCAGTCTTAAAAAACCCCCTGATATTATTTACCACTTCCAAAAAACAAATAACAGCTTACAGGAAATGTGAGGAGTCAGTGCTTTGGAGTCCGTGGATTATTGTTTTTAAATCTAAGGAAATTTCTAAGAGGGCTTTAAGTGCTTCACTACATGAATTACTCTTACAGGAAGAGAAACCTTGTTAGTGTAAGTTGGTGTAGCAAGTTTCTCTGGTTCTACAGCATTCAGTCCTTTTATGCCAAGTTATTCCAGTACATGTAATACGGAAATTACAATTCAGATAGTGCTCATTGTTCAAATGCAAGATGATATAAATATGCAGAAAACATGCTGCTTTATACCAGAATGTCTGTACAGGTGGGTGATGTGCAAAGATCAAACTGGCAGACCAAGTATAACTGACTCTTAACGTTTTTCTAATTCAGGGCAGTACAGCTTAGTAGCATACTGTACTGTGAGTGTGCTAAGGACCTCCCAAGATTCACTGCTTTGCCCTCCCTTCCTAGGAAATTAATTTATATCAAATGGGAGCTGGCTGTTTGTTGGACTTCAATGGCCATTGACTGTGTTTTGGATTGTTGTAGACAAGAAGCTTTGGTTGAAGTCTGCAGACAACTGCAATGAAAGGTGGAAACTTTGAAACTGAGTGCAATCAAACCCAGTGCTAGTCTCAAAGAGACATTTAGTGTTAGAAAAACTAAATTAACATATCTTGTTAATAAGAGTTGCCTAGGTCAGGTGTGAGGCTCCTTCTTACTCAAGAAAGGCCAAAACTGACTTAACTCACTCACAGCTGCTTCTTCAGTCTTTTGTACCATAGGTGTGGAAAGACTGGGGATGAGAGAGAGCAAAAGCATCAGCAAGACCTGAGGAAGATTTAAGAAAAGATCAAGAATGAAGACAATGAGAAGTTTGACAGTCAGAGAGAGTTTCTCCTCTGGTTGTCAATAGGTATATGAAGAAATTTTGAGGCTGTCCTTGTTGGCCCTTACATGTTTTGTTCTCATAAACTGCATGGATGTGGTTATGAGTAATTTATGTTGGGAAGTACCAAGGAACATTGCTGTCTGTAAGAGCTAGATGCTTATTGCGACTTGTAAAAGGAGATGTGCCATTGTCAGGTCATTCTTTTGTGTGTTTTCAGTGCTAACTCCTATAATATCCTCTCTCTAGTGCACAGAAAGATCTTATTAAGCAAATCTTCTATTTCTGATATGTATGAAACTGGCTTCCTGTGCATTTCTGCCTGAGGGACATGATTGGGTCTTGCAGTATAAATTCAGAAAAATTTCTTTTCTATGAGCCTTTTTTTTTCCCCCTTCATATAACTCTGTATCTTTCTTTTTACCAAGTAGCTGGAAAGTCTTGAATAGCAGGTGAGTTCAGGAGATGAACTATGACCTAACAAAGCTCAGTCTCAATGTGATCGAGTAGAATCTCCAGTGACATTCATAAAACGTGTCAAGCTTCTGTTTGTGATTTGTTGATGCCAGAAGCTATGGTATTTTCTAGGTTTGGGAAGCTGGACTTTGAGTGCGGTAGCTTACAAATTATTCTTCACAAGATGTTTTGACCTATATTGCTACTTTTCATGTGTACTTAGGTGGGATTTCTCATTTTCTAGGGACTATGTACATTACACTGTAGCCTGTTTGCAAACTGCTCTTTAATTTTGAAGAATTTCTCTTGCAATGAAGATACACCCACTTGTGATGCTTTGAAACAGATAGCCAAGACCTTGTTTCAGTTGTTCTTGTTTGGACTTGAGAGTCAACTAGAGTAATCTTCGTGTATTCTGTGCCATTATGTGTTGTGGCAGTTAATGTCAGAGAAGGCTGAAGTTCAGTGATTTCCTTGAAGAGAATCTATGCTTTGAAATGAAGTCTAGAGCAGCGGTGACAACATTAGCCTAAGGCTCTGGTGACATGGGTTCAGACTCCTGTGACAGCTCTCAGCCCTTGTGTAATGATGAGAGTCATTTCACCTCTCTGAAGGCAGTGTGGCTTCTTCCAGCGTGCACAGGGGAGGGAAAATACTGTGAAGGATACATATTTCAGAATCAGTAGCAGTCCAGGTGGATACTTCAAGATAAACAACCTCTGACTTTTTTGGTGGACTTCCAAAAATGCACAGTGAGTGCATGGTCTCCAGATCAGGCAGATTTTAAGACTATCTGTCATAGCTACTACTTCTCTCCAGATTGTTAAATCTTGTGTAACTTTGAAATTGGGCGTTTGCTCTTAAGGTAGTTGTGAAGTGGGCCCTTTGTACTTGAGAGCGAGGAAGCTCTTGCAGTGATCTGCCTAATCTCAGTTAATTTGGTATTGCAAACACTGCATAAAAGATGCAAGTTTCACCATTTTTCATGCATCATAGAACTAGATGTATGTACAGAATATGTAGGCATCTGTGCCAAATTAACTTCACTTTAAGTGGGACTTAACGTTCTTTTTCTTAGGCAGAAAAGCAAGAGGTTTTTCTGGCTCTCCCTCTTACCTAGTGCATTCTTAATATTGCTGATTCTTCATTTCACTTATGCATAGCACTGTTTTAGGAAAACTTACAAAACCAAAAAAGCCCCACTTGGTCTTGCCAGCTTTGCCATTATGCATAAAAATCATTGGTCTCTAGTTGCTCAGAAATTTGGCAATACAGAATGTTACCTTTCCTTTTCCCTCTCCTCTCTCTTTTGAATCTATAATGATTATAATAGAGTGCTCCTGCTCTGAGTACTGTACAGAAATGCATTATTTTTCTTGGTGTAGTTAAGCCAGAATTAAATTATAGAAAAGTTGCTTTTTATATATGAAAGAGAAAAGGTGAAAAAAAATGTCAATATGTGACTTGGAAAGAAGGAGAGGAATCTTAAATTTATCTTATTGCTTCTGCAAGAAAGCCAAATACTGCTTCTGTAAATCTGTAATATTCTTATTGCTCCTGGTAGCAGCATGTACTTCTGATAATGTTAAGTTTGGCAGTGCTTTGCACTTTGTTAGTGGTGCATTCCATTGGAATTAGATTGGTACTTCTGTGTCTCACCTTGTGGTAGGCTTGAGGCTGCCAGCAGATGAAACCACTGCCAGGGCATTCCCCTCAGCTATGCCCTGCCCTTGGGTAAATAAACAGCAATACTAGGTAATTTCAGCGACACAGGATTATGCCTTCTGCAGATGCTGTTTGGAATAAGGTTGTTAATGAAAAGAGGCATTTGTGAACTTTTAGCGTGTCAGTAAGAAGTCAGAAAGAGACAAGCTATTAATGGTAAGAGCTGGGAGCACGCAGCCACAGTGTCAGTTATTGTATTGTCTTGTTATACCTGTTGCTGATTAAAAAAAAAAAAATTCTTTCAGCAAGGTGGGCATCACAAGATTCAGAAGTTGATTTTTAAAAAGTCTAAGGTGAAATTTATGTGGGAATTTTTAGAGCATGGAATCAGAAATTATGATTGAACTTGTTTCTCTGTGTATATACAGTACTACCTTGGGTTTGAAGTAAACTAATTTTTTTCCAGCATACTTTTCCTTGGTTTAAGGAGTTCACCTTGGCCTTGCCTAACCTGTATCAGCAAAATATATGCTGATAGGATATATTCTGTGTCTGTCAGACCTCAGTCTACCTTTTTGGCAGGTTCTGCCAGTTAAAACAGTGAGTCTTCCCTAAGGAGCAGGAATCCAGTTTTCCAAGACTCGGATGTAAAATTCAATAGTGTTTGCACACGTGCCGTAATTCTTCACGTCTTGGTGAAAAGTGCCGTGTGGTAAGTTTTCAGTGTCGCTCTTACGTGCTGTTTATATGAGACTACTTTATGCCCAGACGCTGGCAAGTATTAATCTTGTCATGTTAATTTTGTAGAGTAGGTGTGACTGACAAAGAAACCTGTATAGCACAGAGATGGGGATAGAAGGGTGAAGAATGCTGAAGACTGAGGTGGAAAGACTGTCTTGGAGCACTGCTGTTGTATTAAAACATGTATAGAATTTGTACTCAGTGGCTCCAACAGAGGTCTAAAGTAGAGGGTGCCTGAGAAAGTACATAACTTTCATAAATACTGACCTTCCAAAAAGTGATCATACTGTGTCTTAATTCCTTGAAAATTTTCAGTCTTTATGGTGATATTTGAATTTCTTCTATTCCAATCCTCCTGGTAAGAATGCATTAGTTCCTCTTGTAAGTGCTTCTGTCTGTAAATTCCCCAAACTGTAATATCTTCTTTTCAGAATATGCCTGGTAATCTTCAGTATTCAATTGCTTTTGCTAGTCTGGAGTGGACATTTTTAAGAGAAGGGAGTAAGGAAGAAACTGGGAGAAAGAGGACATTTTTGCTCTTTATCTACAACAAATGGCTGAAATAAGAGTCAGTGAGTTAAGGAAATTTGAGTCTGATGCTTATCACTCCTCAAGTGTAACTGCTGTCTTATGACTGACAGTGTATAGGGAGCTGCAACGCTGGTCCCTATTCCTGCAGACATGTAGCTTATCTTGCCACTTTCCCTCACTTTCTTTTGCAATGAGCAAACAAAGCTTGTTCAGCCTTATACCATTATTACAGATCTGATTGAATTAACTCATGCTGAAGTTAATATGGAAACAAATCTTAAGTGAAGACCTGGTTTAGAATTTGCATGTTTAAAAGTGGAAAAAATAATTTTGTGTGCAAAACAGAATCCTTATACTGTTTGGGGTTTGTGGTCTTTCTTTTTTTAACATTTCTATCTGATTTTAGGAAAACAAAGGGCTACAATAATTTATAGATTCCCTGGTAAGATAGCTTTAAAATGTTGTGGTTTATCCCCAGCCAGCAGCTAAGCCCCACGCATCCACTTACTGACCCCCACCAGTGGGATTGGGATGAGAATTGGAAGGGTAAAAGCCAGAAAACTCATGGGTTGACATAAAGACTGTTTAATAGGGAAAGCAGAAGCCATGCACAGAAGGAAAGTAAAGCAAATAATTAATTCACTGCTTTCTGTGGACAGGCAGGTGTTCAGCAATCTCCAGGAGAGCAGGGCCCCATCAGTTACTTGGGAAAGACGAATGCCAACACTTCGAATGTCCCCTCTCTTCCTCCTTCTTCCCTCCACTTTATATACTGAGCTTGACACCATGTGGTCTGGAATATCCCTTTGGTCAGTTTGGGTCACCTGTCCCAGCTGGGTCTCCTCCCACGCACCTCTGGTCTCATTGCCAGTGTGGCAGTATGAAAAGCAGACAAGGCCTTGTCTCTGTGTGAGCACTGCCCAGCAATAACCAAAACATCTCTACATTGTCAGCCCTCTGTTCAGCACAAATCCAAAACACAGCCTCACCTACCGGCTGTGAGGAATATTAACTCTACACCAGCCTGAACCAGCACAGTCACACAGAGTTATATTCACTTTATTTATATCCCTTGCACATTGCAATAAGCCTTAATTTCTATTTTAAGCGGAAATTTTTCTCTCTGATTACATCCATTAAATTGCTAATTTTAGGGATGTGAACTCCTCATGGTTTAGTGAGAGAGTTTTAATAGCTGTGTCTGAATACTTGTTTAAAATTTATCACTCTGTTTATATGTAGGGCCAAATATGTTGCTTATGATGTTGCTGTTTTGGTGACTAACAGGCTGATGGACTGATAAATACATAATTTAGTGAAAGTAGAGTCAGTGAATAGGAAATGGGAAGAAATTCTCCTTCCAATATGATTTCAAGCAGTCTTGTGTCTTAATATACTGAACCATTGTATCAGTATGTATCAAGGCTGCAGAGTTTGAATTGGCTTGGAAGCATTGTATTTGAACTGAGCTTCTGAAATTCCAATGTTAAGGGCAGCGAACTTGCCATATATTTTACTAGCCAATACATGATGCAATGTCTTTATTTCCCTTGCTAAATTTGGGGAAACTTTGATTTTAGACAGGTAAGGCCTGGTACCATCCAGTGCTGTGATTAACATACTGTGAAGATTCAGTTCTGAGACTTCTGTGATAAAACTCCTTCATTCGCCAAAGTGTCTTTTCTTCCTGGAGCAGATAGGTCTTTATCTTTGCTATGGCAGTAAGATTTAGGAGACCACCATGTTAACAAAGGAACAAAGTGACCTCAGTTCAACAGCTTGTTTCCAAACAAGCCCCCCTCAGCATTATCACAGCAGATGTGCTTGTTTTTTTGAATATTGACTGTTCAGAAGTATTCCTTGGGCTAACACTATGCTCAGCTTTCTTCTGTCAGCACTACAACCACAACAAGCAATTCAATTTAAGAGACTTCTGGCTAAAATCGTGGTATTATGTGCAAGAATAGAATCCATGTAGCCACAGAAATACAAATGTTTTAAGTAAAAATAATTAATACATGTTGCTATTGTAATTCACACTGGCCATTAAATCCATAAAGAGGATATATCCTGAGTCAACAGCAATAGGGTAGCTCACGGATTAAAGGATATTAACGGCGACTTCCTAATCTTGTAGTCTTCACTTCTATTCTGTCTATTTTGTGGAAAAGTTATAATGTTGATAAATGACAATTTCTGTACAAATTTCCCCAGAGGTGGAAAGCTGCAGGAACTGGTATAAAATATAGCTCCCAGAGAAAAGAAAATCACATTCTATGTATTTCACGTGGTGTAACTTTGCAATATTTTTTCCCCCAAACAAAACATTGGAGGAAAAGATTAGTCAGATTTGCTACGACAAATACAATATTCATTCTTCAGTTCTGTTTGTACTCATTTTTATAAAAGGAAAAGAAAGGTTGCATACAAAAAAAAAAAAGGAAAAGTTATAAATATTCTATACATGTATGTAACATGTCATCCTGCATCTATGTACCAATAACAAGGTGGAACAGTTGAAATCAGGTTGCGTGCAGAGGAGAAAGATCTAACTGCAAGTAAAGGTTGTAAATCAAGGTAAAATTTTTATTCATGGGAATTCTGAAATTAGTTTCCAAACCTGAAGAGCAGGAAAAATATATTACTCCTTTGGACCGGAAGCCTGTTAAGTTTATGAATGTAATTTCAATGTTAGGAGCAAGAAATTTCCTTTAAGTCCTTTGTTTCTGTCTTGGAAATTATTTTACTTATTTCCTGAGTCTTTTGCATGATTCAGGATTGTTGAAGTGAATTATATTCTGCTTAATAAAATTGATAGAAGAATAGCGGCTTCAAAGGTAATGAGCCCAGACATGTTGTGAAAATGATTCTCCTGTGTCCTCACCAGTCACCTATCCATTCCTGTAGGGAGTGAAAGGCAGAGACAACTTATGGACTGGCAGGCATTCTCGTCCATCAGTAGGCAGATAGTTTCAGATTATCCAGAGAACATGCTTTCTTGTCCACCTCCCGGGCCAGGAAGGTTTTGCAAGGGACTCTACTGAAGTTGAAGACATTCTAAAGGACAATTAAAGACGCTGGATCAAGGAGAAAATATTCTATAGCATTTTAGAGATGTAAAAGAATCTGAGGGAATTGAGGAGTGGGAGTGAGGGGATCTGGGAAGATGCTGCTGGCATTATTGCTTTAGGAAACAAGTCTATATGATTCGCTGAACTAATGCCTCTGATGGATTGTAATGGATTATACAGCAGACTCTCCATGCCACTTCTTCTGCAGCAGTTCAAATGTGTCCAAGGGAATGCAGCAATTGTTCCACACTGCTGTTCAGGCTGAGCTAAGGCTCAAATGTCTAAGAGGCAGCAGATAATTTTGTGTTATAGAACACCTTGAGAAATTTTGTTTGTGATAGAGAACTGTCAGGTCCCCTGGCGCACAGGTTTTTCCATATACAGGAATATATGCATGCTTTTATTTCAGTTCAAATGCAATTACTATGTTATGATTAGCTGAAAATCCAATCCATTTAGTGATGGGTAAGCCTTAGTTTTGCCTAATGGTGTTAGACTAGAATACACAGTCACTGGAGCCCTCTGTCCTGGCTGCAGGTCCTGATCTCCTCCAAGTGTATGGGAAAATGTTACGTGATGGGGACAGTGTTGCTGGAATTTGCAGCCTGGGCAACTTAACCCAACCACTAATTGGTGCTTAAAAGTAGTCATGCTATGCTAATGCACAGATGGTCATGCCCATAGTGCTCACCATTAAGTAATGCATTAAGTAATAGCATAACAGAAGATTAATGCTCTAGGGGCACCCAGTTGATTATTTAAAAATGAATTGGTTAGACTTTGTGGGTATTTGCAGTTTCTAGCAATGATTTATGGATGCTTCCTAGAAAATTCATACAACTTGTCATAGTAATTGTTCACCTGTCAACTGTCACTTGCAAGACAATGGGGTCACTGTTGTCTTTAAAGCAGTTATAGGTATTTGTTTTTCAGCTGTAGAACTGTAGACAACCTGCTTAGTAAACAGGCTGTGCCAGGTATGAGGTTTCTATTTAGCTTCTTTAGTAACCTTAGGAGCAGATCCCTGTCTACTGGTTCTACTGCTACCTTTGGATTGTCCATCAGTTTACAATCAACCAGCCCTGCAAAAGAGCTCTCTCTCTGGAAACAAATTTTTAATGATCTATTTTCTCCTCTTCATTGTTTTGCTAAAAATAATGACACCCTTCAGAAGGAGCATGGAGTTAAAGTGGGATCACATTATTCACCTGATGAATAACCAGTGTCTATTCAGCCCCTAATCAGGCGTGATGTGTGCCCTCTGATCACAAAGTCATAGAATGGTTTGGGTTTGAAGGGACCTTGTAGATCATCTAATTCCAACCCCCCTGCCATGAGCAGAGAACCTTTCACTGAGCCCAGGTTGTTCCAAGCGTCGTGCAGCCTGGCCTTGAAGTGCCTGACAGTGTCTGTGTCTGTACCATGGAGCTCTGCCAGGAAAGGTAGCTTTATAGTATAATTTCAATGAAGTTTTCATATCAGCAAAGTGACGATGAAGTGACAAAAGTATGTTAATACTGCAAACTATAAATGACCTGCCCTAATTGCATAAGTGAAGGTTCTCTAGCATCTTCAGTGTGTCATGTTGGAGTGTAGAAAGACAGAGCCTTCCTTAGAAGCATCAGGAAGGCAAGTTTGATATGAACGCAACATCCCAAGCAACTCTTGTGCTCTTTAGCAGCAAATAGGTCCCCAGAGAAAGAACTGTGAAGGAAGCACTGTAGGTGACTTCAGAATGAGATGGTGTGCCTTTGTGAAGATATAACGTGTCAAGTGAAGAAGCAGATATTGACAGCAGAACATTTTGCTCTGGTATGCTGCTTGGTGTTACTCAAAGTGCTTCCTGCCGCAGTTGATATGCAGCACTATTCTTGCATCCACTCCATTTTGATGTGCCTCTTTCTTATCACATGATTGCTCCCTTCATTGAGAACAAGAGCTGTTAGTACTGTTTGTATGGGTACACACGTAGAATGCGTAATCTTGGAAAGTTTAGAAGGGGGCTAGTTCCCTCTTTTCTGTTCTTGCCTTTTTGACCATTTCCATGGTTGCATTTGTTATTTGAAACCAAAATCTTAGGGTTTATTTTTAAACAATTGGTCTTGGTTTTTTTTGCCTGTTTTCCATGAGTTAATTTAAGATTCACAGAAGACTAGTGTTAACTAAATTTGGGCATATGTTTCATGTGGCAGAGAATAAATGGAAAATTCTTGTCAATCAACGTTTTGAATTCTGTCTCCAAGAATACGGCGTGTTCATTGCTGTCTAGTGACTTGTTTGATTTGAGCTTTTCTTCTGCACTTAATTCTTTGTCTTCAGGAGCAGAGTATAGTGATGTTCCTGATAATATTTTTGAGAATCTGGATTCATCCATGCTTGCAAATACAAATAATAAGTGATGTTAGTCAAATATTTGAAATGCCTTTTATGCACTGCTTAGTTTCTACACAGTGTGGAATACTGGTCTTGACTGAAACAACTCAGGTTGCTGCTTCTGAAACTCTTGATGTAGATCTCTTTACAGAGCTCCGGAGTTTTCATTGTGCTTCATTCCTGTGCATGACATTAATATTTCACTTTCATAAGTAAATATAATGACCTTCATAAAAAAATTAAAAATTTTGCTTTTTTTTGGAATGGATTATTATGTAGTATCTTACCAAGTGTTAAGTGTTTTTACAGCTTGTCTGCATTTGGTGCACTGTCAACAAAATAAAAAAAAATTACTTTTAATACCTGTTGGACTTTACTACATACAAGGCTGGATATTGCAGGTAGCTTTTTAGATCTCGTTCAGTTTTTGCATCCAAAATTAGACAACCATGTTAAGATTCATAACGGGAAGAACTGAAGCTTCAGTTGAAAAAAGAAGTACTATTTTTTCCCCCAGAATTTTCCTGATAACTTTTCTAATACCTGACATACAGAGCAGGATTGTCCAAGAAGATGTTCCAAAAGTTGTAACCTATTTTGTGCAGGTACTTGCTGTCATAGTTGATGAAAATGTCTTTCATGAGTATATTTAATAGAAAAAAATAAAATCAGTCAAGTTTTAAAGTCATGTGAAGTGCTCTAGCAGAACAGATAAAGTTGTTGTAACCAACAGCTTGGGGTTCTTAAATGGGTAAATATGCATAGAGGATCTCAACAGGGACAGGCTCTTGTGGCTTGATTTCAGACTAGAGTGCCATTACCTCTCTTCAATGCTGAATTGTTCAGGTGTATAAGCCAGTTCCTGCCTACCATGATTTTAGAGGTAACTAGATGGCATTGCTTCTGTTATGTGTTTGCTGAAGATGTAAGAACAATGTATGGAAATCAGGTTGTGCCTGCAGTCCATTTAAACACTCTGGCTTGCATGCAGTACTGTTTTCAAAGTTACTGTTGTCAATATTAGTAAGTAGCAATGGATGTGGTTTTTTGTTAAATTCCATTCAGATCATGGCTGGTGGGGAACATTACAATACAGTTGCTCTTTTAATGGGAGAGATGTGTGGCTCAGACACTGCTGATTAATAATGTACTGAATAAATGGTCCAAAATAAATTTTTTACCAGAATAGGATAAAAATTAGACTGAACATGTTTCATGGAAATACTGCAACATGAGTAAGCTGCTGCTGAACTAAGGAAAGGAGTTTGTTGGAGACCTTGAGTATTCCCTACCGTCTTGTTGGATGAGCTCCTTGGGAACCTGTATATCTGAGGTGTGCAAACTGATCAAGGCCTCTGTGCCTCTTGAGGCAGGTTGGCCCCAGCACTGTAGGGGCTCAGGGCAGCAAGTTCTCTGTTGAAGAATAAAATGAGCAAGCTAAAGAATACAAGGCAACATACTAGTGTGCCCTCTTGTAGTGAAAGTGTGTTTCTTCAAAACACGTCTGGTGTGAGGAGAGCACTCGCCTTGCTGGGGCATGTCCTCACTGCCCTACTGTCTTTTGTAATATCTCCATAAATCTCAGAGTCCAGTGGTCTTCCTTGAAGCTGTGAGTTTGAACCTATTCTAAGCTGAAGAGAGCCTAGAATCCAGCTGTTAGTTTCCTGATGAGCAATCTTAGCTGATAAGTAAACCTGCTGCCCCAATGCCTATTGCATGAAGGCACATATGACTAACCACGTAATCCATCTGCAATGGAGTATTTCTTCCCCATTGATTTCTGCAGTGAAGTGGTGATACCTTTTGTATATGAATTGATTTGCTGGACAACAGATTGTGATATCAATGCTCTCATTAGTGGACTGTTATGAAGTCACTGAAGAGGAATCCCTGGAGAAAGAAGGAACAAACCCTTCAGGAAAACAGATTTTAAAGCTTGTGAAATAACAGGAAAAAGAATTCAGGAAATAACTGGCCAAGTGCATCTCACTTGACACAGTGACTCTTGTCTTAGTACAAAGTCTTCAGACTACCCGCTTTAGTTCCTCTGTAGGTTGTTTAGAATCACGTTGTTTCAATCAGCTAAAAATGCTTTTGAAGTATTACTTACCACCCCTCCAATCCTCATTATTTGAGTGGCACAAAGGAGGGACAAAAAATACCTTGGTAATTCTTTTCATTACATAGATACCACAGTGCTTTAATTTATACTAATAATTGCTGTAAACTTAAAAAAAATGTTTGGCTAAAAAAATCCTGAAAGTATATGTGCAATTGCAATAATATCTGCCTCCTGCAGTTACTATAGCAGGGAGGAATGATATGTTTCAAAGTAGATGTTATTTTTGCTTGACAGGCAAGTGTCAGCCTGGTTAGCTTTACAAGTAGATTATGGCTCATAATAACTTAGCACTTAGGCTTTCTGTATTGAGCTGTGTTTGTTTGGGTTTTGCTTGGTTTGGTTTTTTATATATGATCCCTTTTGTACTTTTTTGTGCTTCTGAGAAGTGAAGGCACATACGGAAGAGAATAGGGAAGTTTCTTCCAGGCACGAGCAGGCTGGTTGGGATGGCTGAGTGCCAGACCTTGTTACAGGGCTTTGGGAGCTGCTTGTTCTACATTCACATTGGTTTGTATCTCTGCAGCTGTATCGTATTGCTGCTCTTCACTTACTGTTAGACTCCTAGACTTAAAGCTGTTGTTGTTTTCCTTATAAAGTTATGTAAGCTAAAGAGTGTCTTTACATTTGATAAGGCATCTTTTGAGAGCCTGGGTATTACCTACTAGAAAGCTTGTGCTTGGATAGGGAGATTATTTTGTTCAAATTTCCTAATGTGAATGGACACTTACATGACTTATAGGAAGTTGTACCAGTAGTGACAGATTACATGCTTCTATTGCAAAGTTAGACCCTAGCTTCGAGACCCCTCAGCTCAGAGATGAATGAAATTAAACTGAATTAAGAAATTTTTGACAGTAGGTAGATTCTGCAGAAATTCTGGGTGAGGGGAATACATATGTCAATAGAAAAGTGGTAGGGAAGCAGTGACAGAGAAGAAATTGTGAACCAAAGAGTTTCCAAAAAGTACACAGAGATAGAGGAAGGGGGGAAAGGAGTAAGGGAGAAAGCCTGAGCTCATGGGAGGCAGAAATTCACATGAGCTTCTGCTCACACAAATAGAACATGAGCTTGTGCTTGTGCACATGAACTTGTGCTTAGCCAGTAAGCTGTGATGTGAAGCAAAGTCCTTGTATGTGGCATCCTCCCATCCTTCAGGAAGGACCAGAACAGGTCCTGCAATGTCCTCCCTGATCTTAACACTTAGAAAAAATCTAGGCCTTCCTGCTTCACCTAAAATAACAGCTGGATTCACCTGTCCAACTGGCTGCCATCATCAGTCATGGATGCCAGCCATGTCATGGACAAGATAAAGTGAAGACTTAAGAGTCTAGGTTATGATTTGCAGGTCGCAGAACCACTGTGTGTAAGGTGTCAGATGCTTGTGGTATCAGACTGAGGATGAAATTTCACCCGAAGTGGCTGCAGGAGCTATGTGGTATCTAAATGTAAGCACAGATCAAGTGTCAGTGGTTGTCAGAGAAACACTTTGTTTACTTTTGGCCCAACTTGAGTCCCTGAATGTTTCAACACTGAAAGCAGTTGCGGCAGTTGCTCTTCTGTGGGCAGGAGATCACAAAATCTTCATCTTATGAATTTATGATGAGCAGGTTCAGGAGGCAAAACTGACCAAAAAGGAAAAAAATAAATCACGTTTTAATACTTATAACTAATTATTGTTATTTCAAACCAATGTTAAGATTAGATTTTGTTATTTTTGTCTCTGGCTCCAATTGCCTACCAGTGTGTCTTACATGCTTAGGGGGTAGGGAAAGAGGCAAATTCCTATGGAACGGATCATTGAGTACAGCTGGCATGGCTATCTCAGTCAGGCTTTGAGACAGTTTGTTGCTGGGGCTTCTCTTGCAACTACTGGAGTTTTTCTAGAATTTGCCTTTTTACAGATCAGAAGCACAGCTTAAATCATTCTGGCAGGTTGTACCAGAGACAGGTATCTAGAACTATCAGCAGTAACTTTTAAATTCTACTTGTAACAATCAGAACTCTTGAAAAGGTGATCATAGACTCATAATACCCCAACTCTGAAAATATTACTCTAAGAGTATTTTACCTTGCTATATTTACTCTCTGTAAGGGATACTGGCAGGCTGCCAAGTCTTTTGGGTGTCATTTTATGTGCATTCATAGTCTCTTAGAAGACCAGTCTGTCAGTGCATCTGCTGAATCCCTTAGATCGTCTTTGAGTTAGACTGGGAGACTTTGTCTGACAGCAATATAACTTCTTGTAGTTGTGTCTCAGCATTCTAGGCTATAACAAAATTTCCCTGGTTGGGTTAAAACTTATGAAGTGCCTACAGGGTTGTTGCTATGTGCAATGGAACTATATACCTTCTGAAACAATGCTCTTTCCAGTCAGTATTTCCAGGAAGGTTCCTTTCCTTTCCCTACAGATAACAGTAAAACTTTCAGAAACTTGTGATCAGTTGATGCAAGTTTCATACACTATACAATCAAATATCACAGTATTGTGATATTTTAAACATAATAAGAACTTCTCTTGTCTGTCACCTTATGTGATCAGAAGCCATCAGGAGAATTGGAAAAGCAGTGTTAAAATGGTATAAATTTTTTATTACATCACATCATAAGTGTCTTCAGTTATCTACATGTTGCTAACCCCCAGCATCAGCTCTACACACTAAACAAGAACGCATTCACAGCATTGTGAGCAAATCTTTTAAGACCTGTATTGTGAAGTCAATACCAGAAACTAAACATCACTATTATCCCACTAAGAGGAGTAAACCAGCTCTTCAATAAAGAGCTCAATAAATGACAAATCATTGGTTTTGCCAATCTATTTTTAGTCTCTTTTCCTAGTTTATTTTTAACTACTTCTAGTAGTATTTTTAACTTTTCAGTGTACTTAAGAGTTTTTACATGGATATGCACTATACTGTAGTAGTCCCAGTGCCTGAAAATATTTGAACATGTATCTGCTTTTATTTTGGTGAATCTTTGGCTTTCAGCTAGCATACAGCTCTAACAGGCTTTTTCAATATCTTTTGTTATATCAGATAGCTTTCAGACTATGTGACTATTGTTCAAATATTGTTAAATTATGCAGAGGAACATAACACCTGGTGCATTAATTTCTGTACTGACCTTTATTTTTATAACACTCTTGTGAAAGCAGTAAATGAACAAGAATTATAATAAAAAGTGAGTAAAAAGCCTACAGATCAACTGAGCTGAATAATTAAGTATGTCAGTTTATTCCATGGAGTTAAAATGATGCAATGTTGCCTGGTTAGTACCAGACGCATATATAGAGACAGGCTTTTAAAATCTGAATTTGGAGAGCAGATCAGTCAAAGAAGTGATTTGTCATTTGCTCTTTCCGTTGGGGGAGGATGTTGGATTTCCTTGCCAGTCTTGTTTGCATGGAAGGTTTTTGTCCTGTGCAAATCACTGCAAGTCATTAAAGTTTTCCAAAGCATTTAATGAATGTGTGCCAATCGAAAGACTTCCTCTCTAGCTGAAATAGAATAGAATATAAGACATCCAGGCTGAAATGTTAGGTAATCTTGTTTTCAGTTTACTAGCTGCCTTTTTTCCCCCCCTCAGACTTTTGTTGTATTGTAAGAAGTGTTAAGTCTACAGGAGCTAATTTAAAAAGAAAATTTTTGTCCAAATGTAATGCAGCCAGAAAGTACTTTTCTCAGCATAGAAAAATAGTTGATTCTCTGGAACCAAGATCTGAACTGCAGGTAGGCTGGTATGTGCTACACTCCTGTGTACAGAAGGTGATGCCTCTAACTTGTTTCTTCCACTTGCTTACCTGCAGGCAGACTGCTTTGATTGTAATATATATACCAGGAACTATATATATATGGGCATAAGCTGAAGTAGCTTTCTTTGTAGCTTGCATTATAATTTCTTGGACAACTCACTATTTCTCTGAATTCAAAGTTATATCAGTAAGAGCTTCTTGACACAGCACCGAAGAGAAATTGTTCTGGGAAGGGACTCTGAAATCTGTCATAACCACTCTGCATGTGGCCCCTGAAGTTTTGGCCTGAGCCGTAGTTGAGAAACTTGTATATATATCATGGAATTTTCTGTAAGGTAATGGCATTCCTTAGAAATAATAGAATTGAAGTAAAGACATGGCAGCCTTCATGGATGAGCAAAGGCCAGTAGTTGAAGGAAGAGCAGGACTTGCTTGAGGAACTGTTGGTACCACTGGCTTGTGAAACAGCTATGAAGTTATTCATGTATTTCTTAAACGTGTCAAGTAACTGACTACAGAAAGTGAGAGTATTTGACAATATTTTTTTTTAGGAAGAGTATCTGGAAAATGGTTTTTGCAATATGTAACCTATGTATAGGATCTTAACCTGCTGTGTGGAAGTTGTCATTAAACTGGCATCAATTGGCTAATCTCACAAAGGGCTTTTTTTTGAGGGTTTAGTAGTGGATGTAGATATTCATCTGCCTGTTGAGACTTCTGAAAAATCTGATTTATCAAAGTTAGTTTATGCGATGGTCAAAAAGTACATGGTCCTATCTTGGAGGCAAAAAGCTGGAACATTTA
>VWZG01013138.1:1519-59199 GCA_013396735.1 Grallaria varia
CCCCTCTCCCTCTCTTCTCCTCTTCTCCTGTTTTCCTCTCCTCCTCTCCTCTCCTCTTCTTGTTCTCCTCCTCCTCGCTCCTCCATCAGGCTTAAGCAGGTTTGCCGCCTGCACCTGCAGATTTCCAGACAAGCAGGAGTTTGAAGCTGTTTCTCCCTGCTGGATTTCCCCTCATGCTTGGCGAAATCCCTCTTGCTTTGCTGGTTCTGAGGAAACGGCCTGTTTGTGAATTTACTGCCCGTGGGGAAAACAGTTCAGCTCATCTTTTATTGGAAACAATGATGAAAATAACTTCTGTGCTTATGGCTAAGTAATTTTCCTTATGTGATGCTGAAGTGCTTTTTAGTGTTTTTAAATTCCATGTAATTCCAACATGATTCAGGGGAGGTTTGGGACCACTTAGCACAAATGAGTAGGGGGAATTTCTTCTGCTCCTGGGACCAAAGCAACCCACTGCCACAGAAATGGGCTCCCCACTGAATGTCTGTGCAAGTTGAACCCTTCTGCCAGCTGGGTATTTCTGTAGCACATTGGATCTTTTTTCTGTTAACCAGCATGTTCTCAGCCAACACATGTGAAACCTAATGGATGAGCCTTGGTGCACAGTGACCTCTAGACCCTCTTCTCTGAAAGTACTAGTTCAGAAGAAACATCTTCATTTCTTTAACACTTTGGAAACCAAATGCAGAGAATGGTCTATATTATTTAAAAGTGATAACAAATTATGAAATATTCTAGAAAGAAAGTTCATGGTTGTTCATGGGAAACAAAAAGTGCAGTTTTAGCAGTAATGCAGACTTCAAGGCTGAAATAAGCAACATTACCATTGTAGGAAATACACAAATGAAAGAGCTGTGGCAGTGAGGAGCTTCCATCTTGGCACGGGACAACTCTTACAGCAACCTCCATGGGCTGGCAATAGCACCATCATTGGAGCTCAAATGACTGTGCAGCTGGATAGCTGAAGGAAAGGGCTGAGAGTCACGCTGTGTCGCATCTGTTTGTCTGCCAGCCGTGAGGCTGCCCTGCAAGGAGCACCAGCAGAGCCCCCGTACCCTGCTCAAGGGAGGTCCCTGGGGCTGAGGTGCCAAGCAAGGCACCAAAGACCAGTGCAGAACTTGGGCAGTCTGTGTGTGCCAACACCCTGCGGCCTCTGCCTGGGGATGGTCTCCTCAGACAGGAGGGGCTGGCCAAAGCTGTACAAAGTCACAGCACTGGAGTTTAGCAGGTGACACTGTCCTGTATTGATACGTGTAGAGTTTCACTCGGCAGCCTCTGAAGTTAATGACAAAAATCCCATTGACTCATGTGCTGTGAGTTCACTGCTTGACCTGGTATCTTTCATCGCTGGCTGGTTTCTCTCTGTGAACTCTTCCCTTTGAGGCAACATGCATTGCAGATGACAGGTTTCAGGAGAGCTTGGGGGTTTTGTGCCCATGAAGACTGATGCGTATCTGTCAACCTGTAATAACAGCTGAAGCTAGGTAAAAATGTAATTTATACATTGGTTCTAGCTTATCTCAGCTGGTAAGAAAGAATAAAATGTGATTATCTGCAAAAGGAAGACATGGACTTTAGCCCCTATTTCTCCAAGAACCACTGGTCCCAGTATGTCCAGACTTCATGGCGACCAAGATTTCTCCCACTGCTCTTGCACTGGGCTAGACACAGTGTCCAAGGGAGGCAAGTGGATGTCACTAAAGGAAATGCCATGACTTAAGCATGTGAGTTTGTCCTGGCCATTCATGAGCTGAAAGGTATCAAATTATATACTGCTCCTACTGTCAAAAGTCACCGGACAAACATAGGCTTCCTGGCCCACTGTACACCCTCCCGTGTGTGTTCAGTATTTACTGTCTGTACAGATTTTTCAATCCAGCACAGTCAGGGGGCAGGAGGGCTGCCTTTATTTTATTGTGTAATCCATGGCTAAAAGTTTAAGAAGTAATTGCAGGTCCAAATGTACCGGGTACTCTGTTACCAAAGGGAGAGCTCAGGGCTGAGTGTCTCGGAGGTGGAAGTGATGTTAGAGCCTTTGTTACCGGTGATAATAGGAGCTCCGGGGAGCTCAGTCTATCTGTCATGCCCCAGCTGAGACTGCTGAGCTGGCAGGCAGGGAGAGGATCTTCTTACTTGTAAATTGAGAGACATTTGCAGATCAAGAGGGACAATAAACAAGGCAGGCTCAGTGTCTTTGGGCTTGCTGAGAGCGGGATTACAGCTGAACCAGAGGCACCTCCAAGAAGAGCGCAGCAGGTGAGCAGGGACTCTCAGATTTGCTCACTTGCAGCCCACAGACAGCCTGGAGGCTCTTCACTCACCTCAATAACAAGAGGTGTCCTTAGTCCAGAGTCTGCAGCCTCTAAGGTGACAGTGTTCCTGTTTGAAAGTAGGGTGTAGCCTTCCAAATGCGGCACAGCCCCCTCTAAATGTTAACCTACAGCGATGGGGATCGCACAGTCCTACGTGTCCATTACAGAAGCTGGAGATGGGTTAAAGCAAAAGGATTAAAGACATCTGAGGAACCAGTGTGGTGGTCAGTGACGTTCATGTCACACGAAATGTAGCCAAACCTATGCCTGCTGGTCATGGGGACGGTTTGTCTCTGATGCTGATAGCTCTGTCCTGTGTCTGTTTGGCTTTTTTCTCATGGCATAGCATCATCTCATCAGAAGGTTTAAGGGAAGACATAGGGCTCACCAGGAAACAGCAGTGTTGGAATAAATTCCAACACTCCCTTCTCTGGAGCCCCACTTGTAGAGAGGCTCTGGGGTGCTCTCGAGCCATAATGGGGCTGGCACACAGTTCTTGGTCTCTTCAGACTGACATGTCCTCACACTGCACCACCACCCAACAGATACTGCTTGTTCTAAATACACTGCTCTAGGAAAGGATTCTACCTTCTCTCAGTAGCTGCTACCACAAGTGAGCCTCATTTCTCTACAACTAAATTCCCAACTGTAAGCAAAAAATTGACCCCATTTTAACTGAGCTATTTGGGGTTGGCTATTCCCACCACCATGCTCTGCCAGCAGTCCTGTTTGCACACCCACACCTCTCACCTCCTCAGGTTATGCTTCTGCTTTCACTTACAGCAAAAGACCATCTTCTCTCTCCTTCTCAAGCTCATGGTTTGGTGACAGATGTGGTTTGTTGTTCTGGTGCCTGTGATTTTGAATGGTGAATCCACCAAGTGAGGCATGTTGGAGTCTGCTTACTCATTTTGGGCTAACTCCTTCTGGAGAAATATGCTACTTATGTTGTAATCCTCCCCTGAACTGCCACAAGTCTTATCTTGGTGATAAAATCAGTAGTCTTTCACTTGCCTTTGGCCACAGGCTTGTTACTTGCTGAGGCTGCAGGTAGATCTGCTGCTGGGCTTGCAGTCTGCCTCAAGAGAGTTGTGTATTTTTCATACCTGTGCCATCATTTTGCAAAGGCCCTGAGTGAGGACTTACAGGTGTGACCTTAGACCATGAGACAGTTTTACAACCCTTGTGCCTGAAGGCTCAGCAGACACAGTACTGATGTGTCCCCATCATGGGATAAAGCATATGTTTTTATTAACACTTGGTTATTCAAATGGTTGCAGCATATTTGCTGCCCTTTATAATCTCAGTGTGTGAGAGTACCATCCCAGCATGCTGGAACACAGAAATGAGGCACAAAGACCACAGAGCAGCCCAAACTCACCACTGGGGGACATCAGGGGTTCCTCACATTCGTTATCTGTAAATGAAGTTGACTTTTGAGAGACCACCGTTTCTTTCCTGTCTTTCTTTCCTCTGGCCAACAGCACAAAGAGGGGACTCAGCTCATGTCCCCAAGGGCTGCTGGTCAGGGCTGGCAGACCAGGAACGGGAGAAGCTGCAGAAAAGGAAGAGGAACCTGAGGCAGTGTAGTGCAAGACAGGAGTGTAAGATGATCTGTTGTGAAGGGGAGAGACTGAGGGCTGGGGAGGGCTGGGAAGGTGGAAGGAAAGGCCTCAGGAGGTGAAGACATGAAGGGGATGATGCCTCAGGGCTTCTGATTTTTGATTTTTTAATTTTGTAGATTTAATGTAGCTCAGTAGCTTAATGTTTACACACACCAACTCCATCCTATTTCAGTCCCTCAAAATTCCAGTAGCTGCTTAGTCTTCATTTCAAGGTAGAATTGCAGAACCCTGAGGCCTGCACCAGAAGATAAGAACATAGACAGAAGGACCTCCAAATCTAGGACTTTGGAAGGCCTCCAACGACCGGACGTGCTGCGAGGAAGACGAAGATGTTGAAAGAGGGGTCACAAACCCCCAGACTCAATTCCCAGTGGGGTGTGCTGGAGGAGGAACGGGGCAGGACTGACGGGGGTGGCAGAATGGGATTGGATGCACATTATTATAAAATCATGGAACCAGGGTCAGAGGACACACACGTGGGTTTGTATTCCTGGGGCCTGGAGGCTTATTAAAGCTTCTGCTCTCTTTATCTTATCTCTGACTAAATTTTCCTGGAGTTTTTTTTCCTCAGTCCTTTAAGGCAACAGGGAAGACAGTGAGGTGAAGGACAAGAAGGACCAAGTGGTGGAGGAGAAGAGGCTGGAGAATGTGGAGGTAAATGAAGAAAGCCAGACCTTTTGCTGGGCAGCCAGGAGCATGGTGTTGGAACATCACCATCATGCTTCAGCCACGGGAGCTGTTGCGTTTTGCAAGCAGCCAGTTTCTACCTGAGAACAGGAACCAGCACAATTTGTGCTGCTCAGCTGCGTGCTCTGGGCCAGTCCTACAGGTGTGCACAACAGGAGGTCACCCGAGGGAAACAGAGACACTTGCCATGGCAAGGCTGGGTCTGTGCCCAGGGCACAGGCAGACAATGGGGGGCTCCTCCTGTGCCCTGCCTTGCTCCCTCATTGCTCCTGCATAGGATGGGCCCCCAACACGCTGCACGTGCACACGCTCAGACACTCGTGTGCTCACACACACGTATGTGCTACTTGTCCTCTTTGGTGAGAAGAGTGGGTGTCAGTGGCAGTGACAGTGACAGTGGGTGTCAGTTGGTTCATTGCGTAAATTGATATTTCTACAATATCGCTTTATGGTTTGCAATTTGCATACCTGAACAAGCTGAGAAATAAAATACATCTTCCAAGGAAATGCGATGGAATTATTTGAGGCTGCCCTAGAGCAAAATCTGGACTCCTGTGGAGAAAACAAACCCTGGGCTTCCACCACCAAGCAATGCAGGTGCTCAGGGACAGCTGGAGATCGTGACAGTCACAGAACAGCTCCTGCGGACTCTCTGCAGTATCTCAGATGTGCCTTCTCTGCTAAAATGGGGCAGTGAAAAGACACCTCACTGAGACAGGACTGAGAGGACTCTCCGAGGTCAGAGTTCCCCACCCCATGCTGGCAGAGGCATCATATCTTATAACCACTCACAATTTATAAACTGACAAAAATCATAGAAGTGTTTTTTCTGCTCAACGTTCCTACTGGAAACTCATGCTTCTCTAACTGTTAATACTTTTGTAATTTCTGCCCCACCAAAAAAAAAAACTTTACCTTTTGCTCATCTGATTTTATGCCACAATGTTTTCCCAAGTATACACCAGTATAGCTCCTTGTTGCAGATCCCCATTACGTATTTATAGACAATCATTATTTTCAGTAAAAAAATTAAAATCTCTACTTTGCTCTTGCAAAATGGGCTTTCCATTTACATGTCCTTTTAATTCTTTTTTAATTCACACCACTCACACCAAAACAATATAAACTTTCCTTATGCTAAAAGGGAGAGCAAAGACAAGTTTTGATTGTTTTGGGAAGTGGAAGGCTCTCTAAATACTCTATTTTTTTTCGAGTTAAAATGCCTCTGCAATTACTAATATAAACTTCTTTCTATGGTCCCATGTATCTTTTATTGTAATATGACTTTTATATGCAGCCAAGATTGTATTGTCAAAAAAAGCACCCAGCCAGAGCTGATTTTGTCTGCGATGTTAATTTTTTTCTCAGGTGCAGCTGTCCTGCCTTTCAGGTCTGTTCATTGTCAGGCCACTGCTGCACTGGGCAGCACCCCTGGACTAGATTGCTGGGTTCCCACATTCAGCAGACTGCAAGAGAGACAGTGGCTTCAAAACGACTGAAAGAGTGGAGGAGGGATCCCTCATCTGTATGTATTCAGGTCACAAGAACCACTAGAAAAAATGTTCCCTACCTGTCTTCTCTTAGCCAGAGCTGAATTGTCAAATGGATATTGTTGGCGGAACCCGGGGGCCACTGTGCCTGTCTGTGCCAGGCTCAGTGACAGCTGAAAAACAGTATTTGGAGGTCTGCTAGAAAAAAAAGGTATCTTGGATGGAGTCTCCCTCCCTCTCCCCTTTCTCTCTGTCTGTTGCCTCACAAAGAAGTGACCTTTTAAAATCTCTTATCTAGAAGCTTCAGTTTAAAGAGCTGCTGACGCCTCTTGGAAAACACTGAAAAAGCTCTTCTGAAACAGGGAGCTGCTTCACCCTGGGTCCCGGGTCCCTTTTTTCCCCTCTTCCTTTCATTGTTGGATGCATTTACATTAGAAAAGGCTGGTCCTCTTCAGCTTCCCCGAAGTCACAGCCTGATTTACAGCAGTAGGGAATTGCTGCTGTGGCAGCCCAACCTCTCACAGCATCTTCTGAGTGGGTAGGAAGTGACCAGGAAAAATGTTCCTTGGCAGGACACACTTTGCAACTGAGGAAGGAAGAGCTAAGTGGGGTTTATGCTCTTGATGCTCAGTATCAAGGCAGAGTAAGTTTGAGAGATGATTGTGCTTTGCCAAGATGCTTCTGGTGTCACCTGTAAATCTGAAGTTTCCCAGCAGCTAGAGACTGGGTGACTGAGTCCTCAAAGAACTCATTGTGAAGCTGAGGAACCCTTTTGGCCAAGAAGGTTGGACTTCTGTGGATTTCAACTCCAACTAAACAAATTGCCTGAGAAAGACTTTATCCTGCTAGTCTGAAGGGAAGGGTTGTGCGTCTTCTTTCTGCCTATGAGTAATCCAGTAATTTAACACATTTTAGGGCCACCAGAAATCAGTTCCCCTTCCTGTCTCATCAGGCTTGTTGCAAAAATAACCTGTATGAAGGACTGATGGAATCATAATGGATATCCCAGGCTATTTCTTTCCTACTGATACTCAGCTGATGATGTGCAAATAAAGGCCAACTGCAGGCTGGCTTGTACTAGCAAGATTACAGGGAAAAAGAAATACAAAGCAAGATAACTGTTGTATTTTTGGCATTTTTGAGTTCATATTTGGAGCACCATCTGCCTTCTGGGCATCTTCAGTGCATGAAAAGCATTGACAAACAGGAACAAGTCTAGCAAAGGCCAAGCTGATCTCAGGAGGCAGGAATGGTCACATGAAGGGGCTTTGCTGCTTGTGCAGGACCACTTCCTCCTGGGAAGAGAGAGAAGGTGAACCAGGCAGGGAGGGGCCACCACGGCTGATGTTCAGGTCCTACAGCCTGGATGCAAAATCTCCTGAGTGCAGCCTGAGGCACGTTCAGGGGACACGGTGTGTATCCATCCTTTTACTTGTGGCGATGCACTGTTTGGAGCTCCTGGGGTACCCACAGCCAGCATGACGCATTTCATCCCAGTCTTATCCTTTTCCTCTTCTTCTTTTCAATCACAGAGCCCATCTGTAGAGCTGCTTAAAAAGCATGGACGTGATAAAGCCCGGAGAAGGCACCCAGAGAAGGAGACTGAGAGCCTGCTGTTGGAAGGTTGCTGCTGCTGCCGCCGTGGCCGGTGGTGCCACAGCCCTCTGCCTGGGCATCCTGCTGGGTGAGTGTGCAGCCTGGTACATTTTTTCTGTTTATCAGCTCAAAAAAAGAAGTTTTCTGCACTGCTCATAGCAAAAATCCTCAAAATCCTTCTACCGAGGGCAAAATGTGGTCAACTTTCTGCATGTGCACACACAAACTACAAGGGCTGTAGTCAACTCATGTTGACAATCTGTGACTTTGGAGCACTTCATCTTCTCATGACATGTATGCTCTATTCCTTTCCTGCTTGACCAACCTGATCTCCTATGACAAGGTGACCCACCTAGTAGATGAGGGAAAGGCTGTGAATCTGGTGTACCTCTACTTCAGTAAAATCTTTTGCATGTTTCGCGCCACATTCTCCTGGAGAAAGTGGTTGCTCATGGCTTGGTCAGGTGCACTCCTCAATGGGTAAAAACTGTCTGGTTGGCCAGGCCCAGAGAGTGGTGGTGAATGAGTTACTTCCAGCTGGGGGCTGGTGACCAGTGGTGCTCCCCAGGGCTCAGTTTTGGGGCCAATCCAGTTTAATATCCTCATCAATGATCTTGACAAGGGGATCGAGGGCACCCCTCAGTCAGTTCACAGATGACACTGAGCTGGATGGGAGTGTTGATCTGCCAGAGGGCAGGAAGGGTCCAACTGGACAGGCTGGATTGATGGACCAAGGCCAGTCATGTGAGGGTCAACAAGGCAAAGTGCCAGGTCCTGCCCTTGGGTCATAAGAACCCCACGGATTGCTCCAGGTTTGGGGCAGAGTGGCTGGAAAACTGCCTGGTGGAGAAGGGCCTGGGGGTGCTGGTTGACAGCAGCTGAACATGAGCCAGGTGTGCCCAGGTGGCCAAGAAGGCCAAGGACACCTGGCTTGTACCAGCAATAGTGTGGCCAGCAGGACCAGGGCAGTGACTGTCCCTCTGTGCTGGGCACTGCTGAGGCACCACCCCAAATCCTGGGGTCAGTTTTTGGCCCTTCATGACAAAAAAGACATTGAGGTGCTGGAGTGTGTCCAGAGAAGGGCAATGAGGCTGGTGAAGGGTCTGGAGAAAAGTCTGGTGAGGAGCAGCTGAGGGAGCTGGGGGTGCTCATCCTGAGAACAGGAGGTTCAGGGGGGACCTTCTCACTCTCTGCATGTCCCTGACAGGAGGGTGGAGCCAGGTGGGGACTGGATTCTGCTCCCAGGGAACGAGGGATGGGACCAGAGGAAATTATCTCAGGTTGCACCAGATTGGATACCAGGGGAAATTTCTTCCCTGAAAGGGTTATCCAGCCCTGGCACAGGCGGCCCAGGGCAGTGGTGGAGTCACCATCCCTGCAGGGATTTAAAAGATGTGTGGATGTGGCACTTGGGTACATAATTTAGTGGTAAACTTGGCAGTGCTAGAGGAACAGTTGGACTTTATGATCTCAGAGGCCTTTTCCAGTCCAAATGATTCCATGTTTCAATGGTTCTGTCCTCTGATCTCTCTCTGGACTCCCAAATTTCCTGTCACTTTACCTCGCTGCCCCTGCCATCTCTATCACCACCTTTCATTGCCTGATTTACTGTCCCACTACAGAGCATGACCCCCATCTCCTTTCCTCTCCCACCTCCCTCTGCTGCTTCTGGTGTCCCATGGCCAGATGCCACCTCAGGCCAGCATCTCGGAGAGAACCTCAGTGTGACATGACTGCCAGATCCCTCCTGGACTGTACTGGTTTCAGCACCCAGCAGACCTTTCTCCAGCCTTTTTCTGCAAGGACAGGGCCAATCTGGGATTGCCAGACTGAACCCATCTGTTCATGAACTTCTGTCTCAGGCTTCACAAAAATCCACCATTTCCAAGTTGAAACTAGTTCCATGCACAGTGTTATTACTGCACATGAGCATGGGAGCCCAGTGTGGTCAGGAGGCACCCCCAGGGCAGCCGGGGTGCTCAGGGACAGTCCAGCTGCTGAAACAAGGGGGTGTAAAGGACATGATGAGATCCACGTTCCAAGGCAGCGAGGAAAGCTGCCTCTGACAGACACTGTCCCTCTCTGGCAGCCTGCCATCCCACGGGAGAAACCAGCTTTGAGCACACGGTGGAACTGCAAGGAATCACATTCAACAGCAGCTTAAAGACAGAGAACTCAGACTACTACAGGGTGCTGACGCCTGCTCTTGAGAGGCTGGTGAGTTGATCTGGGCTTTCCAGGAAGCTATGGGGGAAATACTGTGGGGGTTCACCAGGACGCAGCTTGACTGTCCCCATGCAGCAGAATCTGGATGCCAGGGCAGGAGGAAAACTAGGACTTCTTAAATATCAGTGGGGCTGAGCTGCACTTCAAAAGGCCCCATCGGGGCCCTGAGAATCATTTGTGGTGTGGGACATGTGTGCTCAGGCCTGCTCCTTGTGAAAGAGGTAGTGAGGCATAAAAAAGGGAGGTACCTTACCTTACCCTGAGCCAGGGTGGGAAAAGGGTTATCCATGACCTGGACATGGGTCCTTCTGCTGCTTGCAGAGACAAGAGAAGATGCTTCAACAGCTCCAGCTCCCTGCCAAATCGCAGGCATAATCTAGTCCCACTTCCCTGGGGTCTTTTGTCTGGTAAGTGTGTGACCATCATTCTTTGCTTTGCAGTTTCTGTCCAGTCTGCAGGACTCCAAGCTGGACTGGAGTTGCACTGGTTGCACTGTCCTGGGCTATAGGTGAGTGTAGGCAACTCTCTCTGCAGGCTCTGCAGCTCATATTTCAGGACATTTTGACAAGCCTCACCAAGAAGGTGAGCTCACATGTGTGCTTTTGTTCAAAACTAAGACAAAGAGAAACTGGTTTTTTTATCAAGTCTGGATTTTCTTCTGGGATTGCAACAATGTTCTGGATTCTTTCATTTGGAAATACAGTCAGAATGGCAGAGGAAAACAGCTTTGTTCATCCACAGCTTTGGGACAAAGAAAAAAACCTCAAATTATCATTTCAACCCAGAGCACATCTCCAGAGACACCTTAAATTATTAAGAATCACATTACTAAGAGTCAGTTTTGTTTCCCTTGAGTTTCCTGTAGGCAGCTAGCACAGGAGCCTGTATTGATCATGGAGCCATAATCATCTGGAGCCATCATTCTCTGTCTCCCTGCAGGAATGGAAATTCGAGTGTGATCGTCCATTTCCGCCTCTTCTTTGTGCCCCAGGATTCCCAGCCCCTGAGCTCTGCCTTGGAGGAGGAAGCTCTCAGGCACGGGCTGGCAGCTCACCTGCACAAGCAGGGTCTCTCCCTGGCTGCCTACGGGACAATCTCCTCAGCTTCTCTTACAGGTATGGCTCTGCCCCCACTGCCAGGCAGGCAGAGCAAAGTGCCCTGTGCTGGGGCTGCTGCCACCCAAGGTCACACAGCAAAGCCACCGTCAGACAGCCAAACAGCTGCAGGGCTTCAACTCTGGATGCCCAGTCAAGGCTTCATGCCCAGCAGCAATGCTAGAAATGGGAGTGCTGCCAGGCACCCAGCAAACCAATGAAATGCCCTGCCTGGCTCCCAGCTGCTCCCAGCTCCACGAGACAGCAGCAGAGACCAGTCTAGATCTTGTCAGCCCTTCAACAGACATTTGTGGGGTACCCAAATACACTAATGCTGTCCTGCTGCTCTTCCCTGCAAGAGCAGCTTGAGGGGCCCACAGCAACCACAGAGCCTAAAATATAAATTGCAGCTTCTTTGGCTTCTCTTGCAGTACCTAGAACCAGCCTGAGGGACGAGGGCTCAAGCTTCAGGAGGTTAACTGCTGAGTTGTCTGTACCTACAAGTGCACAGCCAGTCCTTAGGCAGTCCTCAGAGCTGTAGCAATAATGACAGCTTAGATCGATACTTCTCATATTTGATTTACTCTCTGAAACCACCTGACAAGAAATTCTCCTTTCCTTCAGCCACTGGAGTTGCACGTGGCCGTAGGGCTCCAGGTCCGGTGGATTTAAAAGAACACGTGCCTGGGAAACATGAAGGTGTGGGCTCCTCTGCACCCCCCTGCCACAACAGCCAGGACCCCTGGATCTCCAGGAGCCTTGTGCAGCCCAGGTGGAGGGGGCACAGACCACCCTCACCCTTAGGCAGCAGTCCTGCAAAGCTACAGCCCTGGCAGGGACCTGGAGCAGGAGCTCACGCTGGCTGTGGGGCAGGGAAAGAGATCACCAGGCAGGTGTGGAAGTTTGACCCTAGGCAAAACCAAAACAAAGCAACACCGTGCAGAGCTTCCCAGCACCAGCACAGGCCTCCCCCCACCAAAGCCCACCCCCCAAAGGGGGAGAAAACTGGTGAAAAAGCCGAGGGGAAGGAGAGAAAACTTGAAAGCTTCAGACCGTGAGGGGAACAGAGATAGATATATATATATATATATTTATTTACAGAGAGGGAAAAGGGAACTTAGTACTATATGCACACAACACAAATACCAGGCAAATACAGGGAAAGAGAGGTAACTCCAATGGTACTATATAGGTACTATATATACACCCAAGGAAGACAGATCAGGCACTGCATTACCCAAATAGTGAAGTGATCAGCCCCAAGCTGTGATCCTTCTCCCCACCACCTGCCCGAGGAGAGACTGACCCGGCCACAGGAGAAGAGACTGCACCAAAGAGACTGACCAAAGGAAGCGTCCGAAGACCAGTGTGCCAGCTCTTCCTCCCTTGCCCTTATATCCCATGTGATGTGAGATAGTCAGGAATACCTCTGGTTTGTCAATGTATGTCACCTGACTCGTTTCCCAGGAAGGCCTAAATAACAAACCCAGCCAAAGCCTAAAATTTAAAACTACCACAGCAGGAGATAATGCAGCAAAGTGTGTGGCAGCCCCAGCCTGGGAATAACACAGTCCCTGGAGCTCCTGGCTGGGCTGCCCTTGCTGATCCCAATTCCTTCTGCTTTGTCACAGGTCCCAGCAAGGTTTCTTCCCACAGACCTGGACTGAAGTCAGGTAGGAGCCACGCGGCAGGAAGAGCCAGCTGTGCTCTGCTGCTTCCTTCTCCTGCTTGCCAGCAGCCTGGATGCAGATCCCCTGCTCATAACCTGGTGGCCCAGCGCTCTGTGAGCTCAACAAGAGCTGCAGCTCTGCTCCCAGCGCCAGACCACAGGCACTCTGGCCCTGCCAGGGAGCAGTGACAAGGACACTGCCCCTGGGGAGGCCCGGGGAGAGTTGTTGGGTGGGTTGCAAGAAGACAGGAGTGACTCAAGCCTCACTGTGCCTAGGGAGCTGCCCTGGAGACACAGTCATTTGCCACAACACCCAGTGTGTGTGGAAAGAAACCAATGAATGTGACAACCAAACAGGCTGTGCTGATACCTCTGAGGGAAGGGGCTCACAGCAGGTCTCCTGGACATAGGGGACAGGCCACACCCCACTGCTGCAGACCTTGACAGGTGTAACACCACTGGCTTCCAGGCACTGAAGAACGCCAAGGGCAGAGCATGACTTCTCAAGCCAATAGTAAATCCCTGCATCAGGATGAGGGAAACTGCACCCTGAGAAACACCTTGGTCCCACCACCAACTGTGATGGGTCACGATAAGGCCCACCTTCCTGGTGGCCTGGCATGATGGACAACAGCCACATGAGCCACATGATGGACAATGCCCATGAGTTGCTGGGAGCAGACCATGAGGCAGTGGCTGAGCTCATCAAACTAGTCAAGATGCTTCTCCCCATAATTTTTCACTCTAGAAGAGTTTCAGGGAGAACGCTGTGATGGGCCAGTGCTTTTGCAGTGCTCTTTCCTGTGACATCCCAGGCACCATCCTGTTGTTTGAGCATGTGCTGGGAGCACACATCAAGCTGAAGCAGTTTTTCCTACTCGCTGCCGAGACGGTGTTGCTGGGATGCAGCAGCAGGATCCTGATGCACTGGCTCTCTTGTCCCTTTCAGATTGTGGGAATCGCCCTGCCATGCAGTCTGCCAGCAGGATAGTTGGAGGCTCAGAGGCGTCCAGAGGGGAGTTCCCATGGCAAGTCAGCCTGCGGGAGAACAACGAGCACTTTTGCGGTGCTGCAATCCTCACAGAGAAGTGGCTGGTGTCTGCTGCTCATTGCTTTGCCGAGTAAGTTCCAGTCATGCCACTTTCCCCCCCTCTATCCCCTTTCCAAAAGGTGCCATCTCTGCTCAAGCTCCTGCTGCCCTGCACTGCCTCATCACGCCTGGTTTCCTTCAAGGGGAGTATGGGGAGTTCCCATCACTCTCAGAGGGGACGGCAGAATGGGCAGGCGACAGCTTGGGTCTGCAGGACAATGCTGTGAACACAGACTCACACGGTCCCTGCTGGCTCTTCTGCAGGTTTCAGGACCCAGCCATGTGGGCAGCTTACACAGGGACCACCTCCCTCAGAGGCTCCGACAGCAGCGCGGTGAAAATGGACATTGCACAGATCATCCCACACCCCTCCTACAATGCTGACACAGCTGACTACGACGTGGCTGTGCTGGAGCTGAAGAGACCTGTGACCTTCACTAAGTACATCCAACCCGTGTGCCTGCCAGACGCTGGCCATCACTTCCCCACCAGCAAAAAGTGCCTTATCTCCGGCTGGGGCTACCTCAGGGAGGATTTCTGTAAGAGAAGTGTGGCACACAGCAGGGGAGACACCTGAACAGGGCAGGAGGGGCCAGGGGAGGGAACTCGAGCTGTGCCCTGGCCAGCTGGGCCAGCGAAGGGCTCCCTGCACTGAGCTCACCGTCGTGGCTTTTCTCTTTCAGTGGTGAAACCTGAGTTCCTGCAGAAAGCAACAGTGGAGCTCCTGGACCAGAACCTGTGCTCCAGCCTCTACAGCCATGTCCTCACAGACAGGATGATGTGTGCTGGCTACCTGGAGGGGAAAGTTGACTCCTGCCAGGTAAGTTTTGCCCAGGAGAGCTGACATACCTCCCCACATGAGTCTTCCCTCTCAGTATGCACCAAGTGGCACTTCAGGAAGCAGATCTGACACTGTGGTCATGGTTTCCCCCTGAGGTTTGAGGCTGTGCCTGGAACCCAAGCATGCTCAGGGACTGCAGAAGACACAAATAAGGATATGTTCTCTAGTGCTTAGAGGAGGGCACTGCTGTTTAAGGTGCTCTTTTGGCTAATTAACTGTCTTTCTCTACTTTCTGAGCTGTAATCAGGGCTGGCCCTACCGATGTACCAGGCAGGTCCTCAGATCAAAATCCAGATGTCAAAGGGCAGCAGTAGAAACTAAAACATACCCAGCAGTTGTTGGTGAACAACAGTGTTTTCTTCAGTTAGCCTTTATCCAGTCTGGAACTGCGAGTGGTCACCTGGAGACAGTTGTGCCTTCACAGTGGAGAGAGGAGAACTGTGGATTTCAGGGCTGTGGTTTGGCAGGGCTATTCAAACCCACAGCCACCAGCTGAGCAAAACTGTTACTTCTCTGGTGGTAGCGCTTCATATTTCTGGACCAAATATAGCCACCAGAAAAGGGACCAACAATGAAAGATCCATGGATGGATGATGAATGTGACTCATCTGGCTATTTATTATTGATCTAAAGCAATCTCAACCCCAGAAGGCACTGCCAGCTTCACAGACACTACATTGATGCTCACAGAGCCCCACAATACCAAAGAATTGACCAGGGAACCATAGGCAAAATGAAGAAAACCTGATGCAAAGATTAGCATGGTCACCCTGGGTGGTGGGTCAGGCAGTGAACACCCATCATCTGGCTGTGTAGGTGCTGCTGGGCTTAACTTTTAGGAGCAACAGTTTAACAAGTGATTAAAGCAGTAGAAATGCTAAACCCTGTATTTTACAGAGGATGTCCTTGTGCTCTTCTGGTGTATCAATGGCACAAGGCTGCTGCTTAATAGAAGGACAGCATGCCCACATGGAGGAGCACCTGAAGGCCAGTACAGGAGATGCTCCACTCATCACTAGGTTGGAGCAAATATGAAGTGAGCTGAGATACATGGGGACAGAGGCCCCAACTGGCAGAGGGATGCTGAAGGTGGCCAGAGAGACCTCAGTGTGTCCCCAGGGAGAACTCACCATCTGGCTTCTCTTGCAGGGTGACTCTGGTGGGCCCCTGGTTTGCCAAGAACCATCTGGCAGGTTTTTCCTAGCTGGAATTGTGAGCTGGGGGATTGGA
The DNA here is from genome assembly GCA_013396735.1 of Grallaria varia. NCBI lineage: Eukaryota > Metazoa > Chordata > Aves > Passeriformes > Formicariidae > Grallaria > Grallaria varia. The sequence goes on from VWZG01013138.1 coordinate 17,380, forward strand.
TGTGCTGAAGCCAGGCGGCCTGGGGTTTACACACGTGTTACCAAACTCAGAGACTGGATCTTGGATGCTATTTCTGCCTTACCCACCTCCATAGCCCAGACTGTCCCTCCAATACACTCCCGTACTAACAGTAACGTGGTCAAGGCTGAAGAGCTCAACACCACCAGCAGAGGAACCCCCACCACCTCACCAGCCCCAGCTGCCAGCAAGCCAGTGACTGCAGCAACACTACAAGGTATGAGCATCCACAGGGGTGCACCTTGACAGGAGGAGCAGCAGGTACAGGTCCAAATGTTGGGTTCATTCTTCTGCTGAGCTGAGCTGATTTTCTGTAGGGTGAGCCACACAACCTGTGCCTAAGTACTAACGCCAGGGCACAAGTGACACTGTCTGACTGCCCCAGCTCAGACTGGAGCAGCCTGGCAAAGTCACTGAGTACCTGTGCAGTTCCATGCGCTCCTTTGTTTGTGTTACTGACTGTAATCTTGCCTGTGTGACTTGTCTGCTCCAGCAGGCCTGGGACAGGGGACTAAGGCACAGCAGTGTCTGCTAGTATTCAACCTGGTGACCACTCACTTTTGTTTGCCACTTCTGGATCTCCCCACAGCTCAAAGTGGATGGCTGCACCTTCACAGCAGCCATGAATCTTCCCCCTAAAGGGAAGGAGGGCAGGTCTCTGTAGGGTGACCTGTCTGCTCCAAGAGCCCTCCAAACAGCTCTGCAGGGAGATACAGATGTAAGGTATTTTTCTAAATTTAGGATTAATACTTTATCTGTAATGTCAAGGATAAGAGGCACAGAGCTGCTGGTAACTCTGCCTTCGAGAAAGGCCCAGGATTGAGGACATTGATTGTCAAGAGCAAGATGCAGAACAGCAGTTAGTGTGAAAGCCCAGCTGTCCACAGCCACCATCACACACTGCCATTATCAGCAGGCAGGGCTTGGGTAGATGCCTTGCACCTCAACCCTGATCTGTCCTGCTCGGACTTTGGGGAGAGCAGAAGTCTCTCCTTCATTGTTTTTTGCTAGGAGTGCTCACAACTCATGCTTTGGCTTTTGTTCAGAGTGTGGAAGACGACCTGGGTTCTCCAAACCCAGCAAGATTGTGGGAGGAACAGATGCTTCCAGAGGAGAGATCCCCTGGCAAGTCAGCCTGAAAGAAGATTCAAGGCATTTCTGTGGAGCCACCATCATTGGGGACCGCTGGCTGCTGTCAGCAGCTCATTGCTTCAATGAGTAAGAGCCCATCCCTGCCCACACGGCTGCACCAGCTCGCCTGCCCGCCACCCAAAACCACAGTGTGGCATTAGAGCCACTGGGAAAGCACAAGGATACATACTGGACATGAATTTTTGCTATAACTAGAGATTCAAAGTAAAAGGGATTTTGTGGGTAGGTTGGAAATGACACAGAGGAAGGTTAAACCAGCTTGGGCAGGGAGCAAGGACAACACATCTAGGAGGGTTGGAAAAGGACAGGTGCCACAAGAGAGTTTCCTTAATAAATTTAACCTTAAAAATTACAAGATAAAAAGAGACACATGGTCAGTCGGTAAAGGAAAATGGTGTGTTCAGTCCTTCACAGTTCTTTCTGCAAGAGCACAAGCCCAGATCTATATGTAGCCTAGATAAAGAAATGAGAAGCAAGAGGATAATGTTTGCCAGGAATAAATTCCTGAAGGCAGAAAAGGTGGAGGACTAACTGTGAAGGATTTAAAGACAATCTCATGGATTAAACCGATGGGCAATAAGGCAGTGAGTGAAATGTAAGGCAGAAAAGTGAAATGTGGCACAGAACAAACCCAGCAGTGCTGTTTGGGGACAAGGATTGGTCTCCATCAGCTGTTGCTAGTCAGAACAAGAGGTCAGAAACATGCAGATATTGCCCTGAGAACAGCAGTCCTGAGCACGGGAGCAGTTAAAGAGCACAGGAATGCAGCAGTGGTTAGGAAAACAAAGGAGATGACCAGGATATTGCTGGTAATCCACACCATGCCAACATCTACACAGGGCTAGAGTAACACTGTGAAGGTTAACACAAGGCTCAGGCATGAGCTGGGTATGGGAAGAGCATCATAACAAGCACAACAAAATGATCAGACTAGGCCTGGGGAAAAAACAACTGGTGGGAAGGGAATGTGTGATGGGGCTGTACAATGACTAAGGGCACAATAAGGGAATGCTTTTTGACTCCTTTTTTAAGATACCAAATAATCATCAAGAGCAGGTGGAAAACAATCAAAAGGAAGCAGTTCTTAATAAATGCCATTAAACTGAATATTTAAAATTCATATGGGGGTAAAAAAAAAAGAATAAAACATAACTTTAGAAAAATCCAAATAAAACCCAAAATCCATCAAGACCTACTGAATACAGAGACACCCCTTGTGTGCCAGAACATGCCTGAAATCATAAATTTCTGGAGGTAAGGAGAGGATTATTACTACATGTTTACTTGCTCGTCAGGAGATATCCAACAGATGCCACTGCTGGAAGCAGTTCTTTGGGCCTAACTTAGCAGGGCTGCTCTGCTGTGTGCTGGTCATGTAAAACTATCAGCAACTCCAATATCAGAATTCATGCCAGGCACATATGTGTGAATATGCACATTTAGAATTATGTATTTGCAGGACAAATCCAGAAGAGATTGAAGCCTACATGGGAACTACATCACTGAATGGAACAGACGAGAATGCAGTGAAAGTCAATGTCACAAGAGTGATCCCACATCCCCTCTTCAGCCCCATGATTCTGGACTTCGATGTGGCTGTACTCGAGCTGGCAAGACCTCTTGTCTTCAACAAATATATCCAGCCTGTGTGCCTCCCACTTGCTGTGCAGAAGTTTCCTGTTGGCAAGAAATGCCTCATTTCTGGGTGGGGAGACCTCCAGGAAGGGAATGGTAAGCAGTGATGCATTACCTGCTGGTTTGCCCTGGAGCAGTGACACCCTGAGCAGCAAAGCCCGTGACACTGTGACCCACAGTCCTGGGAGTGTACACGACAGGGGACAGTAAAGGGAACAGCCAGGAACTGACAGAAACACAAGAATAAGCAAGAATAAAGGCACACAGACCACTGCCTTAAATCACAGTTATTTAGGAGTCATCAGCGAACAGGACAATTGGGACAGCAGCTTGATGGGAACCAGGAGAAACCTGCTGGACTCACTAGCTCTACCATGCTAAGCAGGAGTCAGGTACTGGCTCAGAGCCTGCTGCAGCTTTGGCAGGATGGTGTGTCAGCCACAGCAGCCATACTCAGTCACAAAGATGTTCCAAGCAACTGGAAAAAGCAAAGATCCCACTGTAGAGAGAAGCCCAAGAGTGGCACATGTGCTACCAAAGCAGCCCAGCTGACCAGGAGCCCACAGGCTGTCAGGACCAGAGGGCACAGCTGTGTGCAGGACCCTTAGCACAGACACAGAACTGCACCCTGGGGCAAGCCAGGAGCTTCAGTGCTGCTGAGAAAATAGGTCATGTAGGACTAAATTCCCACATGGGAGTAGAGCCTGTTTTCCTAAAATATGTGTTGAATCAGTCTGAAATTGGTTAGTTCCCACTTCTCTCTGCTGCACTCACTAATCCTGTGGTTTTTATGCAGCCACCAAACCTGAGATCCTGCAGAAAGCCACTGTGGGCATCATAGACCAGAACACCTGCAACTTCCTCTACAACTTCTCCCTCACTGACCGAATGATCTGTGCTGGATTCCTGGAGGGGATGGTAGACTCATGCCAGGTAAGTGTGTGGGATTTCTCTACTCTGTGGATTGTTCAGAAATCTGGGCTAACTCTGTCTTCTGCAGATCCTTGTGCAACACTTACTGAGCTGCTGTGGCCTAGCTGTGCAATTCACATACACCTCAGCACAAAAACCCCAGCCCACTACCTTGGAGCTTTAGAAAAGTAAATAATGCTCCACCAGGTTAGGAATGACTGAAACTAACATCCCACTGCCCTGTCCAGCCAGACGAATCCTGGATGAAACAGGTCTCCTCTGGTGGCAGGGAGACAGTGGCAGTGGGTGGCAGCTGTGGAAAGGTGCTGACAGGAGCTATGAATGTTCAGGGCAAATGCTGCTTGAATCTGTGCAGCCAGATTGAACTGCAGACCCCAGTTTCAGCCTCTGCATTCTTGGCTTGCACACACACTGCATGGCAGCAGACAGATCCACAGGGCTGGAGAAAGAAGAACTGGGGGTAGCTGAGTCCTCCTGGCATGGCTGAGGGGCAGCTCCATTTAGACCTGTGTGGGGGACACTGGACTGAGTAGCCATTGCCTTGCTTCTTCTGCAGGGAGATTCAGGTGGACCCTTGGCCTGTGAGGTGACCCCAGGAGTGTTTTACCTGGCTGGCATTGTGAGCTGGGGATTTGGTTGTGCCCAGGCTATGAAACCTGGTGTGTATTCCAGAATTACCAAACTCAAAGACTGGATCCTGGAGACCATCTCACAGTTGCCCAGTCCTGGCACAGGTATCCCTTCCAGTTTAGCCATCACTAGAACTTCCAGCACAGCCATCCTCACCCAGCCCAGCACAACAGCTGCAACTCCAACCAGCAGAACCACCCTGGGAACAAAGATGAGCACAAACATGAGTGAAAACTCTGAAACCCTGAGAACAACCAAACCTGCCAAGCCCACCCAAGCCCCAGGTAAAACTGATGACGGATGTATTGACATGTTGGTAGAAGGCCTCCAGCAGAGAGAGTACTGAGCAGGCCACGGGTTATTATTCCCTTCCAGTGGTGCCTTGTACCAGCCTCACCTTCAAGTGTTCCAGCATGGTGTGTATTGGAAAAGAAAATCCTGAATGTGATGGTGTTGTGGACTGCAGCAATGGCTTTGACGAGCGCAACTGCGGTGAGTCCTGCTCTGCAGCCCGTGGCTGCTGCCACGTCTCCCCAGTGCGACCCACCAGATTCACACTGGCTGTTCTGGGCCCCACACTGGACACTGGGGGCCTGGGCCAGACCACCGTGGTCCAGGTCCTACTTGTTCTGCTGGAACCTAAACCAAGATAAAGCTGGATGAGCAGGGTCCAAATTTTGTGCCAGAAAATGTAGCCTCTTTTCCTCTGCCACAAATATTAGAAACCATTTCCCAGCACACCAGCCTTCAGGCCAGTCAGTCTGGTAGCACAAGGTGGCAAGTCAGCTCTGCACAACAGAGCAGCCCAGAAATGTCTTGTCATCCCTAGGACTGTTCCTTGGGCTGCACATTCCTTGCTGAGTGATAGCTCAGCCAGTCCATCCAAATGTCCCCTCCTCACATACCATATCCCTGGAAGGTGTGATCTGCCTAGCCTTGCCTCAGCTGGGTGACTGGAATTCACCACATCCTCCTGTCCTGTGCATGCCCCTTTGGAAGGCTGTCCCACAGCACGGGCTGTGTAGGGCGGGCAGACAGCCCCTTCCCCTGTGTTTACTTAAAAGCATGGTGCTCCTTCCTCTGTCCCAGACTGTGGCTTACCAACTGCTCTGGCCTTCAGCAAGATAGTGGGTGGCAGCAGCGCGGCTCGAGGGGAATGGCCCTGGCAAGTCAGTCTCTGGCTTCGGCGGAAGGAACACAAGTGCGGGGCTGTCCTCATTGCCGACCGGTGGCTGCTCTCTGCAGCTCACTGCTTCGACATGTAAGTCTGAGATGGGCTACTGGAGCCCGCTGGCTCTTGGGCTCAGTCCCATCAGCCCACCCGCCCTTCCCCTCCCATTGCTGGCATGCCGTGCCCCACTGGAAGCACACGCTCCCTGTCACACATGTGCCCCTACAGGGAAGCGTGAGGAGGAACGAGTGGAGCAATTGGGTGTGCCCAGTGTGCTGGAGACAGGGGGCCTGGCCTCACGAGATGTGGCCATAGCACATCCCAGCCCCACAAGTGGAGAAATGGCCCTCCTTGTGAGGCCATGCTCCTAACAGCCAGGTTTGCTGTCTTTCTGCAGTTACAGTGACCCCAAAATGTGGGTGGCCTTTCTAGGAACACCCTTTCTGAGTGGCATCGATGGCAAAATGGAGAAAATATTCCGTATCTACAAGCACCCTTTTTACAACATCTACAGCCTGGACTATGATGTGGCACTGCTAGAGCTGAGCACACCTGTCAAGTTCAGCAACACCATCAGACCTATATGTCTTCCAGACAATTCTCACATCTTCCATGAAGGGGCCAGATGCTTCATCACAGGCTGGGGCTCCACCAAGGAAGGAGGTACTGGTTGAGAGGGCCCCCTTACATCCATGATGGCCAAGCTGAGTGCCACCTACCTTGCAAGCCCAAACACCTACAGTTCCCACATCACTGTCCCAAGCACTCCCCACCTGCAGGGGACACCAGGGTGGGCAAGGCCTGGTATCACTACCATCTCCTCCCCAGCTGCCATGCAGTATACTCATCCATTTGGTCATACCTCTGCCTTCTTGGAGCCTTTCCAAGCTTTCTACCTGCCAGCCACTACGCTCCCCATCCCCACAGCAGCTGCTTCAGCTCTGCTCCTGCAGTACAAGGAATACCCCAATACTATCTGTGTCCGGTCAGCTGCACTGCTGGACAAAGTGTATGCCCAAGGGACCTTCCTGTGCTTGCTCTGCAGGAGGACCCAGGCCTGATTCACTTACCCAGGGCAGGTCTCTCCCTCTGACAAGCAAGTAAGGCTGCAGAGACCCCACTTCTACACATGCTTCTGCTTCTCATGTGCTCTGCACCCAGCTAACAGCAATACTTGTCTCCTCAGGTCTCATGTCAAAGCATCTGCAAAAAGCAGCAGTAAACATGATTGGAGACCAGGCCTGCAAAAAGTTCTACCCTGTCCAGATCAGCAGCAGGATGGTGTGTGCTGGTTTCCCACAGGGCACCGTCGACAGCTGTTCAGTGAGTGTGAGAGCAGCAAATGCTGCACCTGGGACAGACCATGCCCATGCCCATGCCAAGCCCCCAGGTTGCATTCTCTCAGGAGGGTCCTGCCTCCCTTAGCTCAGCTGTCTCTCCATCCATCATGGCTGTTGCCTTTACCCACATCCATCCTGCATACACTTCATGGTGCTTCCCCCACCAACCCGTGACAGGTCAGGGAAACATGGAGAGGTAATGCCAAGCAAAGGACCACGGGGATACCTTAGAGCCTTTCCATGACCCTACTGTACCTCCAAACACACTATTCCGTGTTTCAGAACCCCCACCTCACATTGTTCATGCAGGTACCTCACAGAGAAGTCCTCCAACTTGAAATGGGGCTTCTGGGGAAGTGAGGAGCAGGACAGCAAACGCTCATGTCTCAGAGAGAAAGAACATCTCACAGCTGGGGGAGCTGGGCTTCCTCTGACTTGAAACTACACCCTTTTTCTCTCTCTCTGCAGGGTGATGCAGGCGGGCCCCTGGCATGTAAAGAACCCTCAGGGAAGTGGTTTCTAGCAGGAATCACAAGCTGGGGCTATGGCTGTGCCAGGCCATACTTCCCTGGTGTCTACACCAAAGTCACAGCTGTTCAGGGCTGGATTGCACAGAACCTCAGGCTCTGAAACTGCATTTCACCACTCAGGGAAGGCAAAGAATGAGAGGAGTAACTGCCAGAGGATGCACTAACCCCTCAGTTACTGTACTTTTTTTTGATGCTGCAAAGGGGTGAAGATGGCCTTGCAGGTATTAAACAAATGCCAGTGTTTTGTGACCTGCTGGTTGTGACACCAGGGCATTTGGTAACTGCTTTGCATAGAAAGGTACAAATTCTAGACATTTTCTATAAATAAATGAGGCCTATCCCATCTCAAGACCTGGCCAAACATCCTACACATTAAAACATGCCCTTTCTAATGGAACGGTGCCCAAACCATGTGCCAGATACCCGTGGAGTTTGGGTGACCTCTGCCCATGAGCAGTCCTCCCAAAGCCAGAGGAAGAAACCAGTGAACTTCGTCCCAGCCCCAAGTTATGCCCTTGCAGAAGCCTCCCTGCCTTGATGGAGCTGTTGTGCTGGGCAGTGGCTTTTGGGAAGGGTGTGCTGCTGTTTCCTCTCAGTGCATGAGAGCTCAGGGATGACCTCCTGGCTCACCATTTGATCCCAAGAGAAGACAGGATAAAACACTTGGAGTTCAGACTGCAAGGCCCTGATCTGTGCTAGAGGGTCAGGACAGGCTTCTCTCCCTACATCTCCACCCACAACTCCCCTCAGCTGCTTTTGCATCGGGGAACAAGTGTTTCAGCTGATTAAGGTATGGCCACACAAACCACTGTTCTGTTTAAGCGAGGTGGGGAAAATTCAAAGTGCTGAGATAGTGGTGCAAGGATACAAGTCCTTCAGCAGAAGCCAGGTCCCACCAGTCAGGGTAAGACATGCAGACAACTTTGTTAACAAGGAGAAAGCTGTTGCAGAACTCATGTGCTGAGTCTTGGGCAGACTTAGACAATTCCCCATAGATTCAGCCACCAAAACTGAACAGCTACTCACACCCCAAACCCCGTCCTCATTTTTGGTGCTGAGGCTCTGCATCTGGGCATAGCAAGAGGTTTCTTCTGTCCCAGTCCAGCTGGCAGTGAGATCCACCACCTTCCCAGCTAGAGCACATGCAGTGTGGGAGCCCGAGCTTCCAGGCAGGGCTGAGCTGCAACCCAGCTCAGATCCGTGGCTGCAACACTTGTGGGATGCTCCCATGAATGAAATGGGATGGGACTGCTGCACAACCAGTGCCACAAAATTCATCCAGCCATAAATAAAAGTAAAAAGGCCCCTAAGCAAACACAGCTGAAAGCATTTTATTTTCCAGTAGTCATTCGGACAATGTGGAAGGGAAACTCCAGCTTCAGTAAGTCCAAATGCCCAATTATCTTCTCAGTGTACCTTGTGTGAGAACACTTTAGTCCCTTTATAGGGGGACTGGGAGATTAAATGAAATCAGGTTCTACCACATCCCCCTGAATGTCCTAATAGGAATGGAGACATCATCCTTCGTCTGTCTCCATGTCCCAGCAAACAGTGAAATCTTCTGCAGAATACAGAAGATCTCCAAAAGGGATTTCAAAAGGCCTCTCTACAGGGACATGGGCATCGTTAATCTCCAACACCCTCCTCTGGCAGCTGCTGTACCCACTGCTGACTACACAGCATGAACCCACCTTTTCAGGAGAGGTGTGTAAGCAGAGAATGCTACAGGGTTGAGTACCAAAGCAGAGCCAAATTCTCTGTTGCAGACGTGCTGTTCCTTTGAAAAACGATGCCTAGAAGGTAGGCTCCAAGATGGAACCTCTGTGCCAGAGCCAAACCAGAAGTTACAGATTATCACAGCCACACAACACACTTTAGTCTATAAAGAAATGAATCCAACTACTTCCCAACCCTGTCCCTTCCCCCAGCTGTGCCGGCACAACTATTTGCAAGGCTGTGCTGCAACCCCTGCTCTTCAACACTGCGCTGAGCTGAGTCAAAGCCTATGAGCCCACTGAGCTAGACAGATACAGAGAAAAGGGAAGGAAAAGCCACGGTGGTGTGTGGAGACTCTTATGGCAGCTCTTCTACTGATAAAAAAGGACTGGGTAACTACCTGACAGTTGGGTCCATGCTGGAATCCCGGGCAAAGGGACTGTGTTGCTGGCTTGGCTTGGCCCCGCTTTTCCACGGAAGGCTCCTTGCCTCTCGCAGCCCTCTCAGCAGGGATTTATCAAATACTAGAACGCTTTGGCCAGCCGGGACGGCTGGGAAGGGCAAGAAGTAAACCAAGCGGCTCATGGTGGCTCTCAAGGCTGGAAAAAAATCACTCGCTCCTGGGGCCGGTGCTAATAAAAGCCAACGGATGCAAAAGATTCAGCGAGGGTTTATTGCTCTGCCACGGCAGGGGCTGGGAAGGCAGCGGGATCCACCCCCGCCCACCGGCACCGGCCGCTCGTCCCTTCCCCACGCGGTGCCGCCGGCCGGGCCGCCTCACATGTTGGCTCTCTCCCGCTGCAGCCGGGAGTTGTAGGCCCGGGACACCGTGTTCCACGAGTCCATGTAGCGGTCCATGCACATGGCGATGCATTTCTGCGGGACACAGAGCTCAGCGGCCGCTGCGGGCAGGGGGCCGCGGGTGCCCGGCTCTGCCGCCCGTGCTCACCTGCTCCGAGTTGTCCAGGGAGCCGCCGGGCTTGCCGATGCACTTCCGAAAGCACTTGTCCGTCATGCGCTGCGGAGAGAGCCCGTGAGCGGCGCCGCGGGCCGGGGCTGCGGCCGCCNGTGTCCCCTCTCCCCCAGCGCGGTGTCCCCTCCCCGAGGGCCGTGTCCCCTCCTCGATGGTGGTGTCCCCTCTCCCCCAGCGCGGTGTCCCCTCCCCGAGGGCCGTGTCCCCTCCTCGATGGTGGTGTCCCCTCTCCCCCAGCGCGGTGTCCCCTCCCCGAGGGCCGTGTCCCCTCCTCGATGGTGGTGTCCCCTCTCCCCCAGCGCGGTGTCCCCTCCCCGAGGGCCGTGTCCCCTCCTCGATGGTGGTGTCCCCTCTCCCCCAGCGCGGTGTCCCCTCCCCGAGGGCCGTGTCCCCTCCTCGATGGTGGTGTCCCCTCTCCCCCAGCGCGGTGTCCCCTCCCCGAGGGCCGTGTCCCCTCCTCGATGGTGGTGTCCCCTCTCCCCCAGCGCGGTGTCCCCTCCCCGAGGGCCGTGACCCCTCCTCGATGGTGGTGTCCCCTCTCCCCCAGCGCGGTGTCCCCTCCCCGAGGGCCGTGTCCCCTCCTCGATGGTGGTGTCCCCTCTCCCCCAGCGCGGTGTCCCCTCCCCGCGGGCCGTGTCCCCTCCCCAGCGCGGTGTCTCCTCCCCGATGGTGGTGTCCTCTCCCCAGCCCGGTGTCCCCTCCCCAGCGCGGTGTCCCCTTCCCGATGGTGGTGTCCCCTCCCCAGCGCGGTGTCCCCTCCCCGATGGTGGTGTCCCCTCTCCCCCGCGCAGAGGGGCAGCGGGCAGGGCCTTGTTTGCGGCAGCCCCGGGGGGGCCCAGCGGTGCCGTGTCAGAGCCCGGAGCGCCGCAGGGAGAAGGCCCCGGCGCGCGGTCTGTGCCTTTCATCCTTCCAGGCCAGGGCGAGGCTCCCTCTGCCTTCAGTGCCCGCAAAGTCTCTCTCAGTTCCGCTCCTCGAGGGGAGGACGCTCCAGGACACAGTAGAAGCAAATGGGAGACAAGGCTGGGGCGCTCTTCTCTCCGGGGCCAGACGTGCTGTGCAGGGAGGCGTGGGCAGGACAAGGAACTGTGCACGGCCGCAGAGCTGAAGCCAAACCCGCTCTCATCGGCCCCAGCCCTCAAGGGCACTGCAAACCACAGTGCCCTGCCTGCGCCTCTGTCCCCTTCCAACAGAACCCATTCCTGCACCTCGCAGGAGAAGCATCACCAGTGCTAAGGATGGGGCAGCCGTCTCAGGTTCAGGCTGGACGTTGTGCAGCAAAGCCTCTGCCCAGTCCTAAGAACCCAACCCAGCCCAGCCAGGGGTCTCTGCCTGCTCCCATTCTCCTGTCAGGATGGTGCAGGTTAAATGGAAAAACGTCTTCAGTGCGAGGGTGAGAGGAGGGGATGGCTACCTGCTCCACTCCTGACGTTCTTCACACGACTTTTGTTGCCACTGACCAGAGAGGACAGCACTTTCCACCACCACTGCATTCCATTCAAGGGAAGTGCTTGTCTGCTCCTGAACACACCCCACGGCCCCTGCTGGGACACCCTCACCAGTCTCAGGAGCAGACACAGCTCTGTGTGTCCTGTCTCTCTCTCTCTCCACACAGGAGCGTCCCATGGAATGAACCATCCCAAACAACCCACATGGGCTCTGGGGGGCTGGTTAAACTAAAGAAGGCAACCAGTAAAATGCAAAACATTTATTTGAGTGTGTTGTACAAAAAGTTTCCAGTCATAAAATGTATATTACAAATCATTGAAAAAGACAAGACATTTGGCATGCATATTCTAAAAAGAGAAAAAAAAAAACCCACTTTGAAATGATAAAGTCTAGATCATAATGTAGTTTTTTTTAAGTTCCAAATGAACAGTTTAATCATTTTTGTCTTTGTGTTTCAGTTTATAACATTTTTCACCATTCCTTATTTTAAAAACTTGAACCTTCCAAAAACTCATCTGCAGCAGCTGACTGGAGGTGGTCACTGCACTGAGCAGTGCCCTTGAGCCAAATCAAAATTGTGTTAAAAAAATTAAAAAACAAAAATCACGATTCAAGTCACAAGGCATCACTGCTATGAAAATAAAAATTCAACTGCATTTTGTGCCCAAATGGAAAGCATTTTGGCTTAAACTTAAAATAGATTATTGCTTGTAATTTTAGTGTAATGATCTGGGTAGCTGAATACGCAGACATCTGTCTTACCAACACAGACTCATCACTTCAGTAAAAGCTAACTAGAAAATCTGGAAGTTCAATACACCACATTTTATTTTCCTGAACTCCAAGTCAAATCACTGCTTGTGCTATTCTGGATGGAGGCTTTCAATATTGAGAATCTTTTTTCATTCTAGACCTTAGCATTTCAAGAAAGGCATTATGTTTACAAATAATAATTGCATGTAAATATGGTCTTGTATAAAAAAAAAAACCAAACACCTTTAAATAATTTTAAACTGGTTTAAAGCTAAGCATATTGAAGGGTAAATCAAAATTCTGTTTCCCAGGCCATTTTAAATGAGAAAACAATCTCTCCAATATAATTTGTCCTGACATTCAGCTAAAACAGTGCTTTGAAAAATGCAATCACCATCTCACCTTCCGCTCACTGGTTCACAAGGCTTTGCTTCCTGCTCACAGAGGGTTTCAGACCCAACAGTGTCAATAAAATCCAGGATCATATATGGATATGCCTTTGTTTAGCAATAAGACTTTCAAAAGAAGGTACAGAAAGAAGATACAGAATGGCTTAACAGTGAAAATGTGAGAGAAGTGGCCACCAGAGATCTAGAACATACATGCATGTTTTTCTGCATCATCAAAACCCTTCTGATGTGAATAAATTGTAAGATTCTCCAATGTCCTGGGGTATAGAGGGGATTTTAACATGTCTCTTCTAAATAACCTCTGTTCAGGTTGCAGTTAGAGGGCCTTTATACAGGATGAGCATTAAAAACAAGAAAAAAGGGTGTAAAAAACTGAGTAAGATCCCTGAACTGAATATGAGGTGTCCCCACTGCTCAAGGACAGACACCACACACAGTGATCTGCTTTCACAGTACAGTCTGCTTCACAGCACAGCACAGTCACCACACCACTGCCAGCCACAGGCGCTCGGCTGGCGGTCACATCACAGGCACGGGAAGCAGATGTTGGTTTTCTTCACGAGACTTTTGGTTCCTGCTACAAACACAGACTATGCAGCCAACTCCCATCTAATGGCAACACAGAGCTGAAGACAAGTGAGCAACATGTCAGTGCAAACGAGGGGTTGGTTCTCTCACAGCCAAGCCAGAGCCCTGGGCAGGTGTAAGGACCTGCTGGGAAATGGAGCTGTGAAGCAACAAGGGAAAGAGAAACGAGAGCTGTGTGGCCCCAAAGGAATGCCAGGAAATACAGATGTGCAGCAACAAGGGAATCGCAGCCATTCTGCTGCCTGGAGTACATCACTGCAATGCAACAGTTAAAGGAACAAACGTGGAATCAAGGGAGAAAGAAGTGGCATGAAATACCAGGGGCTCTGAGGCCACAACTCACTCCACAGGACCCCACATTCCCGACAGGTCTGCAGATGGATGGATTTGTCCTGACATGCATTTTCACATGGTATGAGCTTAGGAGGGGGCAGGATGTGTTTTTTTGTATTTATGATCTATACATAGGAAAAACTTTTTCTATTTCATCCAGAATAAAGTTACTTTTCTGGAATAAGAACATCCATATGGGTAGTTATGCTCAAGTAACTACTCTGATAAAAGCTATACTGGTTCACTTCCCTCTTCAGAGACACCTTAAAAATAATTTTTCTCCAGATAAGTCCAATCTCTTTCTCCTTCAAGCCCTACACCAGGTATCAGCACTGGAGTAGAACTGCTGTCCGTTTTCCAGTTTCTTCAAGAGTGGTTCATATACAGGATCAAATAAAAAAAAAAAATCTTAAAAAATCCTGAAAACTGAGGCAGGGGAAAAATCCTTGAAGGACAAAAAAAAAAAAGAAAAAAAAAAGTTTTTTGTTTTGTCAAAGCCACAAAACTGTCTCCTAGTCTGGTGCAGCACTTTACTGGGACAGCACCATTAGACTGAAGCTCAGCATCAACAGCAATAGGATGGGATGGTGGCTGCAGAAGGTGCACACGCAAAAAAAGAAAGTACATGGAATACAGTAGTTCTTCTGTGTCTGGTAATTTACAGTCAGGAGTTATTTATCATATTTTTAGTAGCCTATTAAAAAGCACTGTGGTAACAGAATCATCCGCATTCAGACTGTTGGCTTTTCCCACAGTGTCCATCACTGGTTTGTATGACCTGCATATACCTAAAAACATAGTCTTGAAGAGTCAAATAAACTGTTTCCAAAGTTAAAGGACACAGTTCCAAATCTAAGGACAAATTCTGCAGACTGTTACTGAAGGGCACAGTGCTCATCACAAGAGATCTGCAAGCACCAGTTCTTAAGGCTACAAGAAGACACATTCCTCATACAGTAGCTGTTAAGAAAACTATGGCTCAGGTAGCAAGAGGTTTTTCCTCATTTGAGCTGCCTTTTGGAGGCCATTCTTTACAGGAAACAAACAAACATCACAGAAAAAATGCAAATTAACTACAGAGGCTCATTGCTTTAGTATTTAAGACCACAGAACAATCTTAAAGGAATAAGCAGTCCAAAAACTGGCCCATGTAAAAAAAAAAATAAATACAGACCATTAGGGAAAAAGCAAAAAGCCCTCAAACACTATGTCAGTATATTATGAAAGCTGTGGGTCAGAAAGGGAAATGCTGTCCAGTGGTTGGAAGGTGTGCTGCAAAAATAACTTTACATTGATTGCATTCATTTGCATAACAACAAATTTAGAAAAGATAATTGTAACAGTATGTCTGAGAAACATAATTTCACTAGATACATCTTACAGAGAGATAGACATGATTTACTACATATTTGATCTTCTACTCAAGCAGAGTGGGAAAAGTACATCAGAAAGATGGCCAAGTACATCAATGCAGTAATCCCATAGCCCAAACAGCCAAATCTTCATCCTGCTTTTCTATAATGGATCTTCTGATAATGGATTAAAACATAATTCTAAAAGTCTACTAATTTTACTTCAGCAATTCAGTCATTTCACTTAAATAGAGAAAAGTAGCATCTTTGATTTAGTTTTAAATGGCAAAATAAATCCTGAAGCTTAAAGCCCCTTTTGTTCCCACCCTGCTTGCATGACAAAGCCATCAGTCAGAGCCACTAAACTGACTTTCTAGGTTATATCTGTCAGTCACGATACTGTTCAGAGAACATAATGTCCAAAAGCCACCGAAAACATCCAAACCTTGTCACTTGTCTTATGAGTCTAAACTATTTGAATGAGAAGATCAGAGTTCAAGAGTGCAGGTAAAAACAGGATTCTAAGCTGGAATCAAATGGTATCCAAATTTTGCCTCCATACTAATAACTAGTTAAAAAAAAACATTCACATGTACAGTAGTCAGTGCATTCTTTGGAGCAGCCAAATATTTTTCCTTGTGCTTAAAGATGCACCACTGTATGAACACTAACCCTCATGGAAGTCAGAGTTGGCTCCAGAGAAATGCAGCAGCAGAAACCTTA
The DNA here is from genome assembly GCA_013396735.1 of Grallaria varia. NCBI lineage: Eukaryota > Metazoa > Chordata > Aves > Passeriformes > Formicariidae > Grallaria > Grallaria varia. Next base: position 33,083 of record VWZG01013138.1, read on the forward strand.
AGCTAAAGGGACACTGTCAGATTCAAAATGCATCCTACTGTAATAAAAATCACCTGCTACCCATCCAAAGCATTTTTAATAAAAAAACCATCATTCTCCCTTCACTCCCTGTTACTTTGCCTCAAGCACTGGAATGCTGCACAGCAATGCTTACGTCCTGAACAGCGGCAGTTCCTTTGAATTGTTTAAAAAAGTCATTAAACTATTTCTGAACTATTCTGCAAATATTGTTCCTTAGGATACCTGACAATGCCCCTTTGAATGTAAGAGAAGTATGAACAAGCTGCACCTAGCTCTGATTAAAAAAGTCGACATTTACATGGGATAACCCCTAAAATCCCCAGTATTTATCATTGCCAAAAGTATAAATATGTTTAACTTCTAAAATCTTAATCTGTTTAAAGCTGAATAGGCCAGAAGCATTAATTGTAAATACCGAACATCACAACTTGTGTCCATGACTTACCAAGGTCTCAGTTGAGACAATGGCAAAATCCCCTGGAAACCAAACTGTGGGTTTGACACTTCCAATTTAGGCTGTTGTGTATATTCAGGAAACAGAACCCACCATTTTCCTTGTTCTGAAATGATGACACAGAGCTCAGGTGGTGACAGACTCAGATGGATTTCCCATTAGGCTGTCAAACTGGAGCAGGACATGATGACACAGTCCCAAGTCATAAATGCCTCAAACAGCTTCCCTGTGTCACCACCATTGTGTTAATACCATCTTCAATGAATCTGGGGTCCAGTTTTCTTAAATTGGACACTACTGAGGATAGCAAGCAAGATACTACCATTTCTGCAGTTGTGGAGGAAACACTCTGTGAATCTCTCCCAGGGCTCTGCAGATGAACCAACTTCATTAAACTTCTTTCTTGGGGTGGGGGGGGAGGATTACCCTGGTTATATATGCAATTATAGATTTACCATACACTCAAGGAGTCTCATCTCATTTTAGCTAAAAATCTCCTTTCTGCTTTAGGTTTCTACGTAAGACTTTAAACTCTGCATGGGGAAAAATACTGTATTCCAATATAGTGTTTCAACAAAGAGGGAAAATAAAGAAATCTATTACAAATTCTGGCAGTTTTGTTCAGTAAAGGGTTTTTTTGGATTTTTTTATAAAAATGTACCAAGGAGTAAACTTCAGAGAAATCAGATGATGCATATAAAAATAGTTTTCAGTGGCTCTGGAGGGAAAAAATAGCAAAAATAAAAGGAAATAAATGAAGGGGGAAAAGCGCAAATAATAGGTTTTTTCTTCTTTTTTCACATCACTGAGCATCCTCTAGAGGTTGTTCTGGGATCCCCCTAAAATAAGACAGACAGTTGAAATCAATTCTTTTCAGCTCCTCATATTGTAAGCCTAGAATCTGGTTATTATCTCCATTGTCAAAAGCATTTTTTTGGTACTTTAGTTATACTAAGGGAACATCCCAACTCCAGAGAGAGCAGAGCACATGCCCCAGGACTGACACACTGCTCCTCTGGTGTGGTGCCCTACGATGGATTGACTGGTTAGTCTCCATATTTCCAACAGTGATACAATAACAAGTGAAAATTGTGATGTAATTAGCTTTAGACCAGCAAGTTCCTTCCTTTATTTCAAGTGCTGATTCCATTTGAGAGAGATCTGTGCTGCAAAGCTGCTTCTTTGGGTAAGAAAAGGTTTTTTTCAGTTGCTTTATACTACAAATACACTGCTCCATCTTCGGAGGACCAATAAAGCCTTCAGAACTCACCTGCAAACCTGCACAGAATGAGTCCTTTGTGAAAAAAGCTACTAAAAGCCATTGCTCAGGAGAACAAATCGCTTGAATTTCAAATAAATTTAAAATATTTTCTGCTATCACCTTTATGAACCACCTTTCTCCTTTTCATTCTGCCAACTGCTGGTTGGTTATTTCAGAAGTGTTATCAAAACATACAGGTGGTATTACTAAGAAAAAAACAAGCTTGTTTCAGACCTAGAAGGTCTGTTGTGTCAAAATAAACCAACAAGCTGAAGCTTTCAGCAAGAGAAGCACCCCCTTTTCCCAGTGTTCAGGGGTTATCTGGTTATACTCTGCCAGCAGCAAGAATGCCCCAGGTTGGTTTTACAGAGCAGCAGACAGACAGTGAACGGAGGAACACGGCCTGACAATGCTGTGAATGTGTGATCTGAAGCACTCTGCCACTGATCCACTGCCTGAGCTGGAGCAGGATGGATGCCAGCAGCAATCCCTGGCAGCCCTGCCCACATTGTCCTCTCGCTGTCCCTTGCAGCAGTGCTGCAGGGTTCCAAGCAACCCAGGGAAAAATGGACCAGAAAGCTCAGAGTGGACAAAAGTTGAAGGGACCTCCTAAATCTTATGCCTGATTGATCCAACCAAAGAGGCACAAGTTAAACATCTGGTCTGCATCTGATTACCTGTTGATTGAAAAAGTCCTCCTCTCCATACTCTGCTTCATCCTCTTCCTCTTCATTCTCTCGTATGACTACTGATTTAGTAACGCTTCTCACTGCAACTTCCTACACAAAACGACAGATTAGGAGTCTTTATCTATTCCTTAAATTTTTGCTATACCATCAACATATCGTCCCTATTAAATTTTGGAGTGTTTAAAGCAACTTGATCTAGATTTAGCAATAGCTATACGAGGAAATACTAGTAGTATCCTGCAAACATCATTCCTATTTCTGTGCACTAAAAGGTATGGTAATGTAATTTAGCCACAGGAATTTTCTTGCATTACCCTGGGATTTGAGAGGAAGCAGACATGTTTCAATTTTATATGACGTCACAGCAGACACAGGTAGAAGATGTCTGAGACAGAGTGTAATGTACTGAGAAACCAAATTTTCTCAGTATGATTACCCAGCATTAAGAATATTCCCAATTTCTACTAAATATTCCATATCAATTGCATATGTTGGTTATCAGTATGGTCTTCCAAGCCAGGCACTAAAAAGAATACCAAAACCTCATGAGGCTCCCTTTATTTTTAACACTTCTTAGTAGCAAGAAATTCTTCTATCTACTTGCACACCCTGGAAATCAAAGGTGCAAATCTCTAGTTGTTGGAAAAAGTTGTCCTTAACATACACTTCTTAGCAGGGACACTAAAGGTAACCACAGTGGGAACAGACAGAGATTTGAAATTTTTTCAGATACTCATTTGCCCACTCAGTTTGAATATTGAGACCGTTAGCTTTCTATTTTTACAAACAACTCTCCCTCCTACTGTGCACAAAGGGCTTCCAGAGAACTGCCAGCAAGAAAGGCACCACAAAAACTGATACAATGGGGTCTGTCTCCCTCTCCTATTGCTATCGGGTCGCTGCAATAATGGCACAGTTATGAATAACAGCCAAAGTACTGTTCTTCCTTGCAAAAGTCATCTGCAGGGATGGTTTTAAAACATTAACTGTGGGCAGATGTAGCACAGTGCAGAACACATAGGAACCTCTGCCAAATAACAACTTACAATATGCTCCCAACATTGAAATGACAGCTATCTTCCTACATTAGTATTTACATTGCACCCCAGAATATCATAGGAACTACATAATGGAACTTTGAATTGCCAGCAGTGTTTCTTTTCTTTGTCTCTTCTGAAAGTACATACTCAAATTCCACAGAAATTCTCTACTAGCAAGACGTTTTTCCTAAAATAGGAAAAAACATGTCTATGGGCATAATCACAGTTTTCAAAAATATCCCAAAAATGTTAGAGATATGTACAGATATTTCATTATTTTAGTGTTACAAACCATTTTACATTAGAAGACAGTAGGGGAGATCTTAAAATCAGGATTTTGCCATTGTGTCATGTCACCCCACCCTCAAGTTGAAGAGATAACCCAGCCCACAGGCACAGCTTACCTCTCCTTCAGAATTTACGAGGTAAGTGCGGATATTTCCTCCAGTGCCCCAGCTGCCTTGATTCTTCCACACGAGAACAGAAGGGGGGCTATGAGATACACCTGCATCTGCACCCCAAATCTAGTCAGAAAGACATTCTGCAATTAGCTGTTCATTCAATTTCTACTTTTAAATATACAATTCCCCCTAATTCTCCTACTTCCCTCTACATACCAGGTTTTTTTCTGAATTCCAATGGCAGTTTTACCCTACTTTTAACTACACCATTACTTGTAGTAATATATTATAGTCAGTCTGTTACAAAAAGTAACACTAGCCATGAAAACAAGAAGGAAAAAAAAATCTAATATTGCAGTCATCAATTCTTTTCTGAATATACAAATTTCTCCTCCCACTGTCTCAATGACTACACTGTATGGAGCCAAGGCAAAAAGCAGCTTGTAGTGTATCAACTTAATATTTCATATGTATCTGAACAATTGATACTTAAGTAGAAAGAGCTAGAAGTGATTAAAAGAAATACATTTCTTTCTTCTTAAAGAAAATCTGTTGCAGACTGGAAATAAAATACAAATTATCCAAAAGCAGCTATTCTACTACAGTGAAGGCTGAGAACATCTAGTCTTAACTACAGTCTGCTAGATTGAATGAACACTTTAAAATGTTCCCATTTCTTTAAGAGGTTGAGCAGGATTAGTGTTCCAAATTGGGGCAAAGGTCTTTGAAAACAAACAGTCCTTGACCCATTCCCCAAAATACCTTTTCCTTCAACTGAAGTGCTAATACAGAAATTCAGTTTCTGTTCTGCATTTTTCTAACTGAAATCCTGCTCCTCTAAAGTGAAATCCATGAAATCAAAAGTCATACATCAAATCATGCTGTACCAAACTTCAAGATTTACAACTGCCACAGCATCAACAAAAGAATATGTTGATGACATACTGTAAGTGCCACTTACTGTAACAGTCTGCCCAGCTCTGAGGACATACTTAGGAGTAAATTTGTAAGCAATTTCTTCTCCATCTCCAATTTGTCTTTTCAGCCTCCAGTTACCCAAAGACTGATCCTAATGGAGAAAGGCAGAAGGTTATTTAGAGGGAACAAAACAGAGCAAACAGGCACCAAGAACTTTATTTAGGTCTCTGTGAACATAAATGTATTTGCAAGGTTGTTAGACATGTGCATTCTACCTTTTTCTATATTTAGAGAGAGTCTAAAGTGTGAATCCCTTAAGGTAATTCAGCAAAATTTTAAAGGATATTCATTTCACACAACAAAGTTCTGAGAGACAGCAGGCTGTTTCTGTGAGCAATGTCCCAGAACACCTTTACATATTTAGAACACAAACTGTGTTCTGTTCCTGCAGCAAACATTACACTCATGTTAACCCACCACAGTGTTCAACTTTTCAATGCCCCTGTGTATTCCTGCAGGATGCTGCACCTTGAGATGCTGCTCCTGCTCTCCACATGGCTGTACCTACTCATGCTGCCAAGAGCTGTGTAAGGTCTCAATTTAGCTCCTCCTTGTTTTCTGAGTTCTGCTGATGCTCACCTTCTCTGAATTGTTCTTCAGCTGAACGTATTTGCCCTCCAGGTCTATCTCTTCTATGCTGACACTTCCTGTAGCTGAAGCTTGCTGGGACATTTGAAAGCTGCTGCTGCTGCTGCTGCCACTGATACTGCCAGTGCCGATCCCACTTGTTCCGCTGCCAGAAAGCTCCTCCGCTTCAATACGTTTTCTCTTGCCTCGGGAAGAGCGAACAAGTGAAGTGCTGCTGCTGCTGCTGCTGGAGGTAGCCCGAGAGACTGTGACACGGGAGGAGGGACTTGGAGAGAGCTTTAACCTTAAAGCAATCAAGAAAGCATTTGAATTAAGTCACCCAGGGAACCACAGACAAAGCTACAATATCCTCAGTAACCAAACTGTAACGTGTCCACAGGCTGACAGGAGCCTCGCTCTGTGTGTCAAGAAGACTGCACACATGAGGACAGGCTACCCATCCCTGAGGAATGCTCTGGCAGTATGACTATGTGATATGCAAAGCAGTGCTAATGAGAGCAACACAGATCACTTTATCTCTCTGATACAGCTACTACTAAACACGCTATTCTCAGGTCACATGATTTAAAACCAGGAAAATGCAGAAGTACAAGCACTTAAATAAAAAGAGGAGATGAAGACCAAGCACATAATAATACATTCCGCTGTATTCCAAGGCTATTATAAAACCCAAAATAAAATGAAGACAGTGTTCAGCTGAGAACAAGTGTTACATACAACACATTGTGGTGTGAAGCCAATGTTACTTCAGTGAAATAAAATTTGAGCAGTCCTGCTCAAACGATAAAAAAATAAGCATAAGAAATGAAAATAACACCTGCTAGTCCTTAGAAAAGAAAGTGGAATCTGTACATACCTTTCCTCTTCTCCTTCCAGGAGTTTTCGGTAAGCACTGATCTCCATGTCCACTGCTAATTTAATATCAAGCAGTTCCTGGTACTCCGTAAGCTGAAGCTGCATCTGGTCCCTCAAATCTGTCATTTCCCTCTCCTTTGCATCCAGCATCTTCCTAAACTTCTCCCGCTCACCAGCCATCATTTCCTCCAGTTCCCGAATGCGATCTTCTGCTGCACTGGCCTAGGCAGAGAGCACAAGGGAAAGCTCAGTTGGCATCCACCCAGTTCCATGCTAAAGGTTAAAACCCATCTCCCTCCCAAACGTACATACCAAAGATTTCTCTATGTAAAATTCAGAAAACGTGAAGGGCTAGAAATGTTAATATATCCACACAAAACAGTGATCTGTATTCAAGAAGAAAGCAAATTTAGTCCATTTACCTGTTTCTGAAGTCCAGAAAGCTGGTAGCTGAGAGCTTCTATCCTCATGCGAGCCTCCTTCAGCTCCTCTCGAGCTGCACCAGCAGCTTTGTCATTTTGGTCAGAGGACAATTTGGCATTCTCCAGCTGGAAGATCAGTTTTATAAAGGTCACTTGCATTGAGTTAGATACCTTGCAATATCCTTTTGACATAAAATAGCAACTATTTATCTTAACAAATTTTAAGTGGACACCTGGTAAGTTTAGGATAAGAACTGCATGGCATTAAGAAGAAACAGGAAAGGACCAGGAAAATCTATATTAGATCTGTTCCTCTAGGATTTGCTTATGCTGTTAAAAAATAGTCTATTAGTCCTTCCATTATACAAGCAGCCTTAGAGTTTCAAAAAAACTGACCACATGCTCTGCCCATTTGTCCTAAGAACAATCACACTGGGCAGCAAAGGCTGTCTACCTTGTTCATGTCCTGGTGAAACAGTTCCCTGGATGCCCAAGGGCTAACTCAATAAAATATTCCACAGGTATTATGTCCCCTCTGGCCATTTACAACTCAGGGACTTACTAAGCCAGAGACAATATTTTGCTGCTTACTGTCTCTCAGTGGATTTTCAGGCAAGAATTTGTCTCTGCTTTGTTAATTTATGGAGGTAAGGAGTTTAGCTCTGTATTAATGAAGAACAATTCTCTTTGTTTCTTCTGAATCTGTCACTGGACATTCAATACCTCCACTTCAACTGAAAAAAAAAAATAAATAACAATCACTCCTCATTCACTTTCCACATGTTATTCACCCTTTTACAGACATCCGCTGTAACTTTCCCTTCTCTCAATGGATCTCTTCTCCAGGTGAAGTTTTAAGTAAACCTTTCCTCATGCATGTCCTGTTTCATACTCTTGTCTTTGTCAGTCTGCTCTGCATTACTCTGTAGTACCTTTGCAAGAAGAAATAAAACTACCCATGGCACTCCAGATGACATCCTGCCCCAGAGGTAAAACAATGTTTTTGTTTTATTCTCTTTATTTATTCTCTTTAATAGTTGCCAACATACAGTTTGTTGTCATTTTTTCTTAAATTCACCTAGTGAACAAGCTTAATTTCTAGTGGCTAATTTTAACTAAATCAGAGAGCAACAACAGAGCTCAGAGCTGTTACATGATAGGTTTCATCAAAGCAGATAGTGAGAAAAAGCATCCTTTGTATGCCTTGCAGCTGACTTCAACAATTCTGCCACACGCCATGGAATCCACCCAGAAAATAAACTGGCCCAATTCTAAGAGATGTTACAGGCAGAAGATGTTTTTTAGCCACACAGCACAAAGCTTTATCAAATCAACCTTCATTAGCTCTGTTGTTCACTAGATTCTAAACAGCACACAGAGCTTTCTTCAGGCTACAGGTTTTGAAGGAACTTCAATGACACACTCCATTACTTCTTGTAAAGTTTAAAATCAAAAATATTTGAATTCTAACAACCATCTACCTTATAGTCAAGCTGGCATAGTGCCAAATCAGCACATTTAGAATTTCTATTACTTATTAAAGATCATGATGATTTTTCTTATAAGCATTAAGTATTCAAAGGTTATGTAAGGTCTGCCCAAAGCTTTCTCTGTTCCAGACCAAACATCCCAGCCCTCTCCATAGCAGAGGGGCTCCAGCCCTCGGATCACTTTTGTAGCCTCCTCAGGACTTGCTCCAGCAGCTCCACATCTGTTCTGTGCAAGAAGTGAGCTTTTACCCAAGACCATCTCATCCTGGACCTGCTCAGTAGCTAAACTTAAAAACTGGCTTTGACATCATATTCCTCCCCAGCTCTAACAGGCACACACCTTTGCCCATCAATGAGGTTCAGACCTAAGCCCCTTTCCCTTCACATTCCAAACTAATTTATAGCAACCAACTTTTATGGAGGGAAAAGAGCAGCTTAATTTGTTCATCATTCTCCTGTTCAAATCTTGTCACCCCTCCATTCTCTAAGTCTGTACAGTGACTGGCTCTAACCTCTCTGGAAATGCACAAGCACTCAAGGCCCAGAGGGCTTGTGATCACTGGGACAAAGCTGCCTCAAATTGTAATGACTGGTCTCCTTAAGAACAGTAGGGCTGGTGGAAATGGTTTCATCCCATGGACTGGGATTTCAGTCTGACAGTGCCGTGGACAGCAGTCATTACCTTAGCCTGGTAGGTCTGCTCCAGCTCCAGCTTATACAGTTTGACTTGTTCATCGTGTTGATTTCGCAGGTCCTCCAGAGCCTGAGTCATTTTGGATTCATACTCCTGCTGGCGGCTTGTGTCCACCTCAATCAAACGATGTTCATGTCGCTTCCTTGTTTCCCTGATCTCCTACACACACACAGAAAAAGAGGGACAAATTCCCACATAAAGGTAAACAACGCAAGCAATTAAATTCGGACAACAATTAACTATTTCAGCACTATTTAGTATGGAGGAGCTACAGTATAACAGCCCTTTAAGCCTGGAATTGCTGCACGCATGAACAGATGCAAGTTACTCTTCTCATTCGGCAGGATATAATTCTCTAAAGTGATCCAACCTAAACACAGCTTCAAAAATAGCCATATACAGTTTAAGGAAGGAGCTGTTTTATGATACAAAAGTCAAAATGGAGGGAAAGAAGAAGAAAAATCATTAATTTTTATGCACCAAAAAGATTCCAGTAGAAACCCTTTCCTTCTCAATATATATCCTGACAGTACAATGGCAGTCTAGAAGGAATCAGATGAAAATGAACACCTTTTGTAACCATTACATATATTTTAAAAGATCATTATAGAGAAAACTGCATTTTTTTTATATACTTGATGACCCTTTCTCATTAGATTTTGACAGTGTTAATAGAGTGGCAACCCAAGCAATTCTGAAGACAAATATAATTCTTTATGGTCAGAATTTGTACTAAGAAATTTTCATTTTTAGAGAAGTGTGAGTTTCCTGTGCCTAGGAACACTGGTCCCAAACTAGTAAGGTAAGGCTTACTCATGCACTTATTCAAGCTGAGCCATACAGAGACCTGGCCAGGTCTGAATGTGTGGTATGAGAAAAACTATTTCTTCCTTCAGGGCAGGACAAACAACCAGGGAGCAGTTCTGAGGACTGGGAGGAATCCTGAAGTTCGCAGCATGGGCCATGAGGAGGAATAGCAAGCAAAACAAGACTCAAATTTTGCATGCCTGGACTGAAGTCATAGCAGACTAACTCAAATTCAGAGCAATTTTACAAGTTGTTTTGCAGAAATGCTCTACATCTAAAAACAGATCCACAGAAATATGCCCTTTACTGACAGTAATGTGCCCTAAAGTGATATGGAAGAAACTTTCCCTTCTGTGGTGAATTTTTACACCAGAAAAACCAGCAAGCAGCAGTCTCTCAGTAACTGTAGGCAATGGCAGCTCAGAGGCCACAGGGATGTCATGTGGGACTACAAAGAATCAGGAGGGCTGAGCTGATGCAGCAGTTCAACACCACCAGTATAAGCAGGCCTCACTTCGGTCCAACACCAATGAAAGCCAGTGCAAGGAAGGAGCAGGGCCATGCAACCAGACTCAGAGAGAGGGAAGAAGACTTTCTCTTTCCCACAGCAGTGAGCTGCTCCATTAGTTCACCTGCCCATGGAACAACACCTTTGTCATCCGGCTCTCATGCCAGCTCCACCACTGATTTACCATGTAAAAAGGCACGAAACCTTTAACCATTTTATTACCCAGCCCATTTATAGGAAGGATAACACTGGTTTTCCCTACCTGAACTAGTTAGTAGTTACTTATAGTCAGTTGGATTAAAAGCTACCTAAACTTTGGATGATAGCAAGATTACTAGGTTGATAATACCTCCTCAAACACGTTCTTCCTGAAATCCAGATCCTCTTGCAAGCTCTGGCACCGATTTTCCAAGTCCACACGCATGAGTGTCTCCTTCTCCAACTGCTTCTTAGCCACAGCATGGCTGTCTTCAGCCTAGTACAGAAGTTTAAACATAAAAATTAATTTTGTCTGGATTCCTATTTTCCATCCATATACTCTTTATGGTCTTTATCTGATGTCTTTGGACGAATTATTCACAATAACAAGTCTAAGGTCAAGCAGCTGATTTAAAAAAAAACAACCCCAACACAACCAAACAAACACAGACAACAAAAAGAACCAAACCAAACAAACCAACTAACCCCAAAAACCACCAACAAAAAAAGAACAAGAGTGTGTGTGTGCGCTAATGGATACTTAAACCAAGCTTTCACCTTTGCATACCAGCTATTTAAAATGCAGAATTATTTCAACACACTGTGATACCAGAGCTGAGGATTATTAATTCCTCAAGCACAGTGGCTTGCACCTTCTTTTTCTTGCTAGCATAGTCCACTGGGGACTCCAGCACAAGTGTAAAATTACGCAGGACCTTACAAAGGAGTACATTTAGCAACCTGATATCCCATGAATATAGAAACATCCAAAATTTTTAAATAAAAGCTTTTGACAAGCAGAATGTCCAACACACTGTGTTGTTTTCATTGTTTTTCTTGGTTAGTTTTGCATCCAAGAGGGGCAGGCAAAGGTTCAGCAGTACCTGAGGTGGATCAATGATATTCAGACTGTAACTGAAAGAAAGGGAATTTTACATGCAGTCTGTCTTGTACTAAAGCAAGGATGCATCCCCTGTCATACCTTGGCAAGCTGGGCACGCAGATCAGCCACCTCTGCTTCCAGACTGCGTTTTTCGTTCAGGACAGTGTTGAGTTCTGCTTCACTTCTGTGGAAGAGAACTTCCAGATCCTTAATGTGGCCCTGAGCCACAGACAAATCTGCATCTTTCTTCTTGTAGCTGGAAAACCAAAAGTTCATTATATTTATATGTGGGTGCACACTCATCCTGAGCATGTCCTGGTCACAACCACAGGTATTTTGTTCTCAGACACCTTTTCTCAGGCCCCACGTACCACTCCACAGCTCCGAGAGTCACCTGCAAATGCTGCGGATCAGGGACCTGAAACACTCCCGAAATGCACAGCTGGTACCAACCATGGCATGGTAAAGAAGAAAATGCCATGGACAGACAGGGGAAAAATATGAAGGCAACTCCAGCAGCTAAGAGATGACAATACACACAAGGTGTCAAGAGGATTTTTTTCACCTTACAGTTGCACAGAACATTAAACTGCTGACATCTTTTACTTCAGAGTACAGCCCATGAAGAAGAGTGCATGCAACCCCTCAAAGACACCTGAGAATCCCCAGGGTTTTGTGTTTGATGTGCCCAAGTCTATTCCTCATGACATATTCCCACAAAAAGTAAAGCAATTGGCTATGGAAGTGTTGTCACCTTTCAGCAATAAAACAGTATTTCTTCAGCAATATTCATTACGGGCAAAGCACCTCTGACCACTTTAAATATAACTATTTGAGCTGAAATCATTAACGTCACCTTCCTCCTACCCACTAAATATTTATCAGTCTTTTCCTCTAACATACTGATTTTCTGCAGCTTCTCTAGGTGTGTGTTATGTCATTGAAAAACTGTTTCATTATGTGCAGTAATCCCTCCCTGCTGCAGCTTAAGCTTGCTGCTATAGTCTCACACTATCTGCGATGCAGGGAGCAGCTTTTTATCTTTTTCTCTTAAACTATTTTCTCCTTTCCTTTCCTCAAACTTCTCCTTTATAGATCAGTAGTTTACAGCCTGTGGCCCATGAGCTGCTTTTAAGGGCTCACAGAAATAACTTTGAAGAGAAGTCCTACTACATATAGGCTTTGAAAAGCTCTGTATTTGGTCTGCAACTACAAATATGGAAAAAACATCATGTTTGCAAATGGCAAATAAAACAAAAAAGCTGAAAAACACTGCTCTAGATCATATATTGCTTCCTAGACCAAATTTCGACCTTGATTTCCAAACTTCTCATTACTTGTACTGTGTTTTTTAATCTCTGATCTGCCCATAACTCTTACAAAACACAATGGTCAGTTATCTAACAAAAATCCCCCATTATGGGATATTGCTGTGCCCTACAGACAGTATTTCTTTACATGGTTCAGCATGATATGCATCTTTTTCTAAATCAACACTCTTACTTTGTGATGCACTCCAGATACAAGGCCTTCTGTCTGCATTCCTTGGTGTACATCTCGGAATTTGTTTTCGTTTAACTGTAACCAATTTTTCTTAATCATTGGTCCAATCTGTTGCTATGAATTCTGTTCTGCAACATATGTGCAGTGTCTTCAAACTCAGCAGCTTGCACAAGACATATAGACAAAACATGACTTCTACTTAAAAGACAGTTATTTAGCAACCATCAGAATGTCACAGGCCCTTGAGTCACACATCGTGTAGTAAAACAAATCACTGTGCTATGTCACAGACAATTAGACCTGGGAGCCTTCTCTGCCTGTGCAGGGTCCAAAAGGCAAATGCCACTTCACACCAGGCATGAACAGCAGTGTGTGCTCACACAGCCCGCTGCTTCCTCCCACCTGCCAAAGCCAGGCAGCAAGTTAGTGCTTCAAGGAATGAAGAGAAGTGTTTGATGTACAGCTTGAGAAAGCATCATAAAGAATTCCTGACAGTGCTAAGTAACTTCTGTTCCTTCAAGGACAGTGATACTGAGAACACTACAAGATGCTTTCATTCACATTTTTATTTTCATTTGTAATTTCAGCCTAGTTTATTGCCTTCATGCAAAAACGTAACAGAGGTTTTACAATGGTGAAACCTGCTTTTGAGGGTCCTTGAGATGCCCAGAAGTTCCCAACAGCAGCCAATCTATCCAGTGAGATGTGACAATGCTTTGAGGAACATCAGGTTAGGGTAACCCTCAAGAGCTCTTTTTTTATTTCCAGAAGTGCCAAGTTTGCTCAAGGGAAATGTTTCAGTGACCACAGAAACAGAGGATGGCTTGGGGTGGAAGGGACCTTAAAGCCCATCTTATTGCAACCTCCTGCCATGGGTAGTGACACCTTCCACCAGCCCAGGTTGCTCCAAGCCCCATCCAATCTGGCCTTGGACACTTCCAGGGATGGGGCAGCCACAGCTTCTCTGGGCAACATGTGCCAGAGCCTGCCCATCCTCAAAGGGAAGAATTTGTTCCTAATACCTAACCTAAACCTCCTCTCTCTCAGTTTGAAGCTGTCCCCCCTTGTTCTGTCCCTCTGTGTGGCACAGCAGGCAGAGGAAGCCACAGCCCAACACTCCCCTCTCTCGAGCTGGGAGCACACGGCTCTGGCAGAAGACTGCCCAGAGGAGCACCACGATGGGCCCTGGCAGATATGGACCTTCAGACTCAGCTTGACCTGGGGAGCAGTGCACTGGTAAAGATATAAACAGACACTTCATAAACATGAGGACAAGAGACTTTCCTTAACCAGGCCATCAAAGTTACCTCTGCTATGACTGAATGGGCCTTAATCACTTCACCAGGTCTGATTCAACAGTCTGTGGGATGGTGCTACTCCTTCCCAGTAGAAGTGTTGTGCACCTCACCAGTAAATTAACTGCTCCTTTCTATACCTTCTCCACTTACTCTCTCCCTCCAGCAGTCAAAAGTTTTGTCAAATAGCTATGATGAAAACAGAAACACTGGAAGGTGCTACATAGCATATAGGAAAGGACTACACTTGCTACAGAATGATATAAGAATGGATACTTTTACAACAGTATTTTAATTCAAAATTTAAAAATATGTCCCTTCTGCTGATACAAACATCTTTAAACAAATAGTTAAGCTGTTCTTTATATCATATAAGCAGTGTTCGAACATTCTAAAGATCTCACTTTCTATAAAGTGAAGCTACCCAACTCCTTTATGAACCTAGTTATCAACTTTGTTCAACAGAAAAATTCTAGATTCATGAGTTGTATTCAAGGTACAAATTGTACATACATGCATATATTGTACATGTTGCAAATTACACAGTATCACAGAATAGGTTGGGTTGGAAGGCACCTTAAATCTTGTTTCCCTCGCCTGCCATGGGCAGGGACACCTTCCAGCAGACCAGCTTGCTCCAAGCCCCATCCAACCTGGCCTTGGACTCTTCCAGCCACAGCTGCTCTGGGCAAACTGCCCTAGTGGTTGTATATCAGGTTATTCCCCCAGTGGGTGGTCGGGCACTAAACCAGCTCCCCAGGGCAGCCATCACGGCCCCAAGCTGATCAGAGCTCAAGGACAGTTTGGACAACACTCTCAGGCACAGCATGAGATTGCAGAGGCTGTGCTGTGTGGGGCCAGGAGTTGGACTTAATGATCCTCGTGGGTCCCTTCCAGCTCAGGATATTCAATTATTCTATGATTCAGGACCTCACCACCCTCACAGGGAAGAATTTCTTCCCCATATCCAGTCAAACCCTGCTGTGTGTTGAACCCTCTCTTGAAGTCCCCTTTAGGCACTGGAAGGGGTTCTAAGGTCTCCCCAGAGTCTTCTCTTCTTCAGCTCTCTCAGCCTGACTCCATAGGAGAGGGGGCTCCAGCTCTCAGAACATCCCTCCAGCAGGTCCACATCCCTCTGGTGTCGGTGCCCCAGAACTGAACACAGTCCTCCAGGTGGTCTTGAGGGGGAGAATCACCTCCCTTGACATGCTGGCCACACTTCTTGTGATGCAGCACAGGATGTGATGGGGTTTCAGGGCTGCAAGTGCACATTATCAGCTCATATTCAGTTTTTCACCCATCAATACCTGGTTCTCCTCAGGGCTGCTCTTGATTCATTCTTCACCCCAGCCTATGTTTATGCAATTCAGGATTGCCCCAATGCATATGCAGGACCTTACACTTGGCCTTGTTGAAGTTCACAAGGTTCACACAGGCCCAGCTCTCCAACCTGTCAGTCTCTCTAGATGGCATCCCTTCCCTCTAGCATATTGACCACACCACATGTGTTTTGGTGGGCTGTTTTTTCACATTAGAAGGAAGAGGAGCTTCCCATTCCTTGCCCACCCAAGTCCCCCAGTTTCATGTTCAATTTCCAGTGGGTACACTGGAAGTCTTATGGAGATGATGTGCCAGGGACTCCTGAGGTAATAGTAACCAACATGTGAAATACCTTAAAGAAATGAAGGGGCATTCATCTAGGAAGGGGACATGGCCAACAGCCCAGCTGTACCTCTACACCAATGCACACAGTGTGGGCAACAAACAGAAGGAGCTGGAAAACACTGTGCCACTAGAAACTACAACCTAGCTGCCACTGATCTTGATGGGACAAATCCCAGGACTGGAGTTCAGCTATCAATGGCTACAGGTTGTTGAGAAGGGACAGCTGAAGAAGGAAGGGTGGAGGGGTTGTCCTCTACATTAAGAGATGGATTAAGCGTGAAAGGCTGTCTCTGAAGAGCAGCCATGAGCATGTTGAAAGCCTGTGGGTAAGAATCAGAGACCAAGGTAACAAAGGGAACTCTTGTGGTTGGTGTCTACTCCTGGCCTCCTTCTTGCTCTAGCTACAGAAGGCATCACGCTTGTAAACTCATCCTGCTGTGTGTGGGACCTCAACCACCCAATATCTGCTGGAGAAGTAACACACCAAGCTGTTGACCATCCAAGAGGCTCATGGAGAGCACTGAGAATGGTCTGTCAAGCCAGGCAGTAGATGGCTCTAGCACAGGGGATTAGATACTGGACTTGATGATCACCAACACAAGTGAGCTAACTGGTGACATCAAGACAGGAGGCAGCAGTGAGCTGCAATGAGCATGCAGTCCAGGGAGACACGGATCAAGTGAAGAATAATGAAGAATGAATTTTAGGAAAGCAAGCTGCCAGCTGTTCAAGGTGTTAAGTCAATAGGACACCCTGGGAAATTGCACTCAGAGACACGGAAGCAGAATGGAGCTGGGCAGATATTTTAGGAAACTTTCCACAGAGCACAAAAGCTCTTGACCCCCAGGTGGAAGAAATCAGAAAAGGAAGGCAAGAGATCAGCATGAATGAGTCAAGACCAGCAGTCAAACTAAAAGGCAAGAAGAAAATACACAGGCAATATTAGCAGGGACAGAGTATGGGGGTGCTGCCTGGTTGCGTAGGGTTGGGGTCAGTAAAGCCAAGGTGCAGCTGGAGCTGCACTTGGCAAAGGAAACCAAGAATAACAAAAAGGGATTCCACGGGTACGTCAGCCAGAAAATGAAGGTCCAAAGCAAGAGCATCTCTTCAACAAACAAGACTGGCCAACGGTAATAACACACAAGGAGGCTGACATACTCAACAAGTCTTTTGCCTCAGGTTTCAATGGCAACCTCTCCAGTGGATGGACCACAAGACAGGAACTGGGGGGAGCAAAATCTCTCCAACTAAAAGAGAAGATCAGGTTCATAACGATCTGAGAAACCTGAATATAGCCAAGTCTATGGGACCTGATGAGATGCACCCAGGAGCCAAGCTGCTCTCCAGCAGGTAAGATATTTCCACTCAAAAAAAGAGACCATTAAAGAGTCTTAGGAGATATGATGGAGAACACAAAAATAAAGGGATAAATGAATAAATGAAACTGGTCAGGCAGATTGAAAAACATGTCTATACAAAATATAGTTAAGCTCAAAATCCCCTTACTAAGTCTAAGAACTCAACAAACAGGAGGCCTCAGGATATTGGTCACGCTACTAAACGCAAACCTTTGATGGCTACCACACAGAATCCAGCTGGACATCAAGAAGTCCCTTAGTGGGAGAGAACTGCCAAAAACTGGAAGATAATTGCAGAGAAATGCTGCCACACATGTTTAATTCTTCTACCCTTCTCTAATGAGTGGCTTTTAACAGAGATCGATTAACAGACTAGATAGGTCTTTAGTCTAATCCAATACAAGCTACTCTAGAAAATGCCTTGGGATGCTTCCTATTGACTTACTGGGTAAAATTATGTCAAATTATCCTAAGTACTAAAAATCCCTCCAAAAATGTTTCAACATCAGTAACACCATGGAAAAAAAAAAATCTGAAATACACAACCTATGTGCCCCTGCATCCAAACCCTGGGAGCTGAGTTTGCACTCACACAGAACCCCAGGAGAGTGTCACCTGTCAGTATTGGAACAAGTTGCAGAAAGACATAAGCAGAAGTGCTCGCCCTGAAGTCCAGTACAATGACAGAAAAATCTTGTTCTTTCCTAGGTAACTGACCCTGTTTCCAATCCTTTTGTCCCATCCAAGGGCCTTGCTGCAGGGCTGGCCAGCTGCTTCACAAGTTGAAGTTGTGCAAGTAAACAGCCCCAGGAATGAACTAAGAGAAGGGTAAGCCTTGAGTTCCTCTAGACACAAACTAGGCCTAAGTCACCACCCAACCACACCCTATGGCCTCCCTGGAGAATCTTTAGTACCTTTGGGGTTTTCCATATTCAGAAATCCAGGCTTTGGGAGAAAAAAACAAAGAAAGGGGGAGTCTGCTCTTAGAAGAAGTAGTTTGTCTGTGCTTGGATCCTATGTCCTAAGAGGGAAGTCTATTACCTCCTGTCCCAACAACCCAACCTACTCCAAACAAACAATGGAGTGGCAAAGTCTGGGATTCCTCCTGTCCTGTCTGTGTTGGCTATTTTATGGCCAACAGCATTCATACACAGGTGATGTACATACTGACCTGCTCAGGAAAAATCCATAATTCCCAAATCTTATCTATTAAAGTAGGCACCAAAATACAATCAGAAGCAAAAACTGATTTTGCCACCTTGTATATTAATTTTAAAATCAAGTTTCTACTGCTAAACAGTATTTGATTACAACAACTCCCATGGGAATCGAAATAATGGATTACATTTGGCTTCGGGAGCTAATTGATGATGCCAGTTCTCTGGGATGCAGGCTGAACAGCAGTTTTTGGAAATGTGGTCAGTACAAGGCCTTTTTCCACCACACTTACATTGTAGCTTCATGTATTTTCAAGGCAACAGTGCTTCCATATTCCCAAACTGCTCCCTCTCCCTCCGTTTCTGCAACCAGTGTGTACAGTGAACCAGATAACAAAATTGATACTGTTTTAAAATTAACCTTCCGTGGGTTGGTCAATTCTAGTCTAGATCAATTTCTCAATCCAGTTTGCCAGGCAGCTGAATGCGTGCATGTTCACAAAAGGAGAGGTACAAGAGGACAAAGCAGGCACAGCCTCAAATGGCTCCAGTCACAGGATATTCATCTTACACTAGCAATACATTTGTGTATATACTGATGGAATTATCTGCTCTAACCAGCTGTACCAACAAGCTGAGAAATTTCCCTCTGACAAACCTGTATCTCCTCATTAATCTGCTTCCAAAAGGCATTTTAAGAAGCATCATTTGTATCATTCCCACAGTAAGTACTGTCCATTCTAATTAAAAGAAAAAAAATAATAGAGTACTCTCCTCACCTTTTATTGCTCTCCTCAAGTTCTGCTCTCAGTTTTCCTATTTCATTCTGTAATCTAGCCCTGTCTTTGGCAGTTTCATCAGAGCTCTTCGGGCATCAGCCAGTTCAGACTCATAGAGACTCTTGATTCCACTCACCTAAGGGAAAAAAGGTATCCAGATATGAGAACGTCCCAAAGACTATCAAAGAACTGAAACATAGAACCAGGTTTCCCCTAAGTTTCTTTGGAAAAAAGCATGTATGCCATTGATTTCTGCTGTTTAAAAACATTCTATATTGAACATTCTCAATTAACATGCAGTCCCGAAGACCAGATCTAGTTTTTATTACCAGTACATCATAACAAAACAAAACATACTATGTTTGAAGTGTGCAAATCTTCCCAAGAGATAAACTGAAGCAGATCAGTGCACCCTACAATAGTAGCTTAAATTATTCACTCTCATTTCTAGTACTGCTGCTTTGGGAATTTTTTTTTTTTAATAAACACTTAAAGACATTTTGTGGAATACAAGCCCAAGGGCCCAGTTTGACTCTGCTGCTCTTGCACTATAAAGCTAAAAAGCATCTGAAACCAGATGAACTACAGAAATGTGAACTGTTCAGAAACAAGCTTCCACTCCAGTTCTCTGCCTCAGACCTCTCCCTGTCCCAAGTCAATATACCACATAATCAGCTATTCAGACTGCATGAAGCACCTCAAAGTCTTCTACACCTTAAATTTTTTTAGGATGCAAGATTATTTGAAAGGTATATCTGATAGCTAAAACGTACAGACCACCATGTAAGATTGCTGCTATCACTGTGAAAGGGAGCAGAAGAATTACCACAGACTCATTTGATAATGAATATGCTGAGTTGGAAGGGACTCATCAGGATCATCAAGTCCAACTCCTGGCTCTGTGCAGGACACCCCAATAATTCCATCACATCCCTGAGAGCATTGTCCAAACGCTTCTTGAACTCAGACAGCCTTGGGGCTGTGACCACTGCTCTGGGGAACCTTTTCCAGTGCCCAACCACCCTCTGGGGAAAACCCTAACCCCTCCCTGACTCAGCTCCAGCCATTCCCTTGGGTCCTGTCACTGGTCATGAGAAGAGATCGGTGCTGTCCCTCATGAGGATGCTGAAGACCCCAATGAGGTCTCCCCTTGGTCTCCTCTTCTCTAGACTGAACAATCCCGCTCTGCACTGCACTGCTGCAGCCTCACCTTGACTACTGAGTACAGTTTCGGGCACCACAATATTAAAACAAAAATACAAAAAAACCACACCCAAAACAAAAGCCTATTACTAATATAAATTCAGGAACATGGCGAACAGGGAGTGAGAAAAGCCAAAACCAGAATGCACCAATTTTAGGAAAAGAAATCTCATAACAAAGTGTAAAATGAAGAGCCAAGAATGCAAAATGTTCTATTCCTAGAAGGGACTATTTCAACATTGGGGTGGCACCAACGACAGACTCAACCATCTGGTCTTCAGAGAGACTGATTTAAAGCAATCAGGATATAATTAAGCTCCTGACCATACTTCTCAAAAAAATTCTGAAATTAACTGAAACATGACAGTATGAGGGTTGAGAAGCCTTAGTTTACAAGCACACCACACACTAGAAATAACTTATCCATGCAATGATCTATTCATGCAATCTTGCTTCTTTTCTCGAAAGATTTCTTTCAAGCTTTATTCCACCTAAGTTTTGGATTGGCAGGGTTGTTTTTTCTCCAGTCACTAGCCAGAGGCTCTCTTTCACACAAGCCAACACAACTGAACTATCGCTTAGAAAACTTAGAAAGTTCTATAAAGAAGTGTATCATGACTATGCTAAACTCTTTCATGCTGAGCTCTACAATGAAAAAAAATAAAAATTAGAGATTATAAACTGTAAAGCCTTTCATTATGGATGATCCTTGAGTGAAAATAGTTTTTGCAAATTGCAATGCAAAGTACAACTGCCCAAAGGCCAGGCACTGGTTCTGCACCATCAGGTACTGCATCTACAGGTCTCCTTCTCGAATGCCAGCCCTTTGTTAGACACTTCAATTCCTCAATGTGCTCAAATCCTGTCCCAGGAGACCTAACAGGAACCTGGGCTTCTATTGCTGTAGGTTCAGAGACATACACACTAAATCACAGAGTAGGACACAAGGACAAATCCCTTGTCCAGGGCATAAACTAGAATTGTGTGTCAAGGTATAAAGGAAGACAGCTTTTCTCCCAAGATTTTCATGAATACTGTCACAAAGAGGTGCTGCTGGTGTGACACTTCAAACAGGCCATAAGCAATTTATGCTTTTTAGGCATTACAGAAAATGCAGAGCTTAAAACCACCAAAAAACAGTATTATGAACAGAGGATAAACACATCATGTAATTCCCGTGTAGAGAGAATACGGCTTGATGGAGCTAAAAATCACATGATGAAAGCTGTTTCTGAACCTATTATTAAAAAGAGAACTAGAAACTGTACTGCTTAATTAGAAAGGACCAATTCCTTCATGGCATTATTCACAGATCACAGTAGGAGCTTAGGGTATATTTTTCCCCTGCAGCATGTTAACCTCTTCTCTGCTTTTCTTCCAGCAACAAATGTAAGAAGGAAACACCCAGGACCCATTCACAGTCCGAAGCATTGAGTCAAAAAGCCACTGACTAGAATTCCAAGCTAAAACACTGAGCAAATAGAATTAACTGAGACGTTAAGGACACACTGCAGCTTCCAGCAAAGGGAGGCAGCAGACAGCTGGGAGAAGTAACACCTTCAGTCACTGAAAAACAAACCCAGAGAAAGCTGTTGCTAGAACTCTAACAACATGGATCCATGATAACACTGATAACAGTTTTGGACGATCAAACTGAACCTGAAGACAGTTCAAGATGATCTTTCTGGACCATAAAAAATTAGCATCATGTTTATTTTCAGCACTGGTCAAGCAGAGAAGAGAGACCCAAATGCAGCAGGAGGCTCAAATGAGAACAAGTGGTGTCAGCTCAGCAGAACTGGCCCAGTATTAAGAGATTGGCAACACTGCTAGCCAAAGATGGTTATTCATGGAAAGCACTCTTCTACTCTAGCACAGAGAGAAATTATGGAAAGTATTTCTGTTCCCTGAAACTGTCAGCCCCTAAACACTGTTTTGGTGGAAGGAACTTGACTTAAGAGTCTAATGACTCACTGAAAATCTCCAGGGAAGTACAGTCCCAAAAGTGCCACTGTTAGTGTACACATGTAATTTTGCTTTCTTTTGACTCTACACTTTTCTGCCCCCTCTCTTTTTTAATTTCTTGACATTTGCAACTCAGTTTGGTCTCTAGTACAGTGACACTTCCACTTAAAAAGATGCTGTTAAACCAAAGCAGGATCTCCTAGGACAAGCTTAACCTGCCCTCTCTGGACAAAAATTAAAGCAAACAAAGTCAGCTGGAACAGCCAACATCTGCAGCAACAAGAGAAGCAAGTTGAGCAAGTGCTTCTGGCAACTGTGAAGCCCGTTTCTGTTTCTCTGTCTCATCACACTTCTGAGCACAACAGCAACAGACAGCATCTACCTGTCCCTGAACACTCCCAAAGAATACGCAGAGCAAGAGACAACCTGTCTGATGACATCTTCCATCAGAAAAATCCATCAGTTTCATTTGTCATTTCTCATCACCTTGCTTGGGTTACATCAACCCCTTATTTCCTGCTCCCCAGATTTTAGAAAGGCACAACTGCATCCTTGAAACCTATGACAACGCTTCCAGTATAAGGCAGTAAGAGCAGCAGCTGGAAGCAAATGCTGAAGGAAAAAAGTATAGAGAATGAGGCAACATGCAGTTCTTCACTCACACATACTCCAGATTTTAAAAATTTAAAAAAAAAAAAAAAAAAAATTCTGACCNCCCAAGATTGCTCCCAGGCACCAAACTCAGCAGCCACCAAACACTGCTAATTTGTCTAATCCTGTTGTAAATCAATTTAGCTTTTGGATTTCACAGAGTATCACACAAGCACAGATAGGAGATTAAGACCTACTGCTTGATAATTTTATTGCATGCCTTTATTTTCTGTGTTGTGAAAAATGTTCAATGGTTGCTTCCTAGACAAATCTGTTTGGACTCATGACTTGGAGACCTCAGGCTTCTCTTCATCTCTTCTCCAGATTTGCTCCTGGTCAGAAGTTGTTCTGCTGCTCTGCTCATATTTGCCACTGTTTTCTTAGGCACTTTTTACAGGCTCTAGATGCTTTAAAATAGGTTAAGAGAACTGCATGCAGCATTCAGAATACAGAAACAGCATTGCTTTACAGAGTGATTATTGACAAAACAAAGGAAAACAGAGACATTACAGGAGATCAAAGAAGCAGAAAACGCAATTTTGTAATTGTAATAGGTTTCAGTTAATCCAAGTTGTAATCCAGGAGATGATACCGGATCATATTTTCATATACTAGTAGTGAGTACCCATGGACTGTGCCCAATCCAGAAAGACACAAGAGAGAAATCTGGTTCTCAGCAGCACATTTGCCAAGATACTGTGAAGAACTTCAGTTGACTTGGTTTCAGCATCCTTGCAGAAGCAAGAGAAGACAAAATAAAATCCGTTGCAAATGTTCCAGCATGGAAATCAGGGAACTCTGAGGAACTTGTTAAAACAAGTAAAAAAGCCATTAAGAGTAAAAAGATCTTTCTAGAAAGCAAGATGCTGTATAAAGACTTTCCCTCTGGTCTCAGGGGCCTGGAATTCCTGAAGGCTTGTCCGACCACAAGAGGGCTTTAAGTACATTGGCCTTCCTTATGTCTGGATCTCCTTGCTCATCCATACAGGTCTCCTGTCACCTTTGTTCTGTTTTCTGATTGCTGGAATGGACCACTCTTGATCTTGGAGAAGGTTATAGTTGCATATCAACCCAGCTCTCTGGGACCCCTTCCTAGCCAGGGCTGTAACCCATGGGACTCTTCCAAGCAGAGAGAACCCTGAGGTGGCTCAGGTCTACTCTCCTGATGTCCAGGGTCGTGGTCCTGCTTTTTGCTCTGCTCCATCCACTAAAGATCCTCAACTCCACTGTCTCGTGGTCACTGCCCTGACCTAACATCCCTGACCAGTTCTTTCTTATTTATTATGTAGTAAGTCCAGGAAAGCACAAAGACTAGTGCATGTAAAGCTTCTTTCAGTTGACTGAAGAGCCCTCATTTACAGCTCCCTGATGAGATCAGGTTCTTGACCCACGTCGCCCATCTTGGTCTGCCCACTTATCCTGACCAACAAGCTCTCAGTTAATCCATAACCTGTCCCAAGGCAGAGCTCCAGGCATCCCCACTGCTCTCTCTCATGAAAGGCAACTCCTCACCTTCCTGAAAACCTTATGTCCACCCGTCCAGCACAGCACTGCAGACATGTGAGCTATCCCTGATTCCAAAGAGGTCAGTGTTCTGGAAGTGCCCACAGGCTCCTCCTTGCCCCGTCTGTCCCCCCATGCTGCACACATTAGTGCCACAGGCACTTCAGGGAGACACCCAATGCAATGATTCTCCAGGAAGGGCAGGAGAGCAATGGACAAGGCTGTCTCCCACAGACATTTCCTTCTTTACATGCCTGTGCTTGGGGGGTTTTCACTTCATCATTTTTCATCATTGCTTTCTCCTCTGTTCACATAACCCCAGGCCTTTGCTTGCTTACTCCATCCACCACTTCATCCCCTGGTCTTTTCTGAGCAGAATCTCTCCCTCCTCCATCATTCCCAGTTTCAAGTTCTTAGCAGGCTGACCAGCCCCACTGGTAGATACATTTGCCCTACTTATTTGCCCCAGCACATGCTGAGTTGGAAGGGACCCATAGGGATCATCCAATCCAACTCCTGGCCCTGTGCAGGACACCCCAGCCATTCCACCATGTCCCTGAGAGCATTGTCCAAGTGCTTTTTGAACTCAGATAGGCTTGGTGCTGTGACCACTTCCCCAGGGAGCCTGTTCCAGTTCCCGATCACCCTCTGGGGGAAAAAAATCCCTTCTTGATATCCAACCTAACCCTCCTCCAACTCAGCTCCAGCCATTTCCTCAAGTCCTGTCACTGGTAACAGGAGTCAAAAGATCAGTACCTGCCCCTCTGTGAGGATGCTGAAGACCCCAATGAGGTCACCCCTCAGTCTTTTCCCGACTGAACAAACCAAGTCACCTCAGTCACTCCTCATGGGGCTTCCCCTCCAGACCCTTTACCATCCTTGTGGCCCTCCTTTGGATGCTCTCTTAAAGCTTAATGTCTTTTTTATATTGTGGTGCCCAAGACTGCCCCCAGGGCTCAAAATGAGGCCACCCCAGTGCAGAGCAGAGAAGGACAATCCCATCCCTTGACTGGCTGGCGATGCTTTGCCTGATGCCCCTCAGGACACGGCTGCCCTTCTGGCTGCCAGGGCACTGCTGACTCATATCCAACTTCCCACTGACCAGGACTCCCAGGTCCCTCCCCACAGCTGCTCTCCAGCCTCTCATTCCCCAGCGTACACACACAGCCAGGGTTGCCCCATCTCAGGTGGAGAACCTGGCATTTGCTCTTGTTAAACTTCATAGGGTTGGTGATTGCCCAGCTCTCTCATTTGCTGAGGTCTCTCTGCAGGGACTCTCTACCCTCAAAGGAGTCAACCACTCCTCCCAATTTAGCATCATCTGCAAACTTACTTAGTATTCCTTTGAATCCTGCATCCACGTCATTAATGGAGATGTTGAAGAGAACTGGTCCAAGGAGGGAGCCCTGTGGAACCCTACGAGTGACTGGTGCCAGCCTGATGTTATCCTGGTCACTACAACCCTTTGTGCCCAACCTGTGAGCCAGTTGCTCATCCACAGTGTAACATGGTTATCCAGCTATATGCTGGACGTTTGGTCAGATGGATCCTGTCTCTCTGCAGCAGTTGTCAGTCCTGAAAGACAGTTCTATGGTCACAGAATCACAGAATGGGTTGGTCTGGGAGGAACCTTAAAGCCCATCTCGTTCCACCCCCTGCCATGGGAAGGGACACCTTCCACCAGCCCAGGTTGCTCCAAGACCCGTCCAATCCGGCCTTGGACACTTCCAGGGATGGGGCAGCCACAGC
>VWZG01013138.1:65588-81669 GCA_013396735.1 Grallaria varia
GGGCGGCGGCTCATTCACTCCCGCCGCACGGGGGGGGGGAGCGCTAAGATGGCGGGCGCGCGGCCCCTCCCGCCGCGGCGCCGCCTGGGAGGTGCAGTCCCCGCGCCCAGAGGGCCCGCGCGCAGGCGCCGCCGCCATTTCGCGGCCCTGAGGGGCCCGCGCTGAGGGACCGAGGGAGCGGCGCCGCCGACCGGGCTGAACCTCACCCGGTGCCCCCGCGGGCGATGGGCTCACGGACAGGATCCGTTCGGGTGCTTTCGGTAATCCCGTCAAACATCGTCCCCGTAAGGCTGTGTGAGCGTGCCGTGCTTTGCTGTCGGCTCTGCACAGGCCAGGGAGGCCGCCGTGCTGAAATCGGGGGATGGAGGGTTTCAGAGAAAACACGGATGAGCAGCTCCAAAGGACGAGTTTTTAGCAATGCTGCTTTGTCAGGTCCAGGGATTTCTTGATAAGCTTTACTGAGAGGCTGCAGTGCCTCCCAGGCCCCCATCCGGCCATTCCACAAGGAAGCGATCCTAAAATCCTTCTGCAGTCCCAAGGAGTGCAGCCAAACCGTGTACAAATTAAAATCCATTGAGAAGTTTTCCCTTCCTAAAGATCTGGGGTAGTATTTTTCCCAAAGACCCCAAATTCTTTCAGTCTTGCATGTTAACTAGTACGAACTAGATTACCATTCCCTAAGCTCTTCCTGCCCTTATGCCTTTTAGCTACCAGGGAAGGCTGAGAAAAGGGAGATTTTCTGCCTGAGAAATAGAAAAGCCAGACTCAAAGTGTGTCGTCCGTATGGAGAGCAAAGAGAAAAAGTAGTATGAGCTTGTCTGGATAGAGAAACAGGAAAGACAGCAAGAAAATGCTGCCCATGGTGCAAAAAGAAATTTAGGAACCTAGGGTGGAAAAGTAGGTGTTTGGCTTCAAAGTAGAACTAAAACCACACTTGTGTTTAGAGGATCTGACATCCCAATATCAAGTACACCTCAAAGAGGAAAACCTCGGAATAAATCCAGGAATTCTGGATGCTCAATACTCTTGTTGACAAACAGCTGTGAGTCTCTCTTGCAGTCCCTGCGTACCTTCAGCAGCTGACACATGGAAGTCACAGGTTGTCATCTGAATGCGTTTGTCTCAAAATGTGCCTCCGAGGCCGGAGTTGTTGTCCTGGTTCCTCTGCACACACCAGCGTGCCGGTCTCGCCTGCTCTGCCCCTTCACCTCTGTGTCCACACCGGCCTGCGGAGCCGGGGGTGTCAGTGGGGCGAGTTTATGGGAGCCAAAATCGAAGCGAGATCACTGCCCTAAAATCGAAGCGAGATCACTCCCCGTGCCCTTGGTGAAGGCAAAGCCGCAACCTCCCCACGCGAGGGTCGCTGCTGGCAGGGGGGCTGCCCGTGGCACCTGGTGACAAGATGTGCATCTCGGTGTGAAACTCCGCGTTTGGCCTGAACTCAAGCCGCTTTAGGGTCGAACGGCTCTGGAAAAAGGACTCAGAGAGAAAAAGACTACAAATCCCAGGGTGCCGCCGCGTCCGGCCCCGCCGCCTCCCGCCCTTCGCCGCGGCCGCGCTGGGGATTCGCGGGGAGCGCCGCGCGTGGTTTGAATTTGGGCGCCGCTCGGCGAAGGGCGAGCGCGGCTGGAGCGGCTCCAGCGCGGCCCCGGCCCCGGCCCCGGCCCCGCTCCGCGCCCGCCCTGCCCCAGCCGCCCCCGCACTGCGCCACCTCCACCGCAGAGCCAAAGAAATGCCTCTGAGCATCAAGCCAGGCACTTGGAGTGAACTTTGTCCTGTCTTTAATGTGCGACTTCCAACCTCACCAATTTCGTGGAAGACCAGCTATAAACTTCGGTTGTGTTGAGATAGAAAAAAAGTATTTTAGGGATGCTGAAAGCCTCTGTATAAGTGGGTTTGGGTTAGGTCATTTCTTCTCTTGTGATCTGATCCTGTACTCTGCATCTGTCATATTTTGGAAATTCTTTTAAACCTTTTGCCAAATTTCGATTGATAATGTAATCCAGATATAACCCCCTTGTTCATTAAGTTTAGTCCAAACTTCCCCATTGCTTTGTCTGTCAGTTTTTTTAGATAATGGCTTAGAAACTTTGAATGTTTCAAGAGTTTGTGTGTTTTGGGAGGGGTTTTTTTTGCCTTCTAATTTTACTGGATATTTTCATAATGCTGCCCTTTGTTGTAGTAAAATATCTTTTCTTCAAAATATATTTCATGAAATTTGCCTCAGTAATCATACCTGTTCTATTCTACATTTTCTACAAAGTCCCTTTCCTTATCTGTAACCACAACACTTGTACACTTTCATCCTTGACACCAGTTTCCCCTCCTTGTTACCTGAACATGTATGTTCACTTTTCCTATCTCTGCTAAAAAGAAGAGAAAGGTTTGAGGGTGAGATGGAGAAAGGAAGCATCAAGTTAGAAAGAGAAGTGCAAAAGCTGAGAGCCCACTTGCCAGATTTTTTTTTTTTTTTTTTTTTAGGGAGTGCAACACATGCTTTAGTTGTGGAATTGGCATCTGTTCAAATACTCATCCTCTTGGATGCCTCCTATGATAGGGATTTAGTACTGACCCAGGGTCAATGTGGTTATTCATCTCTCCATATTTAGCAATTAGTTTTTCATTAAAGACTTTGAGAGTTCTTTGCTACCCCAAACAATTTTACAATAGACTCCTACTTGGAGCAGGTAGAATGGGTTTGTCATAGTGAGACACAACAATTTCGTGTTTGCCAAAGGGACAGTGTAAGGAGGTGTCAGTCTTTCCTGGCTGTGGGGGCAGAGGGCCATGGGGCTGCTTTCCTGGGCATTCAGACTGGGAATATGCTCAGGGCACACCAAGGCTCCTGCCTTACCCACTCTCCCAGGCTTTCCCATTGTGGAAAGTGGAGCAGAGGAGGAGGCTGGTGCAGATACAGGTCCCACCCTGACAGAAAGGCAGGAACTTGGAAGAGCCCTGGGCTCATATTGAAGCTCTAGCTCAAAGGCACTTGCAACATATCTGACTGTCTGCATAGGTTAGGAATAAATTTTGGGGTTGTCAGACACAGACATCAGCAACAGGCTCTGTCTAGCACTGGAATGCTTCTCCCATCAGGTGAATGAAGAAATTGCTCCCAGTATGTAATAAAGACAAAGGAAAATTTTGTGCATCCTTTGAGGCAGAGCACCTGCTCACTCATTGACCAGTTTCCTGTACATTTGGGTGTAACTGGTTTCCTAATGCTATGTGGGATTTCACAATGACTCTGACATTTTCACAGATCTGAGGATATGGGATTTCCACTGCTATTCTTACCTCAACTGCTTCAGTTTCTTAGCAGCTGCTGCCATGCCTTCCCCTTTCTCATTCTACATTTTATGTTTGTATGTCTTTGATAGCAGGATTATTTCTATCTTTTCTGTAGTTGCCTAGCTCCCCTTCTGCCTCGTGTTCCTCACCTTGCTCAGAACAGCCAGACAATGTTTAATTGATTGTCTCAGATATTGTCATTAATTTCAGGAAGGGGAAAGGACTGAACATACACCACAGAACATTTTCCTATCAGTCCAAGTTCAATCTGACCTCAGTATTATTGCTCAAAAAATTGCTAGCAATGACTGCGAGTCTGAAAGAAGCACTCATACCTCACCACAGAGTTCTCCAGAATTTCATCTTTCATTGAACAGAATTGCTTCCAGTGATGTCAGGGCAGAAAGCACCAAAGCAAGTGGGGAAAATGAACAATATGCCACGAGTTATGGATGAAACGTTCCTCATCCACTTAGAGGAAGTGCTGAGATGTAAAAAAATAAACAAAGAGGAACATGGTGCACAGTTGTGGGATTAAAGCAAACAGCAGACTGTCAGTAGGACAAGGATTTTTTTCAAGACAGGACACCAGGCTGTAATGTGTAGAGGGTGTATTTATTTTTTATTCCAGCACATAATGTTTGACAGGAGCTTTGAACAATAGCATTCTTTGAGTCCAGCATTTACCTCCTTACTGAGGCAGAAGTCAAGCTATATCACACTGGGGGGCGTGTTAACCAGGTCTGGATGGGAAGAATTTCAGTCTGTGCTTGGGATCGTTCACTCCTTTGTGGCAGGAAGGCAAGTGGTGGCCCTTTAGAATCTTGTACCAGACGCTGGTCTCATGTCACCAGAAAGAAATGAGAATTTACTTCAGCATCCGTCTCATATATCCCCCCATCTCAACAGAAAAGCAGCAAAGGAAGATGCTTTGGGGTCAGTACTTAGGACTCCCCAATTTCTCACAATTCCACTTTGTCATTTTTCCAGTTGGGATTATACAGATAACCTTTAATAAACTATTGGGCCAATAATTTCTAACACTGTGAGTTTTGCCTTTCACATACAGAGCTCGATTTTAGTCTAGTTACACTTTCAGGCGTCCTAAGATGAAAGAGTCCTCTGCAGCCTGCCAGGGCAGCCCCGGGTTCTCAGCACTTCACGTCGTTCGGGTTCCCCCAAAGCACGTGCAAACCCCTAAATCATGCAGAGCACAGGGGAGGAGGGTGGGGGCTGGCTCTGCATGCGGCTCCTCTGAGCTCACAAAGCACACTTTATCAGCCAGGAGCAATCCCAGCTCTGCGCCGAGAGCCGCTTAGATCATTGTGGGAGGGGAGCACACAGTGTTCACACCCCGGCTGTTGCATAAAACCTGGCACCGAGCTCTGCACTAATGAAAACAAATCTGCCTTTCTGGTGTGGGTTTGGTTTTTGTTTTGTTTGTTTTTTTTTTTTTTTTGGGGTTTTTTTTTGGGGGGGGGGGTGGGTGGTTTTTTTTTTTGTTTGGGTTTTTTGTTTGGTTTGGTTTTGTTCTTTTTTTTCCTTTTTCAAAACAACCATTTGGCGCCTAATTTTCAAATCGGCAGCCCAACTGCAGCTGGCTGGGTGCCCATCACCATAGAGCTATTTACATATTTTCCTCCAGCAGCTGCAGTAACCTGTTCTGTTCCTCATGTCTGGCAGGGCTGGCTCAGCCTTTTTCATGGTCTCACTGGAGGGAAAGATTTCAATCTTATGCTGTTAAACAGACAAACAAACCAGCTCCCAGTGTGTTGGAAGCTCAGTTTTTAGGGAAGAAATGTCAAAGCAGAAACCTTTGGCTCCTCTTTGAAAGAGAATTATCTAGTTACCCCCTGTGCACTGTAACATCAGAAATGCATCTGGGAGTGCTGATTCTTTAAGACAGAGCTTCTGTCAAAGGTGAGGTTTACTGAGTAAATGTATGTGAGAGAGGAGAAGACAGGCCTAGAGAGATAACAAAATATGTCCATGGGATGAGTCTCTCAGGCATATTACATGATTAATCAAGGAGATGAAAGGAATCCTTTCTACAACTCCAAAGCATGCTCCGCCCAAGATCTCCAAGTACTTTACAAAAGATAATTCATAAAACTTTATGATGACCTTGCAACAAAATTAAGATCACCGTTAAGATTAATCAGTTAATTTGTGTATGTCTTGAGCTTGATGGCGTAGCTCTGTGATCTGGCTTTCAGGTCATAGTATCCCAGAATTGTTTGGGTTGGAAGGGACCTTAAATCTCATCTCATTCCATTCCCTGCCATGGATAGTGACACCTTCCACCAGCTCAGGTTGCTCCAAGCCCCGTCCAACGTGGCCTTGGACACTTCCAGGGATGGGGCAGCCACAGTTTCTCTGGGCAACCTGTGCCAGGGCCTGCCCACCCTTACAGGGGAAAACTTCTTCCCAATATCCCATCTAACCCTGCCCTCTGGCAGTGGGAAGCCATTCCCCTTGTCCTGTCACTTCAGGCCCTTGTCCAAAGTCCCTCCTCAGCTCTCTTGGAGCCCCTTTAGGTATCGGTCAATGCATCTGTCTCATTGGAAACCGTTTTTCCAGTCCATAGTGAAGTGCTGGAGCACTGCCTCAGTTAACACTTGTGTTGGACCTGTATGTCCTTGAGATGAGGAACATACCTGGTTAACCATGAACCTACAACAGGAAGCCATTTGCTGTCTTGAGTTTGGGACAGTCAGGAGAGACCCTGTCCTATCCCACTCTCCTGCAGCCTCTGCTGTGGACTGAATTTTGGTGGCCAGCAGCATCACATCACTTCTTTCTCAACCACCAGCACGCTGTGGGTGCATGTGGGTGGGCAGGTGAAAGAATCAGATGTTTTGGGCAGCCATGAAAAAAGAGATTTGCTTGGATGGAGTAAATAGAATCATAGAATTGATTGGGTTGGAAAAGACCTCAGAGATCATCAAGTCCAACCCTTGGTCCAACTCCAGCCCGTTTACCAGATCATGGCACTCTGTGCCACGTTCAATCGCAGATTAAAAACCTCCAGGGACGGTGAATCCACCACCACTCTGGGCAGGCCATTCCAATGCCTGAGCACTCTCTCTGTAAAGAAATTTTTTCTAATATCCAACTTAAATTTCCCCTGGCAGAGCTGAAGCCCCCTTGTGCTATTGCTGAGTGCCTGGGAGAAAACAGCAACCCCCACCTGGCTATAAATGGGCAGGAGCTGCAGCAAATGAGAAGCTTTTGGTTGATGGAGATATTTGCAGGCTTCCTATGCACTGCTAAACCCCAGTTCTGGGGATGAGTAGCACAGCTTTATAGGATTTAATTTGGTTTACAGTGTCTGCAGAAATCTTGCATGTACAAGGCAAAACAGCTTCAGCTTGGCCCTGTGTGCTGCAGTGTGACAGACTGGCATGCAGAAAACTGCACCCTAGAAAGATTGGAGCAATGTTCTTGCTCGGTGGGTAACTGCAGGAATTTAAGACTGGGCCTGCTCTGACTGAACCTCTGACCTTCAGGTGCAAAAGGTTATATATAACCTCATGGAATCCAGAAAAATAACTGCTGGTTTCAATCCACAGAGAACTAACAAGTGACATGCATTCTCATTCTCTGTCTGACAGTTCTTCCAGCGTGCCAAGCAGACCAGGCCAGTTCTCCCACAGTACATCAGGAAAGGCTGCCTCAGTTTACCAGCACAGTGTCCACCTCCATTGCTCCCAGCAGTGTGGGCAGGTCTGTGATACTCACACCATAAATGATTCAGAGTGTCATCCATCTCTGGGGATTTACTCACACCATTAATGGAGATGATCCCCAACCTAGTGCGTGTGTGTGCAATCCCTGTGGCACAGGTGGCTGTGTCCCTAATCCCTGCTCAAGGTCTAGCACCCATTTGGTGGCTGTCTTGGAGTGGTCTACCTGAAAACACCAGTCTGATGTGTGAGACCAAGACTCAGCTTTAACCAGTGGGATTAATTTGGTAATTGCTGGATAATAAAGAAGTAGTTGATAAACCATGATGCAGCTGTTGCTGGGTTTGCATTTTTATAACAGGGCTGGAGCAGGAGGTCAGTGAGTGCCAGGAAACTGCAGGCACCTAAATGGCCTCAGGATGGAGGAAGGCAGAGAGACCAGTTTGGGGTTACACGGTCAGTGAGGCCACTGGCAGCTAATACTGACAATTTAATTTTAAAAGTAATAAAGAGTTCAGTCAGTGATGCATCCATGTGGAAAACACCAGAAGCCTGGTGGATGTCGATGGGCCTCCACTTGCAGGAGTCAGAGTGCCAACGGCTGGAACTGTGTGTCCTCTCCTCCATGTCCGTACTGTGCTGTCTGAACTGGGCTGGAGGGGCAGAAGCTCTGACCTGCACCAGCCTGTCACGTCTGCGTGTTGCAGAACATAAATCACTGTTTGCCCTTTCTACCTCTGCTAAGCAAACACATTTGGATGATCCACCACTCAGTGGTTCTGGGTCAGTGGCCACCGCACCCAGTGGCAGGGGTGGGGTCTGGAGGACTGGCCTGAGGCCAGCGGGGAGAAAACCTCCACCCTACATCTGGCAAGGAGCTGGCAGTCCTTGCAGTGCAGTGACTGAGCACCTCAGGTGCCTAACTCAGCCAGCCTCAGGACATCTTTGGCTTCCTAACCAGGACTCCCACAAGCTGAAAATCCTGGGTGAAGAATCCACATTTCTAAGTGCTGCCCATGAGCACTGTGACTGCTGAGCCCTTTGCCTTTGCTGTGTCTTTACACAAGTCTTTTGAATTCTGTTTACTTTTTCATTTAGTTTTCTCCTCCCCACCCTGCACATTTCTCCTTTGGTGTCAACAACAGGCAGCACCCTGGCCACACCAATCAATTCATGACCAATTTTCCTGTTCATTCTTGTAAAAATACCTTCTTATGTAAAAGAAATAGCAACATTTGCTTTCTCGAGGACTCTGCTATTGGGATATATTTAAGGAAAGACTAACACCTCCTTAGAAGGTGGGCACTCCCTTCTTCTCAGGAATCAGTCCTGAGGGGTTGTCCCTGCAGTACTTGGCCTGTTAGTGGGTCTTCTGAATGAACTCACTTTGGGATGGACCTCCCCTTTGCAGTACCCCCATCTTCCTCAACCCTTGCATCATTCTTGCTGCTTTTCTGGCCTCCTTGGCCTGAAGACCCCAGTGACCAATGGTCACTCCCTGCCCTGCAGCAGGTCACAGGTATGGCCCAGATCCTGCAGATGTCCCTGATCTCCAAGGATAAAGCATGGACAGGTAATGGATCCATGCAGGCAAGGAGAGGGAAATGTTAGAGCCGTAAGCCTTTGCTAAACATGCTGTGTCATGAGATAAGTCGTGCAAAAATGCTTTGTAGCTGCTGGTGGCACACAGTGCAAGCAGACAGCACAGCCACGAGCCAGCTCACACTCAGCTGCTCCGCTTGAATAGTGTCACTGGAGAATGAAGGGGGGCCTCTGTGCTGGGGAGCTCTTCTTGCCTCCACTGTGGCCAGTCAAAGCCCCATTGGGGTGGGTCAGAGACATGCCATTGCTCAGTGGGACCTGGTCTGGGCAGGCAGTGTCCAAGCACAGATAGGGCCATCCACAAGAAGGGCTGGAAGGATGACCTGGAAAACTACAGGCCTGTCAGCCTGACCTCAGTGCCTGGCAAGGTCATGGAGCAGACCATGCTGAGTGTGATCACAGAGCACCTACAGGATGGCCGGGGGCCCAGACCCAGCCAGCACAGGTTTAGAAAGGGCAGGTCCTGCCTGACCAGCCTGATCTCCTTTAATCCACGCGACCCACCTGGTGGATGAGGGGAGGGCTGTGGATGTGTCTGCCTGGCCTTCAGCAAAGCCTTGGGCAGCATCTCCCCTGGCACAGTCTTGGCAAAGCTGCAGCCACGGCTTGGCCAGGGGCACTCTCTGCTGGGGAAGAACTGGCTGATGGCCGGGCCCAGAGAGTGCTGGGCAATGGAGCTGCATCCAGTTGGCATCGGGGCACTGGTGGTGTCCCCAGGGATCAGGGCTGGGCCCAGGCCTGGTTAATGTCCCCAGGGATCAGGGCTGGGGCCAGGCCTGGTTAATGTCCCCAGGGATCAGGGCTGGGGCCAGGCCTGGTTAATGTCTGTACTGATGATCTGGATGAGGCGACTGAGTCCACCACCAGCAAGTTCACAGATGACACCAAGCTGGGGGGGAGTGTTGATCTGCCAGAGAGCAGGAGGGCTCTGCAGAGGGACCTGGACAGGCTGGATAGGTGGGCTGAATCCAGTGATACGATGTTTAACGAGACCAAGTGCTGGATCCTGCAGCAGCACAGGCTGGGGACAGAGTGGCAGGAAAGGGGCCAGGCACAAAGGGACCTGGGAGTCTGGATTGACAGCAGCTGAACAGGAGCAGCGTGTGCCCAGGTGGCCAAGGAGACCAGTGGTATCCTGGCCTGGATCAGGAATAGTGGGGCCAGCAGGAGCAGGGAAATGGCTCTTCCCCTGGACTCAGCACTAGTTAGGCTGTACTTCGAGTGCTGTGTCCAGTTCTGGCCCCTCAGTTTAGGAAGGATGTTGAGGTGCTGGAGCATGTCCAGAGAAGAGCAACGAGGCTGGTGAAGGGCCTGGAGCACAAGTCCTGTGAGGAGCGGCTGAGGGAGCTTGGGGTTGTTGAGCCTGAAGAGGAGAAGGCTCAGAGGAGACATTACTATTCTCTACAACTCCCTGACAGGAGGTTGTAGCCATGTGGGGTTGGTCTCTTCTCCCAGACAACCAGCAATAGGACAAGAGGACACAGCTGTGCCAGGGAAGGTTTAGGTTGGACATTAGGTAGAAATTCTTTACAGAGGGATGAGACTTTGGAATGGGCTGCCCAGGGAGGTGGTGGGTTCACCATCCCTGGAGATATTTAAGAAGACACTGGGTGTGGCACTCAGTGCCATGGTCTAGTTGACAAGGTGGTGTTGGGTCATAGGTTTCACTCAGTGATCTCACAGGTTTTTTCCAACCTATTTGATTCTGTTACTCTGTGATTCTGTGAGTTTGCTTCTCTTGCCAGAAGCACTGGAGCTGCTCAGGTAAATGAGCACAAGTCACCTTGGGGCTGTGGGAAAGTTTATGCTGGAATGGTGGAGGATACTTCCCACAGGCACTCTGCCTCTGCAGACATGTCTCCTCCCCCAGCAGCACCTACCTGCACAGGACACAGTGGTTTGCAGCAATCATTCCCTTGGCTGGCTGTGAGTGCTGCCCATGTCTCTTGTCCATGCTGCAGACTGAGCACCTCACCCCACCTTCCCCTCTGACCTGCCCTTCACGGCCAGGTCTCCCACAGGCTCGTGCTGGCAGCTCCTTCTCCTGTGCCCTGCTCCTGCAGAGCCAAGAGCTGCACCCTGGGCCTGGAGAACCACTCCTTCAAGGGCTCAGAGCAGCATGTGTGCATCAAAAAGAGCTATGGAGAGTTAAGCACACTGAGCTGGAAATGAGGGACAGCTCCAAACCTCCATCACTCCAAACCTCCGTCTGAACGTTGAGGTCCTCACAGGCTCCACTGAGATGCCAGCCTGGGCTCATTCTCTTTGGTGGGGACAGCCCAAGACTCCCCTGGCACAGAGTGACAGTTGTGTGGAGCTCATCTGCCCTCCTGATGGAGCAGTGTCCCCTTGCTGCCCCAGCCATACCATCCAGCCTGCTCCCTGCAGCAGCAGTGACTCTCAACTGGCCCACCATGGAACTGAGGCATGGGCTCATCCCCACAGAAGCCATTCCTGTCTACATGGCATCCGACCACTGCAAAACATTGGCCACCTTGTAAAAAGCAGCAGGAACACAAATGAGACTTGCATTTGTCCAAAGTGGCTGTTTCTGAGGGAAATCTGTGGGGCTGTAAATGGTCTTCCCTACCTTTCCATTCCCAGCAAGAGCAGCAAGGGGGAGAGGTCAGTGTCACCATGGTCCCACTGCACCATGCACCGGCCCAGGGGAGCAGCTGCGTGTGAGCTCCTGTACAGCAGCTGCAGGGGACACTGAGGTCCCCTTTGTGGATCCCTATGATAAGGCAGGACGTTTGCCTCTCAGTGACAGAAAGAAAGGTTGTTGAAACAGGGATATCCTTTTCATTTGGAAGTAATGAGCAACTTAGACAGATAGACCAAAGTTGAGACATTTCATTACATGGCAGCAGAGGTGAGGCTCTTAGCCCAGGCTGTAAAATCAGTGTTATAATACCCAGTGCAGCCCCAGAAGGGTTAAATCCTTTCCTTCAGCAGTTGGGAACAGTTCGCCTGAACTGACAGCTGCAGATGGTTCCTCTGCTCAGGCAGAGGCAGTTGGACAGGCCAGGTGGACAGAAACCATCATTCAGCAGAGGCTCCAAGAAACAGGCAAAGGTTGTTTTCCAGGTTTTCCTTGAGCAGCTGGACTTGGAAACAGTTGCTGGTCTGTGGCAGCATGGGTGACAGCTTTAGCAGTGCATAAAACAGAACATCAGAAAT
The DNA here is from genome assembly GCA_013396735.1 of Grallaria varia. Lineage (NCBI taxonomy): Eukaryota > Metazoa > Chordata > Aves > Passeriformes > Formicariidae > Grallaria > Grallaria varia. Next base: position 77,348 of record VWZG01013138.1, read on the forward strand.
ACAGGGAGCCTTCCCTGTTCTTGGGTGTTATACAGGGAGCTGCTGCAGGGGCAGCTGCCTTTCCCCTTGCAGGAGGGCAGTTTCTTGGCTCCTCTGCATGTGTCTGTGTGTCCATGCACACATGCTGCTCCAGAGGGGAGTCCACAGCTTCAAAGGAGCAGCCGGTGCCCTTGCTTATGGGGTGATGCAGGAGAAGGATTCAGCCTACCCTTTCCTCTCTTGGTTTTGACAGTAGAGGCTCCTGGTTTCTGATTTTGCTGTGAAAAGTCTTGCAAGTTATCAAATACTTCTGGGGGATATTGTCTGGGACCCAGTTCACTTAGTAAGAGCAGTGTTTAAAATCAAGTTCAAACTACTTCACAGGGAAGACCCAAGGAGCAATGTGAAAACTGTTCTGTGATGTGCAGAGCAGTGTTTGTTTAAAAATATGCTTGAACCTAATAAACCACTACCAAAGGCAGTGGTTAGAATCTCTGATTGACTCAAAGCAGGGCTCAAAAACTGTGTAAGAGAGTCAGTGAGGAGCGTGGTTGCTGTGTGGCAGAAGGCAGCCAGAAGCTGGCCTGCCTGGGCTGAGCCTCTGCAGCATGTTCCTGGTGCTGAGGCAAACACCACATGGGAGAGAGCCAAAGTATCCAAAGGCAGCAGGATCATTCCAGCAATGACTCTGCAGTGACCTTCACTTCCCTCCCAAGGAGCTTAAGCAAGGAAGCCTTGGTTTGGCTCTGATTGCTCCTTGGACCGTTCCATTACACACCAGGGACTCCTCTGGCATTTCAGCAACAGATACTGGACAGACCCTTCTCCACCTCTCTCCTGTCCCTTCAAAAGAGCACAGTGGAGCACTGGTGGCAACTACCATCAAGTGCCCAACCAGGGCCAACACAGCACAGCCTTGCTCATCATCACAGGTTTTGTGTCTGTCACAGCCACAGCAACTTCTTAGATGGAGGAGAGATGTTATCACTTCTGTTGTCCCCACATCCTCTTTTCAGAACCGTGTTCTGTCATCGTGCATGGGGGTATTTCCACGCCTTGTTGCGAGTAACTCTATCCTAGAAGACGGCACGACTCCATCACTTGGGGAAACACCCTGCATGGACATGTGAAGCACAGGGCAGACCACAGTGCATAACCACACAGTCCTGAGCTTTTTAGATGCGAGTAAGGCTTTCAGGTGTTTGAAGTCCAGAAGCCTACAGCAAGACAGACAGGATACACTGGGAAAGGGACACTTCCAGAAGAAACACTGAGAGCAATAAGGTCTCAGCTCAAAGGGGAGGCCTTTGGCTACCTATGGGGAATGGTGCTAAAGTTCTTTCACACTGGTTGCTATGCATATTTTTGTTAATTAACATTAGACAGTAGTCTCTGAATTTAAAGCAGCCTGGACTTAGGCATGAAGCTGAGCCTGTCTCCTGCCTGCCTTCCTGATTCCCAACCTCCTTGGGGCTTCTGGCCCACAGGGTGACCTGTGCTGCTTGCTGAAAGACATCTGTCAGAAAATCACATCTGTGTCTTGGCAAATGCAAACACCTTACAAGGCTTTGGCCAAGGAGGGGTAAGACAGGAAGGTGGAGAACGGCTGGACAGCAGCAGGCTACTATCCTGCCTTGTCCTCCTTCCTTCTGTGGAGAGGATTCAGTTCATACTTGGAACCACTGGGCAAAGGGCCTCCACTGCTGTGCCAGCTATGGGAGCACATCCTGAGAGCATCTTCCATCTGATGTTACACAACAGCTTGTTGGTGGGTACAGGCTCCACAGTGACCCTCTGGGAATTCTGGCTCCTGTTGGAGGAGGGAATGGAGCTCTGCCTTTCCATGATTTGCAGGTGGTGGATCTCGGAATGTGTGTGTGGCTTTTTGGCCATGACAGCACACAGGGGGCTTGTTGAAAGAGGAATGTGGTCAAATGGACAGATGGAAATCAAGTTTGTACTTGGTGTGTCTGCCTGCCTTGAGGGCCCACACCTCTGCAGTGAGCTGGATCACCTTCAGGTTCAGAAGACAGTGGGGTTCCAGGCACCACCGTTCAGCTGTGCATCCTGTGCCTCTGTCAGGTGGACCACAGATTGTGCTGATTGTGTATGTCCCTGCATGTCCACGCAATGTCTGTGTATGCCTCTTGGGAGCTTCAGTGCTGCTTCCACCCCCCATGATCCAAAATTCTCCACTCAGCCAGTCTGGTCTCCTGCCATACTTGCTCAGTGTTGGGATAGATCATTCTTATACTTGTTCTCCACTGGTTAATCAGAAATTCAGGTGGCTACTTCACATGTACCTCAGCACCCTTCTCCTCTAGGCTGAAAAAGCCTCATTGCTTCCACCACTCTTCATGGGATATATGATCCAGGCCTCAGACATCTTCATGGCTGTCCCATGAACTCATTTCGGTTTATTGATGTCTTTCTTGCACTGCAAGGCCTGAACACAGCATGACCTAATGAGTGCCAGGTAAAGGGAGTAATCCCTTCCTGGACCCTGCCAGGCACATATCTGTCCATGTGGTCCAGGACACTGATGCAGCCTGGGCAAGCTGCAGATGTTCAGCCTATTTATTGCCCACTGGACCTCCCACGTCCATCTCAGTAGAACCAGTCTGTCCCAGCCTGGGACTTCAGATTCAGCCCCAGTCCCACCGTTTCCTCTCTGTTATCTCCCTTTTTTCTGCCCTCTGGCCCCCAGGTTCACCTGTTGGAGTCTTTGCTTGTAACGGCTCTGGGAAAGTAATAAAGCAAAGAGTGAAGGAATTTAATGCAGAATCCAAAGAAAGAGGGAGATTCAGCAGAGATGCAAATCATTTGCAAATGCTGAGAAAGTGAGTGAAGGCATTTACCAATGCTGGAATGGGGCAAAAGTTTCTGGAAACTGAAAACCTGGATTTTCTATTAGGGACTTGTGCAGGCAATGAGGCAAGAAATCTTGTCTTGGGGAAAAGGTGTCATAGGGGCCATCTAGTGAAGCGTAGGAAGGTCAGATGATGAGAAACCCAAGGGGAGTTTGTGCATTGAATGGAAAAGGTGTCCTGAGGAGAAGGTAGCAACAGCCAGGGTGTGAGAGAGAAGAGCCCCAAGTCACTGCAGATGCTGCTGGGGGTTGGTGCTGTCAGACAAGGCAGTGGAAAGCAGCCACCACCACCTCCTCCTCCTCCTCTAGACAAGCGTTTATTTCAGAGCCCCTTGTGCTTGACAGTGGCCACAGAGAGAGAGCAGGTGGGGGCCCTTCTTCGGCATAGCCAGAGCTGAGCGAGCAGCCCTGAGGCAGCTCCAGGCACAACGGCAGTGGCAGGAGAGCTGACACTTCCTCCTCCTCCAGCCTGGGGCTGCAGCAACTCCTCCTGTGAGGAGCTTGTGCATGGGGGGCCCTTTAGCTGTACTGTGTGATAGATCTCATTAGCAAAGATCGTATCAAACTCATTTTGGAAATGCAGATTAACAACAAATTTGTCATTCCTAATTATTTTTTATTGACTTTCAGAAACATCAGGAAATATTTCAGAAGGGCGGTTCCTTCTATCCGTATCACCCCTACCCTGCAGATGCCTGTCCATACTCTGCCCCCTGTGGGGAAAAGCACCGCAGTTCAGACCTGTCCCACCGTCTAAGGGACAAACGTTCCTCACCGTGAGTCCAGCGGGTGTGTAAGCCGGGAGCGCTGCCCTGGGACGGCAGGAACCAGCCCTGCAGAGCCGAGCTCTACAGCAGGATGTAAAGTTCTGTAACTTGTTTAAAAATCCAGTATTTTCAATTTTTGAATTAATACTTTCAAGTGAGTATTTTCAATGTCAACAAATTAAATAGAATTGTCTTTGAAAGCAGAAAGCAGCTAAGTAGAACGTGTTCACCTCAGATCTCTTTCAGAGGTAAGAAACTCCAGAATCTTTTATTCCAACAAAATTGTTTAGATTTGTCTGTCAAACGTCACCAGACGCCACCCAAGTTACCAGAGTTTTAATTTGTGGGGGAAAGTCCCTGAGCACGGTGCTGGGCGGCCTTATGGGGTCTGGGACCCGCCGGAGACCCCAAACCCCCCGGCCCGGCGGAGGGGAACCGGCAGCTCCACCGGACTCCGTGCTGTGGGGTGACCCCCGCCCCGGCCCCTCACACCGCACAGTGACCCCACTCCATCCCCTCACACTGCACAATGACCCCTGTCCATCCCCTCACACTGCACAATGACCCCTGTCCATCCCCTCACACCGCACACTGACCCCTGTCCATCCCCTCACACCGCACAATGACCCCCCCGGCCCCTCTCACCGCACAATGGCCCCTGTCCCTCCCCTCACACCGCACAATGGCCCCTGTCCATCCCCTCACAC
>VWZG01013138.1:81975-107873 GCA_013396735.1 Grallaria varia
CCTCCCCTCACGCCTCACAGCGACCGCCCCCCCACTCCCCTCTCACCGCCCCTCCCGCCGCTCTCGCGCGCCCTCGGCCCCGCCCCCGGCCGGAAGTGGCGCCGTCCCGGCCACTGGCGCTCTCTCGCTCCTTCCGGTTGGGCGCCATCGCCGCGGTGCCGGCGCTCCCGTGTCCGTCGCTGTCCATCGCTGTCCATCCGCTCCATCGGGCCGCGCCGCAGCCATGGCCATCCGCTACCCCATGGCCGTGGGCCTCAACAAGGGCTACAAAGTGACCAAGAACGTGTCGAAGCCCCGGCAGTGCCGCCGCCGCGGGGTGAGTACGGGCGGTGCCGGGCCCGCCGCTCCCGGCTGTGTTGGTGCGCCCGGCGCGGGGCCGCCCCGCGGGACGCGCTTCGGGGCCTTCTCCGTGCGGTCACGGCAGGGCTCGGGAGGCGCGCGCTGCCCGCCACGGGGCCGAGCGGGGCGCTGGAAGCGGAGTGTGGCTTCTGGAATCCCCCCCCGGCTCAGTTTTTCTTATTAACGACAACAGGGGACAAACCCCCACAAAACTCGGAGTTGTCCAGGTCCGATGGATGCGTGTGTCATTATGAAACATTAACGCACCTGTGCCTTTTACCCACTGATCGTAGAACCGATTGGGTTGGAAAAGACCTCCGAGATCATCAAGTCCAACCCTTGGTCCAACTCCAGTCCCTTTACCAGATCATGGCACTCAGTGCCACGTCCAATCTCTGTTTAAAAACCTCCAGGGACGGTGAATCCCCCACCTCTCTGGGCAGGCCATTCCAATGCCTGAGCACTCTCTCTGTAAAGAATTTCTTTCTAATATCCAACCTAAATTTCCCCTGGCAGAGCTGAAGCCCGTGCCCCCTTGTCCTATTGCTGAGTCCCTGGGAGAAGAGACCAACCCCTACCTGGCTATAACATTCCTTCAGGGAGTTATAGAGAGTGAGGAGGTCACCTCTGAGCTTCCTCTTCTCCAGACTAAACACCCCCAGCTCCCTCAGCCTCTCCCCATAGGATTTGTGCTCCAGTCCCTTCACCAGCCTTGTTGCTCTTCCCTGGACCCGCTCAGCTGTGTGTAGCTGCGGTGCCTGAGGTGTGTAGCAGTGGAACTCGGGCTCTCATGGCCCTGCTTCTTGCAAAAGCAATGGTGGTGCCAGTGTGTGATGGAGTGAGGACAGACCAGCACACCTGGTCAGCCTCACGTGCTCGGTGGTACGTGCCAGGGATCAGCTCCCTCGGGACATGCCAACAACACGCGCTGGTTTTGGGGCCTGAGCCCAGTTTGGCACAGCCCTTTGCAGTCCTGTCCGGGTAAACCAGCACATTCATTCCTTGTGAGCCATGTGTTCCCTCCCTTCGCACAGCGCCTGACCAAGCACACCAAGTTTGTCCGAGACATGATCAGGGAAGTCTGTGGCTTTGCACCCTACGAGCGACGTGCGATGGAGTTGTTGAAAGTGTCCAAGGACAAACGTGCTCTGAAGTTCATCAAGAAGCGGGTGGGTTGGATATGTGTCTACTTTCTGCTTTTCTGTTCTTACCTTGGGATACTTAATTTTTTAATTACTTTTTTTTTTTTCAATTGTTTGGGAAGTTACAGATGTAATCTGAAGGAGGGAGGGAGGGAATCGCCCTTGGGTTGAGTGGTAGAGCAGGAGATGGACACAAAGGTACTTGGCCAAAAAGGCCCTGAGCTCAGGGATCGAGGCTTGCCATGCTGTTTTTGCATGCTTGGCATGTCTGGTGTGGGGAAGATGAGAACAGTGCTGATGGAGGTTGGGTACCATTAACCAGGAGACTTTAAATGGGATTTCCTGAAGGCAATCATGAGAGCTGAAAGCAGCTTCTTCCTCGCCTCAAATAATTGCATGGAAGTACCACTGAGACATGATGCCAGTCCCCTGGCTGGAGGTTGAGTCCATGTTTGCAGGACTTTACCATTCTGCCTTGTTTTGAGTGGAGTGTCTACAGTGACACCTGCAGCAGCCCTGCTCTGTACTGGGTGAACACTGACTGCCCTGCTCTCTTCCCACAGGTTGGCACTCACATCCGGGCCAAGAGGAAGCGGGAGGAACTCAGTAATGTCCTGGCAGCCATGAGAAAAGCTGCTGCAAAGAAGGACTGAGTTGTACAGGCTGCAGCACAATAAAGTCCTTTCTCCCAAACCCAAGGTGGTGGTGGTGGTGGTACATGTGCTTCAGCGGGTGGTGCTGGGGGAGTCTGACAAGGCCCTGAACTGCATCATCCAGAAGCTGCATCAGTGCAGCTGCTGATACTGGTGCTGCTGTGACTAGGGGGAATCCTCCAGATCATGCGGAGTCTCAGGACATGGAAGTCTCTGCAATAGCTAAATACCTTCCACCTCCCAATCTGTCTCCAGACATAAACAGTAGTAGGAGGGAAGTCAGTGGACAAGAATTGCTGTTGAAAACTACTTTGCACTCCTTCCTCAGGGCATGTCAGCCCATTCCTCATGCAGCTTTTCATGCTCCTGTGTTTCCCTTTGTACCCTCTGTTCACTGCCTTCTGCAGTGTGTTAAGTTATGAGAGACCTGGAATCAGCAAGAGCTCCCTGAACTTCAGTGGGTAGGTTCTTTTTCTGGGTTCCCTTGCTGTGAAGTGACCAGGACTGTTCTTCCTGCATGAGGAAATACTTGCCAACTAGACTTCATGTAACTACTCTTGCCCTTTTTAAATTACTTTTTCTTAGCATTCCTTGTAAGATGAAGTATTTGGGTTCTCTAACCCCCAAGCTTGCATTTACTGATGCAAACAATGTGGTGGGTCTGGCTGAGCTGGAATTTATTTCCCCACAGTAGCCCTCACAGTACTGTGCTCTGCATTGGTAGCTAGAAGAGTGTTGATAAGACAGCCATGTTTTGGTTACTGCTGAGCAGAGCACTGGAACATTCCTTCTTCAGTCGAGGGCAAGATCCTGGGAGGGGACACAAGTAGGCCAGCTGACCCACACTGACCAAGTGTCCATGCCATATGATGTCAACCCAGATATCAAAGCTGAGGCAAGGAGCAGGCACAGGGGCATTCATTGTCTCCAATGGCTGCCTGCTGACAACTGTTACATGTGTAGGGGCCCTGCTTCCCAGGGACATGGCTGACTGTTGCTGCCCATGGGAAGGAGAGATTAATTGCTGCTTCTGCTTTGCATGCACGCTGCTTTTGCTTTTTGCATAAACTGCCTTGTCACAACCCACGTTTTATGTTGCTTTTATGCCTCCACCTTATTCTCTCCCCTGTTCGGCTGGGAAGGGGAGTGATAGGAGTGGCTGGGTGGGCACCGGGCATTCAGCCAAGGTGAACCCACCACAAAGTCGTATCACAACATTTAATTCTTTTTCTCACTCTCTGACCACGAGAGCTGTTGCAGAGACACAGGCCATCTGTGGTGCCACACAGTGCTGCCTGCTGACACTGAGCATGCTGCTCTTTGGCACAGGTTTGCTCTCCTTAAGCCTGGAGTTTCTAGTGGTACTGACTTGTGACTGACCCTGGAGAACTACGTTCCTTCAGCAGCTCAACATACCAGGTCTGATGAACTGTCCTAGGATTTCAGTGTCCCCTCACCATAGCACAGGCTTCTGAGCCAAGATGGAGACGTTTCTGAGAGCTGCTTGCCTTCCACCACACCAGGAACAAAAGCCGTGCATCAGTCCAGCTCTGGGTGTAGTGTTCAGTGTTTTTCCACAAACTGTATTGAGATTTACAGTGAAATAACTGAAATATCTTCAACAAGAAGAGACCAGACTAGTCCCACTGCTGGTGGCTGATAACATGCCCATTCCTTTGGTAAAACTGGAAATGCTTTATTGTGGATCATAATTCATTATTAAAGAGTGAGAAATACTTTATTCTAGCAGAGCCATAATTCATTTCAGCAGCTGCGCAGCAGCAATAGCTCCATGTCCCCCTTCAGGATTGCCTCCATCACCCATCTCTGGGCAGGGGCTAAGCACTGAGGGACCAATCACCTTCCAGCCATCAGGGCACTGGGTGTCATCCTCCAGCAGGATCCAGCTGTGAAAATGCTATATCAAATACCTCTTTATAGTGTTCCACAAAGTGCACTTCCAGTCCCTCTGTAATGAATCCAGCAAGGTCGTAATAATCCTTTTTGTTCTCTGATGGCAGAATGATGCAGGTAACACCTGCCCTCTTTGCCTGTGGGGAGAAGAAAGCAGGGCAGTCTGTTCAGTCCTAGGAATCACTCCATCTACCAGAAACACCCATATTTCTGAAGCAAGAGTATTTATTAGGAGCATGATCTGGCTTTGTTCTTTGGAGAGTGCTAAGGGCATTCCTGACAAGATGTCACCAGGTTGAGAGGTAGAAACAGGCTATCAGACCAACCTGTGCCATCCATACCTTTAGCAACATTCTAGAGAACCATTTGATAAGGACACCTGCCCTGGAAGGAGCATGGAACACACAGCTGCTCCTCCTGGGGCAGGTTTGTACCCTTCACTTTCTGGGTGACCCTGCATTAAGCCCTGTGACTGCTCACACTCCTGCAAGTGCAGCCAGTCAGTGCCACAGACATTGTTAGCACAGGCTAGTCCTGTACTGCCACAAACAACTACCCATTTTAAAGTCACATGAGGAAAAGAAACCACATTACACAATGCTGTAGCCCAAACAGGTCTGGAGACAACACTGACCTGGAGCCCCTGCTCAACAGAGAAAGAGCTAACATTCTTGCAGACAGAAAAAAGTGTGTGGTGCAAGGCTTATGTAGGCTGGAATTATGCAGATGAAAAGTAGGGAGAGAGATTCAATGCTTGGAAAGGAATTCTGAGAACTGCAAAGGGTTGAAACAAAAAATACAAGACACTAAGTTCCTTTCATCTAAACCAGACATCTGTATGAAATGTTAAGTCAGACAAATTCATGCTTGGAACAGAGTCCTGGTCTTCAGGATGTGCCTTATGGATTCCATCAAATCTCCACTGGATGCCCTCCTAAAATAGGTGCTTAAACCCAGCACATTGAAGTGTGCTGGTCTGTGACAGAGCAGACAGCTCTGACAGCCAGTTAAGGCTGTCACCTTCAATTCTGCCAGCCTGGGTAGAATTGAACTAGGCCAACACAGCTGCCCTGGCACAAAGCTTGGGATCCCATCCCCTTCCTCACAGCCAGAGACACAGCCAAGATCCCCATGTTTCCTGCTGGCTTCTCCACACTGTGGATGGAATCACTGCCTCTCCCACTGCAAGGAGCAACCCCTCTGGCTGTCCCAGTCCCCGCTAAGCCCAACCCAGGGCTCTATCTCATGGGTGATGTACAGAGACAAGAGCTCTTACCGCAATGGTCTTCTCCTTGATTCCACCAACAGGCAGAATTTTTCCAGTCAATGACACCTCTCCAGTCATGGCTACGTTCTGCCTCACTGGGCAATTCATGGCCAGCGACAGCAGAGCTGTTACTATGGTACACCCTGCACTTGGTCCATCCTTTGGGGTTGCTCCCTGTTAAAAAAGAAAAACAAAGCACAACACCTCTGTCTTTAGCTCATCCAAGGAGCAGCAAACCCAGACAATACCCCTGTCCTTGCTGTTTTAGCATTGCCCAAATTTCATGGGGTCTCACAAAGGTGTTTGCACAAGTGTCACTGATGGAACCCTGTCATTTGAACTGGCAGATCTATTAACAACTGGGACATTCCTCATCTTATTCATGAGGAATAATCCATGAGTTTACACTGTGGTTTCTGGTCTGATGCCACCAGCATACTCTTTGAGCTCAGGACTTTGAATAAGCAACATGAGTGAAAAAAGGGCACGAACACTTTGAAACTCTTTGTTAGACCTAAGCCAAATATGGAAACAAGGAACTGAAGTCAACATCATAAGGGAAGACCTTCAAGAGTCACAAAATAGTGGAGGACAACACTGAAAATCATTCAAGGCAGAAGAGATCATATATAATGCCCCACAAAATCCAGGCCTAAACTAGTGACACTCTGGATTTATCTGAGATCAAACAGATCTTTGAGGTAAGCACAGAGGAAATGAATGTTTGAGAGGGAGTAGAGACAGAGATCATATCTGCACTTTTCTGATCCTCCAGGAAACAAACTCACAGACAACAATCCAGGACCTTGACAGACACAGAGCACAGAAGGAAAACTTGGGCACAATCACAGTACAAAACCTGCCTTCAGTAAAGCACCTGCCCAAAGCCTGTTACACAGTGTGTGAGCCCCTCTGAGCACTGTGTGCATTTATTTTCAGTCCCAAATACTGAAGAAACGTGATCACTGCCAGTATATGGCACAGAGATCAAGAGTAGTATTTTCAGTTATGTGTAAATGACCTGAACCCTTTATGATGGCCCAATAACACAGAGATCTAAGCTTTGGTGCCACTGTAACTTCATACAAGCTTTTACCCACATCACTTATCTCTCTGTCAGTTTCCCCCCACCCTGCACAACCAGGGTCAACAGCTACAACAAAAGCTTAGGATTCCTTAGAGCATTATCCAAGTTCTGCATTCTTGCCACAATGCTTGTTGCAGAAAGGAATGGAAACAGCTCATAAGAAGACTTTCATGGGAACTTCAGAAAATGTCTTCATTCCTAGGTTTTACTGCTAAAAGAGGGCATTTTTGCACAGCATGTGGACAAATGAAGTGTTTTCCAGCTTCACGTCTAGGGGAGCAAACCAGCCTGGCTGCTGTTTGTGCTCTGCAAACTCTGCATCAGTTTACCTCTGGCACATGCAAGTGTATATGAGAAGATACAAGAAAGTCATTGTTGGGATCCTTCTGCATCAGAAAGGCTCTTGCAAACGTGTAAGCAATTTTGGCACTCTCCTTCATTACATCTCCCAGTTGCCCTGTTACTTCAAGGGACCCATCTTTGCTCTCCTTTTCTTTGGGTCGCCTCAAGGAAGTTTCAATAAACAGAGTGGAACCTCCTAAGAAAGAAAAGAAAAACAACACGTTAAGGAAAGTTAAAGGAATATCAAACCAGAAGGTTTTGGTGATGCAGAAGCAACATCAGGAATATGAAACTGAGCCTCTATGATCAGGCGCTAGCCTTGGGTACAGGGCAGCTGAAACCTGCTCCCCAGGTAACTTCAGGAAGGCCAGCTACAAAACTCAACAGTCTCCATTCATTGCTTTTTTGGACTTCACTCCACAAACAGAGAGGCAACCCCTATTTAGTGGAAATAATCAAGTTCTTATAATAGTGTCAGGCTCTTTGTTTCTCGACATTTGCAGAGTTTATATCGTAACACACTTCTAGCCACTTCAGCTCTCCAGTGCCAGATACCTATTTACCTTCTCCACCATATTGATAATTTCTCTCTTAACCACTTTAATTCTACCCAAGGTCAATTCAAGTATGCAGAGGTCATCTCCTTTGTTTTGTGTGCCATATTTCCATCCTGTGGTGCATATAACCCCCAAGTTCCATGGGAAGTAATCCAATGAATGGCAACCAGCCAACTGCACCCACTGAGAGTGCTGGCACACCTGTACCTGCCCTCAGCACCCAGAGCCATGGCAGTGTCACTGACAGATGCAGCTGTGCCACCATCACAGTGGCACCTCCTGCTGTGTAGGAAGAAGACAAGGTCTTGTCCTCTCACAAAAGACTTAGGTTTCATCACTGCTGTTCCTAATGTATGTGGTTCACATGGGATGTGGAGCTTGAAGAGAAAACATGCAGGCCTGAAGCTAAAATGAGCTTGGGTAAGGGAATAAGAAAGGCTCCCTTCTTCAGGGAAGTACTAGTCGGGATCCAAAGGTCAAAGTTCATTTTAGTGGGGCCAGTAGAAGAACTTCACTGGACTCAGAAGGGAAAATTCAGTTCAACTGTCATATGCAATTTTTGAAGATTATACAGAAATGTAGACGTCAACCCGGAATCGTTTTGTCTCACCCATCGCTGTCCAGGCCAGACCCATCACCACTCCGGGGGGAGTGGTTTCATACATGCGATCCACAGTGAAGACAGGCTTTCCTACAAAGTCCTGCAGGTTTTCAGGGGTCACTTGGACGGTCTCTGCTTCTCCACTCACAATTTTATAGGCAGATTTCCGCAATACCTGGGCGAGATAGTAATTTGTCTCTGTAGAAAAAGCTAAGAAGGCTGAAGCACAGTGGTCACAATTACACAGCACTTCCCCTCACCTTTTCTACTTGTTTCTGCAGATTCCTCACCCCACTCTCTCGGCAGTACTGCTTGATGAGTACAGTCAGGACATCGGATGTGATTTTGGCTTTGTTTTCATCCAAGCCACACAGAACTCGTGCTTGAGGGACCAAGTACCTCTGAAAGAAAGAATCCCCCACATTCTTCTGTTAGTATTTGTGGCAAAAGCCTGATGGTTCCAATTCATTCAACTTTTCTCTGCTGTTAGCTTAATGACATTTTCTGGTCTCCACAGCCTATGGAACACTGGAGTTACTTTAACTGGGTGTTCAAATCAAAGGAACTCTGTCCAAAATACCATAAGCCTAATTTTTTTGGACACGATTGGATGCAAACATGTAAACCTGACTCTGCCCAAAAAAATTTATCAGATGTAATTCAGAGCACAGCAGTGGTTTCTCTTACCTCAGCAATTGCAAGTTTCTCTTCTGCTACATATCCTGACACATTGATCACTTCCATTCTGTCCCGCAGTGGCTCCGGAATGGTTTCTGTTACATTGGCAGTACAAATAAAAAGTACCTGGAAGTATTAAGAGATCATATTAAGCAATTTTGTTAACCTGGTGCTTTACTCCAAACAATAGTTCCTAAGTTCTGTTTTTCTCTGTCTGATGGGCTAGACCAAAATCATCTTCACTGTGGAATCTAGTTTTTATTAGAAGAAAAGGTTTGGATTTTAGAACTACATAGTAGGAAGTTCCTTACCCCAAAAATAAGTATTTAGAAATACACGTAGCACAAACTGGGAAATCAGAATGGTCTGATATGGACCAGAAAACGGAGGAGATCTGTATCTCACTTGTAAGTTCTTTTTACCTTCTAGGAAATTAGCACAGAATGACCCTATAATCTATACCTGTTCCTAATTCATCACTTCTGCAATTAATGTCAGCTGTACAAAAGGTGTGAAAACAACCAATTTCAAAACTTAACAGCAGCATTAGGCCACCTCCCTTGACATCTACTCTGCCAATCATTACATAAACAGAAAACTCCTGCCTTTTTTAGCAGAGACTACACATCTGTGTGTCACTGGCTCTGCAGGGGTTTGGGGCTACATGACATATGCTGGTGATCATGTTCTTTCACATACAGACACTTCAGTTAAAGGCAGCTCCTGCACAGACAGCTGTATACCCTTTCCAGCTGAATAAAATGTCAGCATCTTTTCATGGACAGAGACACTGATACACATTCATACATTCCAGCTCTACAACCTCTGCAGAAGAGAAGAATACCTTTGATAAATCCACAGGAACATCAAGGTAATGATCCAGGAAGTTAGAGTTCTGTTCTGGGTCCAATAGTTCTAGAAGGGCTGAGGATGGATCCCCTTGATACCCTCTTCCTATTTTATCTACCTGTGGGAGAAATAATGCACAATAAATTCTCAAGCACAGATTTTTTTCAAGGCTCTATCTGAAAATCTTCACGTGTGTGTTCATAAACATCCACTACCAGACTACCACTTTTCTGTACATTCCCCCAAATCCCCACATTCCTCCTGCATTAGCACATGACACACGTGACAAGACACAGGATTTTTGATTGTTGCAGGGAAGCACTATGAAGTCTCAGGCAGTGTGCATATAAAAGCAAGCGAGTTATCATGGATTAGTGGGCTACTACTCATTAAGCTGAGATAAGCTATAAGCACAGACCAGAACACTTACTTCAGTGGGAGGACTACAGAGTGCTAGTTTACACCCTTTCCCTAACATATAAGCTCAGACACTCTTCTTACTCTGCCCAAGGTGCAAAGTGCTTACACACAGCCACTCAGCACAGCCTGATTAGTGCCCTGTGCTGCTGTCACAGTCATAAGATGACTGAGACTCATGGGGACTTCTTAACGTTACCTTCAGCAGCCCCCCTGCTCACACAGGGCCACTAGACCAGCTGTCCAGGACCATGGCCAAGGTTGCTGTCCCTTCCAACACTGACCTCTCCTTCTGAGGACACGAACAGGGCTGCCCTCCACTGCTGCTGCTTCTTACAAGTAACATTAACTGGATGGACTTTATGCAATTTGCTGCTACAGCCAAGGCAGGGCTCCTCACCAACACCACTTAAATGTCATAACCTACAGGTTCCTCTACTTTTTAAATCAAGATACTCATTAGTTACATCATACTGCAACTCCTGATGCAGTTTCTTGATCCCCCATATCATTCTCAAGACATCTGCTGTTGGCCTTTCCCAGGTATGGCACATAAGGAGGTCAGCGAGATCTTCAGTCTATTCCAAACTCCTGCTAATATATCCTGTCCTTATTTGCTCTTCCACAAAGAAAGGCTGGTAGCCCTGACTCATTTATTCTCAAATCAGACCACAAATTGACTGTAAGCATCTTATTCCTTATAGTCTTGTTTTAGACTTGCTAAGAGAGTGACTCTTGCTAATAACCACATGGGCAATAGTGGGTTTTTGTGCACAGTGATGTGACCATACCTAGGTAAGGGACACAGGAGCTATGGAAGCCTCTGAATATCCAGCCAGGTCCACTAGGATCCTTGTGATCCAAACAGCCACAATTTAGTGAGAAGGGTACAACTAAAATGTTAAAGTTGGAGTCTGTTATAGGAAGAGAAAACTAAGGGTCTAAGGTATTACTATCACCCAAAGAACTTCAGAGCCCAGCCTCATTTAAATAAAAAAACCTCTGGGATTTTTAGGAGAGTTACTGTTTCATCTTTTCTGTTGGGTCAAGAATTGATACAAATCTTTAAGAGCAAAACCTAGAAGAAAGGCCAAATACCTTACCTCATCAATGAGTATGAGTGGATTCTCTGTCTTGGTCTTCTTCAGACACTGGATGATTTTTCCTGGCATTGCTCCAACATATGTCCTCCTGTTTTATCAGAGATTGTATTTAGGGAGCAATTGCAAAGTACAGCACACATCACAGAACACAGCATGTGGCTGGCAGAACAGATATCCTGCTGGGAAACAAGTCTTTATTTCTTCTACATCTATCAAAAGCATTTTCTATCACCCTTCTAAGCACCAAGATCCATCTAGTTTGATTCTAGTAAAGAACAGACATGAATTTTGGCAAAATACAAAAACTGTGTATTCTACACTCTCTGTGTCATTTCTGATAAACTGTTAATAATGGATCATTGGCAGCAGCTGCCCAGGGCACAGCTGACACCTCAGGCTACAAGCCTGGTGTTAAAGAACCCTGTGAGGCACAGGAATGTTTCTGTCTCCCACCAGTGATTCAACTGTGATAAGTCCTCTCTGGGGAGGCATCAGCACCTTCCCACCCAGCCTAAGGGGACATGTCTGCTAATGGGCCATCAAAGATTCAAAAAACATCCCATGACTCATACAGAGTTAAATCACCCATTGTGGAACTCCCCACCCTGGGGGAAGTACTGGGCATTTCCACCTGAACCTGAGCATATACAAACTTGGGGTTTGGGGACTTCTGGTACTACTCATGGGATCCAGAGGAGAACCAGAACCACAGCAGGACTGCGACTGCCACTCTCAACAAGACTGTGACCATCATCGTCACCAACAGGTTTTCCTTTCCTTTTACTCTGCACTCAGGAGGCCCACATGGTGCTCAGCACAGGACTGTTCTGTTTGTGCCACAGAGTGCCAGGTTATACATCTGGTTTTTGTGGGCTAAAACCCATTTTTATCTGTATCATTGTATTTATTGTAATCCTTTTAGTAAACTGTAACTCTGACTTATCTCTTCTGAGTTGGTTCATTTCTCCTGCTGGTTTATCTTTAAACCAGCACACACTATAAACCAAAAGATACACTGAAGGAACAAACTGTTAAAAGCAAACCATAATCTTTCTGCTAGAGGGAACTGGTATCCAGAAACATGCAGAAGCAGAGCAACAGAGTCACAACAGATGGAACGCCAAGAGGCACAGAACAGAAAACATTTGAAAAGTATCTAAAATATTTCTCTCTGCTTCTGTATAGGGCAGAACCTCACAGATTCAATTTACACTGCAGAATGGCTACTCTTACTAGTTTAACAAGGGTGCAGACCCTCTCCTCTGCCCTGATGAGGCCACATCTGGAGTGCTGTGTCTAGTGCTGGACTTCCCCGTTCAAGAGAGACAAGGAACTGCTGGGGATGGTCCAGTGGAGGGACTGGAGCATCTCTCATGGGAAAGGCTGTGGGAGCTGGGCCTGTTTAACCTAGAGAAGGGATGCCTGAGAGGGGATCTGATCATTGTGTGCAAATACTGAAGGGTGGGTGTCAAGAGGACGGGACCAGACTCTTTCCAGTGGTGCCCAGTGACAGAACAACAGGCACAAACTGAAATACAGGAGGCTCCACCTGAATAAGAGGGAAAACTTTACTTTGAGGGTGGTCAGTGCCCTGGAACAGGATGCCCAGGGAAACTGTGGAGTCTCTTTCTCCGGAGAAATTCAAAACTTGCTTGGATGCCACCCTGTGTCACCTGCTGTAGATGAACCTGCTTTAGCAGAGGGTTAGAGTAGATGATCTCCAGAGGTGACTTCCAACCCCAGCGGTTTTAGGATTTTGTGTATAGGGAAGAAAAATAAACTCATGGAAGGGTCAGATCTACTGATTTTTGTATTCACTTCCTATTCTCACCATGAATGTTCTTGTTCCCAAGTTTTCCTCATGCAGTACCTCCATCCTGATTACTTGGAAACTAAGTCTCAGACATACCTGAACACACACGTTATGACCCCGTTCGAACTGTCACCATCCTCTAGTTCTGGCATTTATAGATAGGCATCAGTTAGTATTTGGCATCAGTCCAATGCTTTTGGGTAGCTCACTCAGCTTTTCCAAGCTGAGAATACACAAGAAGCAAGGAGCAACTGCACTTAGAGACACTAACAGAATTATGTTCCAAACTCCTCCCTTTGCTGTCTGTTTGACCTCTTTCTATATCCCAACTCCTGCCAGCAAGGGTTGGCAGAACAGAGATGAAAATTACACAAACTGTCCAACTTTTGTCAGGTTCCTGTTTTGACAGCATTAGTAAAAACTGGTGGAGAGAGAAACTGCTCAAATTACACTGACCTGTGTCCTTTTATTTCTGCTACATCAGTCATCCCTCCAACACTGAAGCGGAAGTACTCTCTGTTTAGGGCTCTGGCAATGGAGCGGGCAATGCTGGTTTTGCCAACTCCAGGGGGGCCATAAAAGCACAGAATCTTCCCCTGGGTGGATCCCCGCAGCTGGCTGACTGCTATAAATTCCTGTAGAACAGATGAAGCACCAGTAATGAACAGAAGGCAAAAGCAGCAACACCAAAACATGTTTGTTATCAGGTCAAGCAACAATTACAAAATGAGCATCATACACAAAACTGGTCCTCAAAGGAGTTGGGGAAGGTAAGGGGAGAAGGTAAGTCAGCATACTGGGGCACCTCTTTTCCCTCTGGTTATTTACACACTTTCCCTCTGGTTATTTACACACGCAGTTGTCCCTGTGTTCTGTGCACCGTACTCATCTCACCAGAAGAAGCAATGTCTCCCTCCACTGTCTGAGAGTAAGAAGACAGAGTTCTAGTTGTTCTTTTAGCTTTCCTAGTTCTCACCTGAGTCTCTCAAGCTACATGTGAGCATCACCTACTGTACCACCTCCTCTGTGCTCAGTTAAACTTGCATCGTTTCACACTTTTATACCAGATAACCCTCAAGGAACACTCAGCAGCCCAGGAATCAAAAAGATCACAGTTCACAACTGAAGCCTCAACTCCTTATACACTTACAGTGAAGGAATGATTGTGCAAGTGGGCAAAGAGATGCAGTTCCTCTGTAACAAGGCAGTTATTTAGCAAAGATGAGCCTTGTCTCTACTCCCTACAGCACTGAACTCCACAGCACGACACAAGGACCACAGCACCAATCCAACCAAGGCTCAAATTTCTTGTACCTTAAAATCATCAGCCCTGCTTGCACTGCTGAAACATGGAAGACTTTGAGACCTCTCTGTGTCACACCACTAATTAAAGCCACAGGCCTGTGTGATGCAATCTGATCTATTTCTGTTGAACGGCTGGGCCTAACCAGCATGAGTCGTGTGGATAAAGCAAGACACAAGACTGATACTCAAAAGGGGTTCTCTGTTTGCAAGTGTGCCACAACAGGCTTACCACAAATCACTGAAAATCAATCAGACAGCAGGATTTAGTCACAAGTCTTGGGCACTACTAAGGGAGACCAGCCCTCTCTGGCTGTCAGCAAGGAGGTATTCACCTTTATCTTTTGCCAGAAAAGACTGGAACCAGGTAATTTAATAAAAGTAAAATCCCAGGGTGTTTAAGAATTTTCTATTCACTGTATTTAATGACATTGTACTATTAGTTTAGTAGATGCTTTTATGGCTTCTGTGCACAACAATTACTGAGTCACCTAAGTACCATCAGTGTTGTCCCCAAGGTAACATGAAGCTCTTCTCTACACAGCATGTGGAAACAGTAAAAGAAACTGCTGTTAATTACTGCACTCTTTGGAAGGAAATGGCCAAGTTGAAGGCCAGCTACACTCACCAGCTTCACCAAACCTGCTAAGCTCTCACCATGATTTGTTAATGCAAAGTCAGGATCTCCACCTGCCTCCCCCTCCACCTGGCACTCTTATGCACTTGCCCAGTACAGCACAAATCCTGCCTACACTGGGATTGTCTTTCACTGCTTGAACGTGTTACCTGCTGCCAGGAGCCCATTCCTGCCCCCTGGAAAAAAAGGCAATTCCCACAAGTAGTTGTTGAAATTGTTGCCACTTGTTGCAATTACCAACTCTGATCTAAAACAGCTCCTCTAACCACAAGATTTAGAGAGGACACACTCAAGCAAAAAGTGACAGATGCTGTGGAACAATGCAACACTGGAAACCACCCCGGCCTGCTTTTTGTGAGGGGCTTATATTGCACAGACTGCAAACCCTTCAGCATCCAGCTACGGGGACAGCTAAAAGTTATGAGGCAAACATGCATCTTAGCTAATTTCCCCCATCTTTAATTCAGAGCTATGAATAGAGGGTTCAGTGTGTTTCAGAAAGTCTGTAACTTTGTCAGTCATGTGGAACAAGTCTCTGAACAAACTGATTCAAATCCAGAGACTGCTTCCCTTGCACACTTCCTCCCTTGCTCAGCATTAAGTGCAAACCAGTATATTGCAGTCTGAAATGAGAATGTGACATTCATTGCCACAAGTAATTAAACACATTAACTAATCACCAGAACATTCAGTTCTTTAATGCAGCTTTCTCTTTGATCCCTGAATTCACACCAATACAATGGAGAGCTGCAATTTGAAACACATCCAAAAATGCCCAATGCTAAGCAGAGTGTGAAATGGGACACACTGCCTACTCCTGCCTTACCAGAATTCGTTTCTTGACATCATCCATTCCATAGTGATCCTCCTCCAGAACTGCCTGGGCTCTGGTCAGCTCCAGGTTCTCCTCGCTACACTTACCCCATGGGATGGATGTCAGCCAGTCCAAGTAGTTCCGTGTAACACTGACAGAAACACACAAATGAGAGTGATTTGACAACAACCAGCTCATATCTTCCTCCACTGCCTTCCAAAACAACCTCATCAGAACAAGTGGGATATAAAATACTCATGAAAGTGAATCTATGAAAAGAACATCATTAGCTGGACAGTTATTGCTAACCTTGTGTCATGGTCTTCATTCCCTTGTCCCTCTCCCTATTAAAAAATAATAAAAAAGCTTTTTTCACAGCTTTTCCTTTCTGAAAGATTTTTGCATACAAATTCCTTGTATGATTGTTTTGGTGTAGGGCTGTCTCCTGTCTGAAAAGCAGGACTGCTTGTACACTCTGCATCATGTCAACTGTTTGAATCAGATTATGCAACTTACAAATAGAAAACCAGTTTTCTCTGTCTCCCCAGCAGACCAAGACAAAGTAAAGAAGAAAGACTGCTGGCTCAGACACAAGGAAAAACAGCTGGATGTGCAACACCACAGAGAAAGATTTAAGACCTGAAGATAAGGAAAACAGAGTGGAAGTGAACAGTAGAGATAATCAGCATAATCAGACCAAGGAGAACATGAGTGTGTCAAAGCAACACTCACTGTTCTAATCAGATGAGGGATTCAAACATAGAGGGAGGCCTGCACAATGCAGTAACCAGCAAGTTGTGCAGCCATGGACACAGGGAAGCACAGCTCAGCTGGCTGAGCCCAGGATTCACCCAAGGGCAATCAACACACCAACAGAGCTTTGGCTTTTTTCTCCCAAGTATTTCCTTTGCAAACTGTGAAGCCCAGTGTGTCTTATCTATGATCACCAAGATGCTGCTCATTCAAATGATGTGTTTGCCCTCAAACACAATCTTCTAGTCCATAAAAGATACTTTTAAAAGCAAGGACCCAGCACATTAAAGAGCTGATGAGTACATCAACTGTTGTGTTGTATCGTACATTCTGACTCAGCCGACAAGAAATGTTCAATTTGAGGTCAGTGTCTGATAGTCCATGTCACAGATCATGTGGTATGAACTATTCACTCCTATGCAATTCGAACTGCCCCAACACTTCAGGGGCCACCTTTATTTAGGATGGACTAGATGTTGTTACTTTCGGTCTGTGTTTGGCTCAGTCACCTGTGAAAAGTTTATTCTTTTCCTGCCAAGTCATGGGAAAACAAGTGCTAATAAGTGAGAACTTCATCGTTGTAAGGGAACATTTTGTATAAACTAAAATTAATTGGCCCTCACCATTGGCTGGTGGCCCTTTAAGGCCATTTGAAGGAGAAAGTGAAGAGGAGGGTGACGAAGTAAGCCCCCAGACCCATTTAATAAAGACCCTTTGGGATATACCACGCTGGTGCAAGGAAATTCCAATGCACACACACGTGCAGAAGGAGACCCCCCTCACATAACAGGGGCAGGGACCAAGGGCCTCTTGCTGGGCCGTGCTGGCCACACCTGCCCAGGTGAGACGTCATTGGAAAAGTGGGAAAAAAAGCAGACAGGTCCTGCTCCAGGTGGAGGTGTGTGCTGGCACAGAGGACAGCGTTGCCTCCCATGGGGACGCCTGCTAAGTGTGTTGAGCCAACTGAAACCCGAGGATGCAGCAGCTGCTCACACTGGGGACCTTGAGCACTTTGGGGTCGGCATGTAGAGTAACTGTGGGCAGTGTATGAGCATAGGGGGGAGTCTGGGCATTGGGGTCAGTATGTACAGTAACTGTGTGTGAGTACATGGGGGGAGTTCTGGGCATTAGAGTCGAGGAGACAACCTCGTAACACCTGGGCAAGTTGGGTGTTTATATGTAGGGCTTATTTCCCTCCTTTTCTCTCTCTCTTGGGTTACTGTTTACTTGGCTATCTCTTGTAATAAAATAATGTTGTTTTAAGCTTACAACGGTGTCTTAGTTTCAATTTCAGAGCCCCCCCCTGCCCCCAAAACTTCCCTGGAACACCACCTCAGGTAGTTTAGCCAATGTCATGTGTTAACAATTAGCTTCTCTTCTCTCACATCTATTGAAAACACCAAAGTACAAGGAAGAAGAGACAAAATTAAGGGCAGAAGGATCTCCGCCCATTTCACAAGGGGGAACTAATGGCACATTTTGTATGAGACTGCAAGAGAAGACCTAAAATGATCAAAGTAAGTAAACTACAAAAGTAAACACAGGCAATTTGCAGAACAGTCCTATAATGTGATCATCTGCTGCATTCAGAAAAAACAACTATGACAAAAAGAGGAAAGAAACTCTTAAGAGCACTGCAGAACTGCACTAATTTCTCTCATTCTCCAAACTAACCCTGACAGCAGAGGACACAGCCATGCACTCACTTGAATTCTGAGGAGTGATTATCCAGCAAGCCCAACTTGTTCAACTCTTCGTCAATCACATCCATGACATGTTTTGGCACTACCAGCTCCTTCAGTCGCTCACGGAATTTCTCTTCTATAGCATCCTTGTCCTCTTTTTCCAGACCTAGCTCTTTCTTAATGATCTTCAATTGCTCTTGGAGAAGATACTTGCGATGTGTTTGCTTGATCTTCTCCTCCACCTAGACAGAGCAACAAATACAGTAATCTGTTCCTGGAACAACCCATCTAACATTAAATGCTTCCAAACACTTCTCAGTTATGATGCTCCCAGCAACGGATAACACTACTTGAAAATTATTTGCAGCATATTCTGACACAAAAAGTGACTCTACAACATTCTCCAGTGCCTGCCATATCTTGGTGGCCTTCACTTGCCCTCATTCAGTGCTTCAGTGTTTTGTTTGTGCTGGGGAGATGAAAAGCTGAGCAGAGTAAGCCAGATGTGATCTTAGCACCAATTAGAACAGACTAACCACTTCTCTCTATCTGCTGCCCACACAGGGCAAGTGGTGCTGAGTATGCAGTTGGCCTTCCCTGCCACAAGGACAGTCTGCTAATTCATTGTGAGCTTCCTGCACATCAGGGCTTCAAAGTCCTTTTCCATAAAGCTATTTTCTGTCTTGGTTATTCCAAGCCTGGTGTGGGACTATGAATTTCTCTTTGGGGAAGTTGAGGAGTTTCTTACTGATTCCCTGATGGACACCACTGGTAGCTGGCTGAAGTTAGACTTCATCTTGTTGATCAGAACCCTTTCTGCACAGTAGTCTAGCCAATTTTTTCACTCACCTTGTACTACATCCTTCCAGCCTTTAACATTCCTATTTGGTCAGAATAATAATATGGCTGACCTCTACAAAGGCCATGCAAATGTCAATGTATACAACAGTCATTGCTAGAATCATAAAATCATTTAGGTTGGAAAAGACCTCTGAGATAATCCAACCCAACCATTAACCCAGCAGTGTCAGGCCCATCACTAAACTATGTTCCCCTTTTGTGCTCTGGGCCCTCTCATCAGAGAAGAAAATTAGGCAGTTTGCTTTTGGAAAATCCCTTATGGCTCTTCCAAATCATGTCCTCCTTTGTTTGCTTGTATAGGATTTACAGGAGAATTTTCCCCATAATCTTCCCAGGGACTGGGGCAGGCTGACATGCCTATAGTCTCCCCAAATCATCTTGGAGATCAGCACTGCATTTACCAATCACCACAGTGTTTTAAAGATGAGTGAAAAAAAGCAAAATAATGACATTGATAAGCCCTCTCAGCATCCTTCAGTGCATCTCATCTGATCCCACAGACCTCGTCTGTCTAATTTGCTTAAGAAGTCTCCAACAATTCCAACTGTGGTCCAAAAGCATTTCACACCTGATGTGAATTCTAAAAGTCCCAATTACAGTGAGTTAATAAACGCAGGAACTCTTGACTCAGTATACTCAAATATTTGTACTTGACATACTTCATTACCATTTTGATGCAGTTGTTGTATTCTGATTAATCTTACAACAGACAGGAACTACTGCAGTTCACAGGAATTACCACAATGTTACTTTGAAAGATCCTGTGCTATTTACACTATTATATTCTATATACAGTATTATGCTGTACATTGTTACACAGATGGTTGGTAAATTGCAGGCCTCTAGGGTTTATTTGCTTGCATGAAGTTACAACTTGGACACACTTTTAACAGCAGATGCTGTAGCTTCATGACTTGTTACTCCTATCATGTGCATGAAAAAAATGCATTTTAACAGAAGAATAGAAAACCTTAACTCTAAATAACATCCCTTGAGAGTGTGTACTCTTGCCTTGCTGCAATAAGCATCAGAGTGGTGGACATTATAAAAAGACACATACAGCATCTGCCACTCAAAAAACTGACCTCTCTTCCAAGACGCTGCTGAAGTTTGCTCAGCTCATATTCCTTTTTCAGAAGGGAAAGAGCTTTGTAAAGCCGTTTGGGAATCTGGAAAAGACACAAAATGAGTTTTGAGATGCAATACCCTTGTCAACTCCCAGTGAGAAAGGCAAAATAAAAAACTCCAACGAGTAGTCTGGGAGAACTCTCCATCACCTGCAGATGTGGAAAGACAAACTTGTAGCAATTCCACAGCATGCACAGACAATTATTTGCCACCAAAGATGCAGAGCGCTTTGATTTACCCAGAATAAATCAGTACTAATAATCCTTCAACAGGAATCTATAGTCACTGATATTAAGATATCAGCAAACATAGCACTGAAATCTGCTCTGCACTGAGGCTGGTAAAGAAAACATGACATAGAACAGACGTACTGATTCCATTTGCATCACTTTAGTTAAAAGCTTCATCTTACACTGGTTTCTTCCAAAATGTCTTGAAGTTCGTGTGACTCTGCCCCTGTCAGAGCTGCACCCATGTCACTCAGATAGATAGGGTTATCTACCACACGCTGTCCAGCCTGCATCATCTGAAGTACGGACTCTCTGAAAAAAAAGGCAATAAACCCCAAAATGCTCTGTGAACTCTTATATTCAAAAGGGAGTATCCTTATTTACCCGTTATGACAGTGTAAATATGAAACACAGCTCGGTTTCATGGCAAAGTAAGTTTTTTCTTTTAAATTTGACTAAATCAATACTAACTGACAAACACAGAAATCACTTGATTAAAGGAATGATCACTGATACACAAAACCAAATATATGAAAGGCCCTCCTAACAGGTATGTAAGATATTTTGGTGCCCGTATGCCAAGATTCTTATCCTGCTCATATTACATGGATCAGATCATGATACTTATTGCAGTGAGCTTCACTTAGACCCAGATCATCTTCCTCAGGACTTGATTATCCTACCTCATTTCTAAGTGGCACATCAGGTTTTCAAAACTTCCCCTCTGTTTCTAAAAATAGATGATAAAGCCTACATCCAAAACAACAGTTCTAGGTGACAATTCAGCAAACGACTCTTCTTCATTACAGCAAAAAGACAAGTGGAATAGAAAAATCTCAGAGTACTCCATCAGGGCAGCATAGGAAAGACATACCTGTACAAGGGGTTCAAGGCAATGATGTCTCTGATTGTTTTAACAATTTCTGCAGTAAGTGCCTATAAACACAACAAAACTTTAATCACCGAAAGAATGGAAAAGGATAGGCAAAATCTCAGTAAAAATATGACATTCCCCAGACCCTGGCCACTTGCTGCAGTGGTGTGTTGATGGTACTTGTTGTTGGGGAAGTTATGGCTCAGGGGAAAGGCAACAGGCCTAGAATTGCCTTTATCCATGCACAAAACTTGGCCAGAAGGTACAACGAGGCTGAGCACACAAGCCACCTTTGAGCTAAGACTCAGTCTGATAGAGGACATCACACAGATTTAAGCACAGCCCAGTCTCTACATTCAGCAACTTCTTGAAGTCACCAGTTCTAAGGAATTGAGCTGTTGTAATAAAAATTTATTACTTTCATACAATCCCCTTGTGCAGTGACTGTGAGAAAACAGAAACAGTCTCTCAGTTAGAGCCTGATTTTAGAACTCTTCTTTTTAAGCAAGAAATGTAGGTGCAATTCTACAGGACAAGTTCAGACTTGTACAATTAATTCACTTACTTTAACCTCTTCTGTGATCTGAAAATCTTCATGAACCACATTCTCTACTTCTACCATGAGAACTTCCTGTGAGGAAGCAGATGCAGGATCCAGTACCAATTCCACGGCTTGGTCCTTTGCTCCAGGCTCCTCTTCAGCCTCTTTCTTAGAGCGCTTTGGTTTCCTTCTAATTTTCTGTTTGTTCTCAGGCTCCTCAGGCTCAACCTCTAATTGCTTGTTTATACGAATCCTGAAAGCCAAAAGAAACCAGCAACAATCAATCCCCCTGGTATACAGGATTTCAGCTCTTCAGCATGAAAAGGAGAGTCTAAATAGTATTATGAGTAAACTAAAATTTCAAACTTTGACAAAGGTGACCAATTGTACTTGTTTTGACAAGATTTAGCTTTTGGTTCGTTTTATCAAAATAAGGCTTGATTTAGTAAAACAGTAATAAGTGGCAGATACTGATAGGTCTTACTAAATAAACTTACAGTAATTAAGGTGCTATACAAAAAAAGTTACCTGACCACTGAATTAGCCTATTGGTGCTAGCAACTTTTGACTACTCTTGCCAACAGCACGCCACACGTAATTAAGTTCAAAACATTTTCTGGAGGGTGAGGATGCTGGTGGTGGCAATCAGTGCTGGGTAGCAGAACTGGCAGAGTCTGGCAGCAGCCAGCTGGTCAGCCAGCATACAAATAGACCAGGGTTAGCTCCTGGGTCAAGCTGCTGCCCTGACACAGAAGGCATCTAGATGCTCTAAGGGGAGAACTAAAAGAGGGATTTAGAAAGGAGAGGACCCACATTTACAGGACACATTCCGTTATTTTGGTTACTGACACAGGAGTTTCCTTTTCTATGTGTTTCCTTACAAATGCTCCTCACATCTGATACCCAGCGTGGCTCCCATGGACATGACCAACCATTGCTTCATGCATCAGTCTATGAAGACCAATTCCCAAGTCAGACCTTTAGAATATAAAACCCTTCCAAGTTATAGAGAAATATTTCTATTCCAAGTAAACCAAAACCAGTAGCTGACTATTTCCAAAATCTAATCACAGTTGGGCTTTGATAATGCAGCAGGAGGTCTAAGACTTCATGTGAAAGGGAGTTGAGTTGTGGACTCACAGTAATTGAGCTTCAACAAATGCTACTCATTCTTTGCTGTCCAAAGGAAACGCAAGTGAAGTAAAGAGAGTGGAAGGAAAAAAGGCTATACTCCAAAGCAAAACTCACCCTGGATCTGTCCCCCAACATGTTTCTTTCCTTGTATTTTTACTTCTAATGGAAATGAATTATTTGGTGCTTTTAAAAATACAATTTTATATTGTCTTGGCTCCAAATACTTGGCACAAATAGCTAAACCTATAATTTCAGCAATAATCCTATTTTCTTCAATTTACTTCTGAGGCAAGATTATGTAGGAAAGACATAATCAGTTATGGAACACCTTTTTTTTTTTTAAAGCAGAAATACTGGCTTGAATTAGTTCCAGAGGATTTTTTTCACCATTACTAAACCTTGCTTTATTTGTCAAGAGTAACTGCTGAACTTCAGCTTAATAAATGTTTTCTGGTGTCACACCACAATTTGTATGAGAATTACATGCACTGTCTCTCTTCCTTTTTGCAGCTCACCTGTCACAGCTGTGGCAATACATGGAATATACCAGGGCTGGAGCACCAGAGCCCTGGCAGGACACAGTGTGGTAAAAGGCAAAAGCTTGCCATACATAAGTTGTGTAGAAAAATGCCTATGTGTGGTGAAACTGGTAGGGTGATCTGCCTGTTGATACCACGTCTGGGGAGATGCAGTAAGTACAAAGAACCAACCTTCGGTGTCCCATCACGATCATCCGCAACTTGTCTCCAAGGTCCTGCATTTCATGAATCTGGACAAAAGTTCCCATCTGGTATATTTCATTCAGATCTTCCACCACATCAGATTCATTGCTATTGAGTGAAAAAATTGGGGTAGATATTCAGAAACTTGAGATAGCAAGTAAGGTTAAAAAAGAAAGAACCAATCACTGTCTGCAGAACTTTAAGCTGGATTTAGAAGCAAAGACAATTCCCACTGTTACCACCATGTAGCCCCTTTCCAAATCACCAAATATCTGGACAGCTCCTTTGATTCCCAAACTGCAGTCTTTTCTAAAGCAAGATTCTGGCTCCCAGTAGTGCTGGTGGTGGCAACAAAAACTGTCATAGCATGAGGATGGTTCAAGACTAACCACAATTTCTACAATACTATCCAAGGCAGGAATTTCACATGATAGCTTTCAGTGTAAATGTAACCCAGACATGAAAACAGCTTATTTTTGTATTTTCCAAAAAGACCAAGAGAAACAACTTACTTGTCATCCTTTTTGAGAAAAACACCAGCATAAGGCTGGGCAAGACGAACTTTCCTCCTCAGCAGCTCAACCAGCTTCTTATTTTTCACCTAGGACAAAAGGTATGGGATCAGAGGTGGACTTTCTGTAAGCTCTGAACTCTCAAGGTGTAAGACCAGGCACGGTGACACCCTACAACTAAATTATGAAGTTTGAGCCTGTATTTTTCTAGTCTTGCCCCTATTAGAAGACAGTAATATGGAAGTGGAAAAGTATTAGAGAAACATGAAATTTGACTACTTAAAACAAGTCAGTTCACAGTCAAGATAACACAAGCTCAAAGGCAGGGGGAGGAACTAGACCTAATCTGCAGAAGTCCTACAAGCAAGAAACCTTTGTCACTTGAACAGCACCTTGTAAGAGTTTCTGTGACTATCACTGTTCCTCTCCCCTTCCATGTCTGTATGTCCCAGCCCTCCACTCCTGATAGGGAGCTAGTTTGCCCTTCCCCATCAGTTGTCTGAATTCTGCTCACCAGCTCTACTCTAAATCCTCTTCTCCAAGGCCTGCTCTGCTCAATTCCTTTCCCACACACACCAGCCCACCCGAGTCCCTGCTTTCAGTTTCACACAGTATTTCTTCCTGGTTTACTTTCCTGCTCCCTTCTGCTCTCTGGATGCCACACACCAGTCCCTGGCAGATTTCCCAGCACCATTGGAATGGTTATCACAGGAATACTCAGGGACCAAGAAAATAAGTCCTTGTGAATTCTGCTGTTGTGTGAAGTCACTCTGCCAAATCCTGAGTGTTCTTCAAAGTGACGGCCACAAACTGCATCACTCAGGGCTCTGGTACCAACTAGCATGGCTCTGACAGAGCAGCAGGAACAACACCATCAACCGGCCTACTCTAAGCTTGGCACACCTATTTTGATTTTACACAATATTTAGCAAAATTATGCTTACCAGTGTTACACATACTAACAGAAAGAAAAGAGACGTCACATTACAAAGAAATAAAGTACTAAATTTAAGTACAAAGAATTTGCAGGGTAAGAGAGAACATTTAGCAATTCTGTAAGACATTGTTGACCTGTGCATTGAAATCGATTATTTTATATATGTTTTGTATGATTGCATGTCTAGAGATCTTAAAAACACATAATATTCTCCTTCTCCCAACACATCTATAAAAAAATTAAAAGTTGCACATGCAGAAAAATACTATAGTAGAAATAATAATAAATAATACAATACTATAGGAACAAGAAAACATTGTTTAATTTCTTGTTAGATTTACTTCAAAATCAGATTGGTAAAACACTAAAATCCAAGTACTTGTTCTAGAAAGGGTTTCCTTTCAGGAGAAAAAAGTATTTCTGGACTGTGAGCTCAAGTTATGCATCAATGATATAATTTACAGCTCTTAAAAATCCACAGGGGGTGCAGAGGGGAAAGATCACACCCTGAAGAGGTGACCGCCACCCCACCTCTGGGCACCGTCCCACAGCGCGGGGGACGCTCCACACCGCACTCGGCCTTCCCCCTGCACCTCACGGCTCGGCCACCAACCCACGGCACGTCTGGTTAACCTTCATCCGAGAACACGGAGACAACAAACCCCGAGAGAGCCCGCGGGCAGCGCTGACCTGCCCGCTGGGAGCAGCGCTGCTGACGCAACACCCGCGAAACTCCCCCGGTCCCCAAAGAAACCGCTGCGGCCGCCGGGCTCGGCCACAAAGCCCGAGCTGAAGGCCGAGCGGCGGCGGCGCGGGGACGTCACGGCCCCGGCTGCCCTGCCCGCTGCTCCGCCGTTCAAAGCCCCTGCCGAGGCACGGGGAGCCGCCCCGGGCACCGGGGGCTGAGCCCGGCAGAGCCGGCCCGGGCACCGGGGACTGAGCCCGGCAGAGCCGCCCCGGGCAGCGGCGGGGGCTGAGCCCGGCCGAGCCGGCCCCGCCACCGGGG
>VWZG01013139.1:0-34169 GCA_013396735.1 Grallaria varia
CTGTTCCTGTGTGTGCTCAAAACTTCCTGATTGAAGCATGTCCGTCCCTCCTGGACCCCCTTGTTTTTAAGAGTTGTTTCCCAGGGTGTGCTCTGAACTAGTCTGAAATAATAGCTTTATACAGTTCATCGTACACAAAATTAAAGAGGTTTAGGTTTGTTTTTTTTTTAGTTTTATTTTTCTTAATAACTTCAAAACAAAACCACATTTTAAGGAACCGGTACCAGGTGAGGCATCTTTGCTTTATTTTATGCGCAACAGTAATTCTTGTGTCCTCTCTGCCATTGTCATGAGGGCATTGTGTATAAGGCAAAAGCTTCAAGGTCCAGTCTCAAAACTGGTCATGCTTTTACCTACCGTTTTGTCCACGCAGACTGTGAACCCACTGTGACATACCGAGGTAGCACAGACTGTGAACAACTGTGAGACTACCACGGTAACCAGCGACCATCTTGCTCCACGTGCTTCTCTACTCTGGTGGATTTTTTCAAGAAGCCTGGTGATAAAATTTTGTCACAGAAATTTTATTGATCATGGCAGAGCTTTTGAAAGATCCTTTTTTCTATGTAATATAGTCTCATGTAGTGTGGACTGTTGTAATTTTTAGCTCATCTGATACACATTTTTTTCCCAACCTTGACACGTAGCAAACGTTGAAACATACTTAGAAGCAGGACAAGGTAGAAGAGACAAGGCAGGGAAGACTAGCAAGGTGCTAAGTAGTATTCCATGACATTAACTTTTAGAGTCATGGGCTGAGAGATTTCACATCCAATTTAAAATAAATGAATAAATTACCATCTTCCTTATTCCAAGTGAAGTCACAGAACTAATCTTTCCCAGGGACACGGTGCCACACCAGCATTATAGCAGGGCAAGAACAGCAGGGCAAGACTGAACACTAGATACCAATACGAGATGTCATCAAAACCGCTAATGTCATCTTTGCACTCCCAAAGATTTCTTGCTGGCTGCATCTTCTATACCACAACCTTAATGGTCATCCAGCATGTCATAGACAACATCAAGCCACAGAAAGCTGCTGGAGATAGTACCTGACAGTCTAAGCATGTACATACATAACCACAGATAGCACTACGTAACACAAGCTTCAGCAGGATTTCCTTGAGCACTATTTGGATTCGACATGCCAGCATTACTTTTTGTTCCATCTGGGCTACTCTAAACCTGGCTGATCCTACAGAGACACTTTCTGGAACAGATTTTTTAGTAGAGTTTAGGTTGATGCTAATTGGTGCCATTCAAAAGTAAGAAAGAAATGACAGCTTTCTATAAAACGAAAATATTCAAGGGCGAAAGTACTGAGTTTTTCCTTCTCACATTGTGGATGGAGACAGCAAGTCTTGAAATGGACAAAAAAGATTGATCTTTTAGTAGCTGAATTCATTATCCTTGTTTCCAGCTCTTTTTGATGCTTTTTCTTTCTGAGCAGTGAACATTTGAAAAACTTACTCTGTTTCATCTTACACTATGCAGAGTTTTCACATAGCTTTCACCACTCTATTAAAAACTATGGTGCTATGCTATGGGATTTTAAAAATATATAGTCCATCCATCACTGAGAGCATTGTTCCCACATTCTATTACTGGTTGGCAGGTGGGCAAAATACCCAGTAAGAAGCTAATACAAATTGGAAAGAATACTTAAAAGGCACTAGAAGTCTCAGTAAAGCTTTAAATATTTTACACAAAAGCTGAGATCCGTAGGCTTTGCCTTCAGCCAAAATCCACTCAAAGTGAAAAAGGCCTAAAAAAAGCCCCCTTTGCAATAAATAGATACCTCATGGAGATATTCTAGCCAGCAAATCTCCACCTTTGTGTTTTGAACAAAAGCTGCAGGAAAACTTTGAAAAGTCCTACATGAAAGATAGAAGAAAATGGGAGATTTTTTTTTTTACAATATCAGTAAGTTTTTCTAGTTTGCCTCACAGAAGACCTTTTTTAATAACAGTATCAGGCCAATTTGGTGTTGACACCAAGTTCTGGAGTCCGTGTTCTGAAGTGCTACTTCTCAATCCATTTCATGCTATTCCCATAAGTACCTTGACAGAGAAATGTATATGCTTTGCTTGACTTCAGCACAATGAAAATGAACTTTTGGGAAAAGGTGACATGCAGAGAAAATAAACAAGTATATATTTATTTTTATTTATATTTTATACACATACAAATTATAATATTTATAGTAGAGATAACAGTAAAGCTTGATGCGTTTATGTTGCAGGAATCTCTGTTTTCTGTTGTAGGTGGCAGAAAGCTCTTGGCATTTGAAATTTCATGTTGCATAGCAGTATTTTAAAATTAATCCAAATTGGGTGAATACTGTATGACTGGGGAATAGTAAAGGGGAAGAAGTCATCTTCTTAGCTACAGATTTGTTATTTTGCTCTAAAGACAAGGTAAAAGTTCAGAAAATTGGGAGCTAAATGGAAGATGAGATAATAAAATATGACTCTAGCAGAGAAAGATCATTAAGACATAATGCACTTACTTTCTTCAACAAGACATTTACTTTCATACAGAAAGCTAGAAAAAATAATCTTTCTGGACATCTACAAACATTTTCTATCATGTCAAGCAGAAAATTATTGTGAAATCTGGAACGTATGGGTGCCAGAAGATGTATAAGGTAAATGTGCAACTAGTTGAAGGGAGAGCCCAAAACGAGTTATAGTGACAAAGGAGTTTTGAGACTGTAAAACACATATTCAAAGGAGTTTCACAAGATTACAGTTTGGGATTAATTTTGTTTACACTTTCATTTAATGATATTAGCACACAAGTCGATATACCGTCAGTACAAAGGAGCCTTGGAGGAAGAATAGCTAACCTTGAGGACTGGAGCCGTGGAAGGGGGATGCACCTTTTTATTATGAAGCACAAATTCACAACATTTTGAAGAAATAATAAGCTGAGAGCTCACAACCTGACAGCAGAAACAAAAATATATCTGGACTTCTTTAATTAATCACAGGATGTGAGTTGATGAAAATGAACTTGGCCATGACTATAAAAAACCAAATACGATCTGTAACCAGGATCAATAACTAATAGGCATAAGTAACTAAATGAAAGGGTGTAAGAGACTTAAAAGTAAAAAAAAAGAAATAAAGAGAAAGTGAACAGGGAAATCTTTTCCAATGTTCCCTTAACATAAGCCATTCAGAACATCAAATGAAATTACCAACAGAAATTCAATAAGAATATACATTTTCACAGTATGCATAATGAATACTGTGGATTTTATTGCAAGAATGAATTCTGTGTGATGTTGTAGATGTCAGAAATATAAAAGGAGTATAAAATAGTCAAACTGGAAGCAGGATCCCAAGGAAAACTTCTTTACCTATGCTCCTAAAGTCATATATTTTTCATGTCTTTCCCTGTGTTTATGTCCATAGCCCATTTCCATTTTATATTTTAAAATAAAATTCTGGGTATATTAGTTTCAGTTTTAGTTGTTATATAGATACATATGTATACACATGTATGTATGTGTATATAGGATATACATTAATAATAATATATTTCAATATATTTAATCCGAGATTAATATAATATTAAAATAAAATATCTGGACACTATTTCAGGAAGAAATTAAATAATTGACTTTGCCAGACATTACAATTCAAAAATCTTAACCACCATGTTATGGGGGAAGTAATCTACAACTGTAGATTATATTGCATTTAAAAGAAATATTATTCCTTCTACTAGCCCTCATTACAAAACAAATCAGACTGCAGTAACCAACACAGGGAAGACAAATACACAAAGTAAAATACCAGAACACTGAATTGAGTACTAGACTATTAAATGTAGTACTAGTACCTTTAGTAGCAAGGTATATATTTGCTATATACAACATTATTTCCTCCTTCATCATAGACGGTGTCTCAATAAATTTACTAAATAGTTCTTCAGGTTTTTTTCTGTTTGTGTATTCATCTAAGACAGCCTGGACTCCTTATCCCACTCCTCTTTACAACACAGCCCTGTTATAGTTACTATGTTTTGTGGAACTCATAATTGCATTTTTCCAAATTAGCTGTCTAAACAATTTCCCACTACACTCGCAATACCTGGTTTAGCCTAACAACGCCGTCTCCAGGAGGATCTGCACCCCTAGTGCATGTTTGAATTTTTTGCTTGGCACAAATATGCCCACGATAAAGCTGGCTTGCATTTCATTAGATGAGGCTGCAAATTTCCTTCCAAACTGCAGTGCTTGCAAGTACACCCACATGCTTAAGCTGATAAATGAAATGCTTACAATACATGATTATTATGAACAACTTTAATGAGTCAAAATTCAGGGGAGGACCAAGCAGTTCTGCAAAAGTTCTGTGTATGTAACCCCTGCTGTCTTCAAAGAACGTTATGAATTTGTCTTTTTGAAGGTATCGAGGTTACAACAAACGCAGCAAGACACCTTGATGGGTAACTCCTTTGCCGTCCTGATCCAAAAGTGTGGCACTGAAAAGTAAAGAAATATCAGACTTCAGACCAGAAAGTATCATTCATGTTAGCAAGTGACACAGTTCTGCCACTGTAAAATCCACACAGCTTCCTCACATAAGGAGTGGTGACACTTTACATACTTTATAAACCTCACCCACTTCCATCCAAAATAAATCTTTTTTTTTTTTTTTTTTTTTTTTTTTTTTTTTTTTTTTAGTTAGATTCAAGAACTGTCCCAACTATTATTTAGTTGGGATTTATATATTTTAGTATCAAATTCCGTCTAGTCTTTCAAATTCTGTGCCGGGTCCTGGTGCAGACTGAGGGGAGTGAAGGGTTAAATTCCTCATTTTTGCTGCAGCCTGTCTGCTGCCTGTGTATGTTAAATAAGTGGAGCGTGAAACAGTGCAACCAAGAAAAGGAAGGAGGGAGGCAGGGAGAGAGAAAAGTTTCCTCGCTACCTTCTGATCTGTCTGCTGTTCAACACAACACAGCCTACATTTCATGAGAAATTCCATCATTGAATTCAAGGTTTTCCAATTACAAATGGTCATATAATAGATGCTCCATTCAAAGAGTTACCAAACATCCATTTTGATCACAAGCACACACACAAAATATTCTTGATACTATAGAGAGATGACATTAAGGACAAAGGAAAGGAAGAAGCAATGAAGAGCACACCAATTCCTAGATCTCTGTAATAGCAGTGGTTTTATAAAATAAACCACCTAAATTATCTTAAAGGCAACCACAGTCATTCTGGAGAAGAAGGTACAAAGAAAACAAAAATAAAAAATGCCTACCAGCAATTCCTGCCACAGCCCCATCCCACACACCACTCGAATGGTTCCCATTTCCATGAAGAATAAAAGAAGTGCTTCAGATGAAAGGCATGTCATACTAGACGCTTAAAAAATAAAATTAAACACAGTAGCTTTTTACAGAAATCTAAAACCTTTCTGTCTCATTATTCTAATTCAAAGCTTTTTGTGTCCGTGCGTGTTCTTTGAGGGGAAGAGGACTGGCAAATACCAATCTCTTCACCCCCATGACCAGTGATAAGACTCGAGGAAATGGTACAAAGCTGAGTCAGGGAAAGTTTAGGTTGGATATCAGGAAAAGGTTCTTCACTCAGAGAGAGCTGGGCACTGAAAAAGCTCCCCAGGGCAGTGGTCACAGCCCCAACTTTGACTGAGTTCAAGCACATGGTGTGACTCTTGAGGTGCCCTTTGCAGACGCAGGAGTTAGTCTTGATGATCCTGATGGGTCCTTTCCACCTCAGCATATTCTGTGATGATTCTTTCAGGAGTGCAGAGTGATTTTATCCCAGCTTACAGGAGTAAATACGTACTGACCCTGTAGAAACTCATCTGCTGTAGGCAACAAATGTTTCTGATAAAGAAAGGTACATAGTCTCTTCTCATTGTAGAGAGGTTTCACTTTACTTTTGTTGAGATTAAGGTTATAAGTTTCCCTGAGAAAAACTGAGTTTAACAATATGGTAACGGGAACTCCATTTTTTTAGTAATTTGTTTTGTTTTTACTGTTTTGGTTAGCATAGACCAGACATCAATATCATAATATGCAGTATCTTCTACTGCTTTCTTTGTCCACCTTCCATCTCTAATGGAGCTGCGACTTCCTGCATGCTTGGTACACACCACAGACATTGCAAAGGTATTGCAATGTGCCTGAATGTCAAATTAATCAGAACCACAGCAAACAAGTGGGTGACAAGGAGTCAGACCAGAAGGACACTGAAACTCTACTCCAAAGAATCTGTATACTGTGGATTTCATCCCATTACATGTTCAAAAAAGGCTTTAGCAACCCCCAGTCTCCTCCTTTTTTCAAATTCACGTCACACCAACATCCATATTTATGTATTGGCAGAAGCCAGCATGAATTTAGACATGGTATCAATGAATGGATAGGCATTGATGCATCTTTCCCTCCGAATATGATACAGAACTGCACCAGGCTAGTTGGAGAAAACAACAGTCCTCATAGTCCCTCAGTAAATTCAAGATTGCAAGGAGCTACATAGCCTGCTATTTTTAATTTCAAGATAATTAAAATACTCCCCACAGTCTTAGAGTTCCCCAGTGTCTCCCATAGGAAAAATAAAATAATCTTGCTTCTTTTTAATTTTTAATTGTCAATTGTTACACTACAGACATAGACCTAATCTATCAAGTGGAGTAACTAGGACACCATTGAGGACATAATTTTGAGGTTACCATCCCTGGGGTTGACCTGTATTGTAAAAAGCCTCACTCACAGTGACATTGTCCCACATCTACATGACATATTATGTTTCCTTATAAAGCAACTACTGATGCATAAGCAAACCTTAAGGTTCACAGTGTGAAATGAGATTTTTTTTTTTTTTTCCAAACAGATCCCTTCTGAAATCCAAAATTAATCTTTGGAACAAGTAGAAAACAATGCCATTAAAATTTTCCATATTGTCAAAATAAATGCAATTGAAATGGAATGAAATATCCCAGGAAATTTTTTAATTTAGGAAAGCAATGAATGTAGTGTAATATAATAAATAAATTTTTTTCTGAATAATTTTAAGAACACTTGCACAACTATTAAGAAAAAATATTTGTCTTCAAGAAGTATTCATGCCAAAGTCTTACAAGATCATAAGAAGAATGATAAACCGGGTATTTACAGACTCTTTCAGTTTTTTTCAATTGTTCAAATTGTAAGATTGTATCTTATTCAAAATTTCATATATTGAATAAAATTAAGGTGAAGCCAGACCCCTGAGGAACTCAATTTGAAATGCTCACTTTGGACTAGTAGGCTAACTTGTTTCCAAGAGTGCTTATTCCATTGACTATATTCACTTTATCTGTCTTGTAGATACTATTTCTGTAGTTCAAAGACACATCTAAGATCATATTATGATAAGCAAAGATACAGTGCTGCTTGACAGTATCAGTCTGCCAAAGAAAACAAATAGAATAAATTAGAAAAATTAGACAAAAAGGGGTCATAGAATATAGAATCATAGAATTAACCAAGTTGGAAAAGACCTCCGAGATCATCAAGTCCAACCTTTGGTTCAATCATTGTGCTGGGCACTGGGTCATGCAAACATTATCTGTTTAAAAACACAAACCAACTATACTACTTTCTTATGTATTGACAATTCGTCTTGGGCTCTTACCAGAAATCAAACTTCGGTTAAAATATTTGTGTTTTGTCTTCCTTCCCTCACTTATTTCATGCTTTAGTTTCAACTATCTATACCTCTGAATTATCCCTCATTCTCTCCTTTTTTACCCAAAGTTTGGTGCTATTGGAGGGCACATTGTTTTAGCTCTTCCTATACATTTACTGAGATATCTCTGGCAACTCTAGCTTGTTTAAACCCTCCTTGATTCAATTTCTAAACAGCTTGTTAGATTTGGGATAATGAATAAGTGTAAACTATTTGAAAAGAGTTAACGTGTCTTCTCCTTCCTTGATGGCAGGGTAGATTAGGCTGCAACCTGCAAGAGGCCTTCTGTTGACTGTTGGCTGCAAAATAACAGCTAAATAACCGTGAAATGTCCCAAAGTGTCTGCATGACTCAGGGTATTGGGAAAATACGACCAATTATTTTTCGAGCCAGTTCTTATATAGCAGTATAGTGGCCTTTAACTTCACATATAGCCTCATAGTCTTTAAAAACTGAGCCTGTTTATGTAAGCTTATAGCATTTGGGTCAAGATAAATTGTGGTAATATATGGATTTATTAGGCAGCAAACTGTACAGCTTCCCAACAAGCACTGGAAGGTTCACAGGGTGCGTGAGAAAGTTAGGTATCTCTAGAGTGAAATTACGCTCACATAGAAGAAGTAATAAAAATACAGCATCTACTAATATATTTCTGAAATACTAGTAGAAATTAAACCTTTTGATTAAGTCATCCAGAATCTGTGATTTTCCAAAAGGATGTTAACAATACATACTCTATTCAGGTTAATTGAACTGTGCAAATCTAATATTGCCGTTTTCATAGCAAGAAAAGTTATTAAACTACAATTTACAATATAATAATTAGGAAAAATAAGATAGCAGCAATAAAAGTTTCTAATAAATGAATAATCATTTGAAGGAAAAAAATAAATTACCAGATGCCTAAATTATTCAAAGAAATAATACTATCTTAGAGGCCTTATTTTTGTGGGAACAAGATTAATATTAAAATTAGGTTTTAAAATAATTCAATTTTTATTAAATAAACTGAATTGGCTGTTCAGAAACAATTTTATTTTAAATATTTTCTGTAAAATAATGTCAAGATTTTTTCATATCTTGGAAGCATCATCTTGTTAAAACCTAAATCATTCCCACCAGGCTGTACTAAACCATATTTGCTGATCTCCTGTGACACTAAACAAACACTGCATTAAAGAACAAATGAACTGTAGATGTTACTCTGAAAATGACACATCCCTCGCAAGTCCTCTCTTTGGTGAGTGTTCTCCATCTCAGTGGGCAGAAAGCTTTTACTCTTCTGTTCCTCTGTTATTCATAACAGATTGATGCAGAATAATAAAAAAGAAAAGAGTGAGCTGTGACAAAATTAAAGAGGTACTATGGATCCAAAATACCTGTCAGCAGTTCCTGTGATGTATTTCCGTAGGCTGGAGCAAACCCAGACTCTTTTCTGGTTGAAGCCCCTGTCCTGCAATGGTGGAGAACCTTTAGATTCACCTGATGTGGTAGATCAAGTGTGATATACTTGCATAGTTACTGAATGGCTGTAATAGTGCATAAAGGGAAGCACGTGTGAGAATCTTTGCAGAATCAGGACTCAAGAAAAATTTAGCTTTCTGGATGATAAATTTGATAGCTGTCAGGTATACCTTTTGGATTTAGAAGGCCATGATTTTGGATACATCAGTTTTTAATCTCAAATTCTCCCTCTTCCAAATGGTTTGAAATATGGGAATTATTACTGACCCATTGTCCCCTCTGTCAATAATTGCTGATTTTGTATCACATTTCATTAACCAGGTTTACAGTCTTGGCTATAAAAAAAACCCTAATTGAATTTCTGATCTGCTTTGAAGCAAAGGCACCAGAACAGGCATGAATTACAGCAATTTGAAAAATAGAAACCTAAGTCTCTCAGCTACAACAGCTAAGTAAAAAGTCATTGATTCTGTAACATCAATTGAAAAGAGACAATTCTCTGCCAAAGTTCCTGTCTCGTGTTAATAAAGAGAAGTAAAAAAAGAAAAGACTTGTAGCATTCTGAATTGTTAGGTTTTCTCTTTTATTGTTATCTTAAATACAATGTTTGACTATCAAATACACTTACATAAAATACATCAGATCCACTTAGTCTGTCTCAAGACAGCATATTAAATTGTACAGTTTCAAATATATAATTAACACTTAATACCCAGAGAGAATTACAACGGTACGAAACCAGTAATTTTAACAGCCAGTTTGAAATGTCTAGGAAGGGCCTGAGTTTCACATCTAAGAACTTACTTTTCAAAATACAGGTTGCTATGAAGATATTTCGAGTTCAAAATCCTACCTGGAGAAACCCTAAATCAGCGGTCACCTTTGGAAGTCTTGTCCATGAGATTCCTTCCCAAA
This sequence comes from Grallaria varia, assembly GCA_013396735.1. Lineage (NCBI taxonomy): Eukaryota > Metazoa > Chordata > Aves > Passeriformes > Formicariidae > Grallaria > Grallaria varia. The sequence continues at coordinate 10,103 of VWZG01013139.1, forward strand.
CCTGGGCACACTGCAACCCTGCAGCTGCTCAGATGAGAGTGCTCTTCCCCCTGCTCTTTTCCCACCACCTGCAATGGTGTAATAGGACAGAAGAAAGCATGAAGAAAGACTGAGCAGACTCCTTCTCACAAAAATGGGGATTTAAGCCTTCAGGGAGACTTCACAGCAAGCGTTTCCTTATTGCCTGCTCTTAATAGAGCCTTTAGGCTTCTAATACACATAATGTCCTAAAATAAAAGGTGGTGTAAATGAGGAAGAAATTGAAGCAATTAATCTGACTTGATACTTTGGAGTACCTTGAGGGAAAAGGGAAATTTCTCAGTAACAACCAGTTGCATAAAACAAGAAATATCGAATGAAAATATTTGAAGAGTAAAAAACCTGAGGAAAATCTATGTTGCGCTTCATTTTTCCATTCCTGATAGACAGAAAATAAAAAGATCTACATTTCATTTTTTTCCTCAAATTATTTGAGAAGAATTTAACACTCCCCCTTCTCCACTCAATTCTCTGAGTGTAGGTGAGAGCAACCAAGACTAGAAATGAGCTGCAGACAGTAGAAGGCTCCCATCTCACCCCAAGTTCTTGCTTTTGTTTGGGATGGATCCCTTCACCTCTCAAGTGCTATGTTCATTGTATTTTATGTCTCTCTTACCTCCTGTGGGTCAAGCCCATAAAACAGACCTCAGAACTATCGTGAGTGGTGATATTTGTTAAAGGTGTTCAAAAAACTAAAAAATAATGATAACACAGTCTGGTCTGGACGATGGCAAGTAACGCATCAGAAGATTGCAAGTAAACTTTTATGGTCCCCAGCGTAATATGACCCAGCCAAAGGCCATTTTTGTAGACAAAATAGTATTATCTTACATTATCCTGCATCATGTTTTATTTTCATGTGCTGGGGAACCTGCCCTTTCCCTTCTTCCTGGGGACTGGAGAAAAAGACAACTCCTCAGTTGAATCACCTGTTGGAAGAACATTTTTCAGGCCCATATTCGTGGTTGACAAACCTACATTGAATTCTACTTTTCAGGACAATAAGGTCCATCTGCAAATAGAAAGTGTGCATCCTTAACAACTGTTCTTAATTTTTTTTTACTCCAAGGCTTCCATGTATTTGCCAGCCTGGTCGTGGGTACAAGGTGGCATTAATGAAATTCAAGAGGGAGTACAGAGTGATCTTTTCACAGCATCTATCTGTACACAAGTGCCCAAAGTGAAGACAAATCTCCTACAGGGTTACTTTGTGTTCCATCCACCCACAACCATCTTTTGCATGCTAAATATAATTAGTGAGGATCTCAATCTGATAAGGCACATTTTCAATTCTTATCAGAGCTGCTTCAGATCTCGATTTTTAAAATATGAGTAAAAGATTACAAAGCTGAGTGGCATTATATCCTGTTCTGCTTTATGCTGGTGCTTGCTTGACTGCAAAGGAATAGCAAGACAGAATTAAGCGAAGAGAAAACAAACTATTACGCAATGAAAGGCACATAAAAGATCAGAAAAACCTAAGTAAAGTTAAGAAGATCAGTAGTTTGTCTGCTCTTTCCATGTTTTTGATATTCCAAGTTTTTTTTTTCAAGAATAGCTGCTAGATTTGCGTATTTTGGAATAGCAAATCCAAAATTTTAGATCTCAGCATAAATGAAGAAATGCTTCAGTGTACTTTTATTTCTGTGCAACATTTATATATCTTTTGTTCATGGTGTTTCCTTATAATGTGGACAGTGGCAGTGTTGCTTTTCCTTGCAGTGGACAGTACTGTCCTCTGGAGAGACAGTTTTTCAAAATATCCTCCACCTCTTGTGGAATTGGTAAAAGTCGTTTGTTTTAGGTATCATGGACACCACCAAGATGATTTATGCACCACTAGTCTATATCAGGACTGAAAAGGTAGAAATGGAAAAAAATGTCCTTTGGAAGAGAGCTCACACAAAGGAAGTGGGAAGAAAAGATTTCTAAACACAGGTGCTTCAAGAAAGGAACAAGAGGTCTGGGATAACATCAGGAAAGCTGACAAATTCCTTGTTTGAAATTAAATCATCTTCTCATGGTCCTAATGAAGTAATTATGCCTGGTAACTGCACCTCAGTTACTCCATTACTTAAAATGAGGTGGCTTTGCAGAGTGGAGATTTCATGAATCACTAAATAGCAGAGGAGCTCGTGCTCGGGTGTGTTCTTAAGCATTCATGGGAGTCAAGAAGGAAAAGATGGATGAAAGGATGGATAAAAATGTGTCATGGTACAAGTACAGATATACTTGTACTGGTATACTGTTGTGGTACTCCTGAAATAGAAAAACAAAGAAAGGGGTAGGGAAAGGAAAATTTAATTGGCTTGCAATTATGCAACGTGGTTTGACAAGCCCACATAGTAAATTTGATATAACTCTGGACAGTATTTATTCTTTAAGGTTCTAAAACATGAATTCCAGCATTGCACTATTTATGTTCAAACAATATAATCCAAATACTTAGAGTAAATCTTTATTTCAAACTTCTTTAAAATATACACTATCATGAGAATATCAAGAGAAAAATTCTCTTTCTCTTTGTGTTTCATCAAAAAATGTGATTTATCTGATTTGTTTCATGAAGCTATTTAAATTATTGAAGATTGCCCAGCAAAAAGCTGCAATTTTTTAAGATGTGCAATGTTAAGTTCAGTAATTCAGTACAAAAGAAGTTCCATGGTTTTTTGAAAGTTGAGAAAAATGTTAATCTTTCTGTTGTTAGGCTTTCTTGTGAATAAAGAATGGAGATATTTCAGAAGAAAGGAGAAAAGATCTCATAAATCACATTTATGAAGCAGAAAAATCCATTTGTAACAGATGTGTAGCAGACAATTTGTATATTTATCATTAATATTTTGCAAGGCACCCTATAGAAATCAAGAATTTAAAAATGGAGATTTTTTAGTAATAAATTTGTACTCAGATGGAATGCCAGTTAAATTGAAAGTAAAGAACAGTAAAGAAAAAGGCTAGAGTGGGAACATGGGGCATGTACATCATTCCACGCAAGTAACATCTTTCACATCACCACGTACTGTCTTTGTTGACTGATGTTCAGTGGTGAGCTTGCACCTGTGTTAAATGTTCCAAAACATTGACTTTTCATTACACATAGTTTATGATTGTTGAACTAAATATCATGGCCACTGATGAGATGAAATTTAAAATAAAAAACCCTACAAGCCTCAAGATTTTCTCTTAAAAAAGAAATAAAGACCAAACTCTATGTTTGCTTCTTTTCCTAAACAAGAAACCTTTTGACATGAGCTTATGATACTTGAACTACAGAGCAGTTTTCTTCTCTAGGAACATTTGGACAAAAAAAGACAACTGATTGAAAAAAAATGTTTATTTGAAGTTCAAACCCAAAGTTGTGTCCATAACCATGAACGTGAGGATTTAATAGGTTGAATAATATTGTGGTGTCTTAGTTTTACTGGGTTGCAATGTGAGTTGTCCACTAGGAAATGACAATGGAGTCCAACAGTTCCTTGATTTCATTCAGCCTCTTCATACACTGACCCTCAAACTACTGCAACAATAGGGTCAGTATGGGCTCAGTGCATGAATGAATCTCACAAATAAAGAACCAAACTACTCTGGATATCAATCTCTACATCACAGTGAGTATTTCAGGCACTTGAAGAGAGCCTTCTCCTCTCCAGAAAGCTTCTCTCTTCCTCATCCCTCTGTTACAGCACTTGTGAATCTACTGAGTCCCTGTGAGTGCACTAAGCACCTCAGAAGGCTTCCCCTCCAAGGAATCAATTTTGTAATAGTCTAATTCACTTCACTGTGAGAAACTTCTATGTTGCAACAATTTTGGACTGAACTGTTTTCACACTCTAGTTTTATATATATATAGATAATACCGGAAATTCTGTCTAAAGAAACTGTATTATAAACAGGGAAACTTAGATTACACACTGTATTAATGCAACAGTGTTTAATTAAGCAATGAAAACAAATGTTTAGATGGATACCTTTGAAATTTTACCCTTGATAGAGAGGATACAGAGCAAAGCAACACCAGTTCACAGTACAAAAGCAGTTAAATGTTTCATCATTTAAATTTAGCTTCACTTGGCAGATTATTCTTTGTCACTGTAATTGCCTTTGATGTACTTAAGTAAACTTTATCTCAAACTACACTGAATTTGAAAGAAATATCCAAGTAAAGCAGCAGCCATATGAGGTGGCAGTGTTCAGAAATAACTTACGACCAAGACTTAGTGCATAGGAGAAGGTGTAACACTTAATTGGATTGTGTCTTGATGGAAAAGGTAACATGAGAGTCTGTGAACACACGCTGGAGCATGAAACACAATTGGATTCACTGCAATATCCCTCCATTCCAATAAATCAGAACAATTCCTATTTTAATCAGTCCGCAAATACTTCATAAGCGTATATTTTAAAATAACTGCCTGTTCAGCAAAATAGGGATTTGGGCTTAGGTGTTTTCTGTTCGTATTTATTTTCTTTTTTTTTCTGTTTTGTTTTTAAAGTAGGTCATAGAGCTTTCAATAGTTCATGAGCTACTTAAAGCTACTTTGCGAGCAGTATGGGTGTGTTGTGCCAGTATAGAGTACAGCGCTGGCTAACATGCCTTGCTAAAACTTGGGTTTTGTGTGCACACAGCTTACCACTCTGTAACTCCAAGCCAAAAACCCAATTTCCACGAGAGACCTCTAACAACCTTCTCTTTATCAACTACTTTATCTTTTCTACTAAACAAAAAAGTAGTATATTTACCTGTATTGGTACCAGAAACACTAGTACAAGGGTTTGCAAATGCTGAGTGAGGAGCCACCAAGGCTCTCCTGAACCTCAGGTTGGCACCATGGTAGGTGTCTTTTTGAGGATCTCCTGATGGTGCAGCCTTAACCTCCATTGCAGGTCATGAAAAATAGCTTCTGATTTCACTTTGTTTGTAAGAAACACTTTTTTTAGAGGCTGAAAACCACTGGGGGGAAAAAAAAAAAAAAGGCATGGTAAGTAAAGACAGGTGAAGGAATCACTCCAGAACTATGCTACTGGTGTGAACCAACTAATTAATGTAGGTGTAGCTCTAATAATGGCCATCAGCTTCCTCAGAGAGAAGATAAGCCAAGCCACTGATCTGCCACATAGCCCTGTCTGGCCTGTTGTTCACCCGACTCCTCAATCAAGATTATAGATCAGCAGTAACCCCAAAATCACAGGGGACACCAGAACATTGGTGTTTAGAGAAAAAAACACAAAACTTTCTGTCCTTGCTTTTCTTATTTCTAGAAAGGCAACTTTTTGACCTCAGTGTTGCAGAGAAATACTTCAAAAGAGAATACACACATATAAACCAGTATCTAAAAGTGCCCCACAAAGAAACAAATTCCAATCTTCAAATTTTCTAATTTTTAATTGCATTTTGGCTGTGGTGGCAGTATCAGATATAACAACTCATGCACACAGGTTCATGTTAAGTGTCAAATTCACTATAGATTCCTTCTTTCCCAGTCCAGCCTCACAGTCTGTGCCCACATACCTCCAGCTCCTCAGGCTCTGAGTGGTGAGCTGATGCCTGGTCATTTTGGAGACTTTTTTGTTAAAAATTTACTAATCATTTATCACTTTCTCACTGAAAAGCAGGCAATTCACCCTTCTACTTGTGAGCAGCAGTAACTATTACAGCCTTCTTGCAGTAAAACTAAAACCAAACCCAAAGAAACCCACAGATATGTCAGAAGAAAATCTCTGCTTTGCTGATAATTTATTTCAAAATTTATTTATTTGCTTGCTGAAGGAAAAATGCAACTACATCCCTTTTTAAATCAAAGTAGATCATATTGCTCTCCCATGTGTTTTGACTGGTAATACAAGATAATTGCTTTCCAAGGAAAGACAAAACTCTATTAGATTGACAAGCCCCAATTCCTCCTGATGCAAATTTCTCAGGGTTCAAAAAAAGAACAAGGGTTTTGATCAATCTACAAGTTTCAGCATCTTGCAAAGAGAGTTTTGTCAGGATGCCATGACAAAGTGACCGACCATTGTCTCACAGCATCTCTACATGCATGCACATGCCAGCAGTGTTTTTGAAGATAAGCATATGAATACTTCAAAGTTGTTTGTTATTTAAAGTCAAGAATCTGTGTTTGCAGGGCCAGACCCTGATAATAGGAGTTTGCAATTATAATGACTGTTGTCCTTGCCACATTTACTTTGTTTTGGTTCACATTGCAGAGAAGTCACAGACTGCATGGATGGATTTTTTATTTTTTTTAAAATGAAACCAAGCCAGAAGAGGCACTGCAGAAATGGACCTGCTTCAGTTGCTGCCTTCAGTTTATGAGGCTATACTAGAGCTGGTGTGAGGTAAAACTCTGGCAGTGCATGTGGTCTGACCATCACGCAGTAGATGTTTTACTCTGCAGATCCACTTCAACTGGACATCGCTCCTTACTGATGTAAACATGGCCACAGAGTATGAGAGAAAACCAAAGGATGAATAGCTGTGAGCTCCAGCAAGTCTTACAGGATTCTGGTTCCCAAGGGTATTACTTTTTAAGTTTGTCTCTGCTGAATTTCCTTCCAAGGAGAAGATACAGAAGAATTGGTAACTGCAGTCCGTCTTTGTTCGCCAAAGAAAATAGATCCTTCCTTCTCAGCTAAGCCTAAAATCATCCCATAGCAGTGAGACAAAAGCAATGCCTTGCAAAAAGCCATTCCTTACACTAATGGAGAAAGAAGGGGGCCCATGTATTCTCCAATATATTCAGCATTACTGTAATTAAATAAGAATTCAGTAATCAAAGCATGAAGTGGCTGTCCAAAAACTTTTATCTATCTATCTATCTATCTATCTATCTATCTATCTATCTATCTATCTATCTATCTATCTATCTATCTATCTATCTATCTATCTATCTATCTATCTATCTATCTATCTATCTATCTATCTATCTATCTATCTATCTATCTATCTATCTATCTATCTATCTATCTATCTATCTATCTATCTATCTATCTATCTATCTATCTATCTATCTATCTATCTATCTATCTATCTATCTATCTATCTATCTATCTATCTATCTATCTATCTATCTATCTATCTATCTATCTATCTATCTATCTATCTATCTATCTATCTATCTATCTATCTATCTATCTATCTATCTATCTATCTATCTATCTATCTATCTATCTATCTATCTATCTATCTATCTATCTATCTATCTATCTATCTATCTATCTATCTATCTATCTATCTATCTATCTATCTATCTATCTATCTATCTATCTATCTATCTATCTATCTATCTATCTATCTATCTATCTATCTATCTATCTATCTATCTATCTATCTATCTATCTATCTATCTATCTATCTATCTATCTATCTATCTATCTATCTATCTATCTATCTATCTATCTATCTATCTATCTTATCTATCTATTTGCTTATTTGCTTATTTATTTACTTATTTATTTGAAGTAGAAACATTCCTTCAGGTAAGATATGTCTATCTCCACATTCCCCTAAGCTCTTCCTTGAAAGTGAAAGTCTGGCCAGACAGCACGCCATTCCTTGACATTTTTAGGTACCCGAAAAGTTTTGATAACTTGCTGTATTATCTCTTCATAATATTCTTTTTATTTGTTTTTTTTCTTAATTTTGTTAAAATACCAGCAACATTTTAAAGCACACAAATAAGTGATTCTGCTATTTGTGTGATATCTCTTGTGAAGATCAAACTGAATGAGAGTAGTTTTAGATAAGGAAGAAATTCCTTGTTATGAGGATAATGATGCACTGGAACAGGTTGCCCAGAGAAGTTGTGATGCCCCATTCTGGAAGTATTTAAGGCCAGGCTGGATGGAGCTCTGAGCAACTTGGTCTAGTAAAAGGGGTCCCTGCCCATGGCAGGGAAATTGATCTTTAAGGTCCCTTCTAACCCAAACCATTCTATGAATCCAGGAGAAAATGATATGTAGCACCTTTTTAAGGCCAAATAACATTTATACAAATCTGCTGGCACCTACATGCTCACTGTTTAGTTCTTCCTACAACTCAGCAAATGTACATACAGTGGTGACACTTCTTCTTCCATTCCATTCTCACTAGGATCAACCTCGTTAGAGTAAAAGCCACAAAATTAACAACTCATGTTTTCTTTGTCTTTAGAGAACAAATATCCCTTAGACAAGTGGCTAAAGGGAAAAAAAATCATCTCCTGAAACACGTATTCAGCAATTCTCTCTCCTTCTATGGCAACGTTCACAAATATTTTCCTGAATTCCCTGAGCAATAAGAATTTCAATTAGTGTGCTTACCAACAGGCAGCTTCTTGAAAATCCCTGAAAGCATCCAGTAATCAGCATTGTTTGTTAGCAGGACAAAATATGTCTTGAGCAAAAAAATATTTTCATCCTGTTGGCATGAGAAGGAGGGAATGAGAAAGAAGGGGCAGAACTTGTTCTTTTAAATTCATGAACATAATAATGGACTAGTTTCACAGGGTGGAAATAGATATCTTTCCAAAGTTAATGTGTAACTCAATTACTAATTACTTACACTATCTATCATATTCAACAGACTCATTTGTCAAGTAAATATTAATTTACTCACTTGGGAAATGCATGAAGGTAGCTTTCTTTGGAATATAAAGCTTTAATACAGGCAAGGTTTAGAAGATCTTCATCTGTTTTGTTCTGTTCAACTAATAGAAAGAAGACAAAAACAACAATAAACATTGAAATGTTAAGATATTAAAATATTCTTAATTATTTTTGTTTCTTCTTTCTAGCCATTAGCTTAAATTATATTTGCCTGTCTCTCCCTGAGGCATCTTACCTCTGCCTTTTCCTCTTGAAGTTTTGGGGTTTTTTGACTTTCACCTTTGGTTTATCCAAAGATGAGGTAATTCAGTGGATGTGATATGCTTAAGAAGTACACACCTCTCTGTTCTTTCATGGACTAGTCTCTATATTAAGGTTTATTTCTTGAAACTGTACCTTTATACCATTAAAAGTAGTAGCAGTACTACTAAAACTATTCCTCTGTGTTGGAGAAACACCAAGATTTATATATATATATATATTTTTAAGGCCATGCAGCATATAAAAAAAAAAATTGAAGCAGGAAATACCATATGGTGTGAAATGGTTGTCAAGTTCTCTTTTAGTTATTGCACTCAAAGTGACAACTAAGTCTTTTATCGAGTGACACAGAGCGATGCTTTCTTCAGCTGGAATTCCTTTCAGGCCAATAGCAAGGCAGAGGGCTGAAACGCAGACAATTCAACCTTTGCTCTTGTCAGCAAAGGCTCTACTCCTTATGCACTCCAGTCATTAGCTCCAACAGCACATCTTGCTGGTTTGGTCAGAAGTCCCTGTGGTTGCATGACCAGGAGTCTGTGCAGATCCACCCACCGTGAGCCAGTGGATGCTGTCCTTTCTTGGGCACGAGGCAACGTGTTGCTCTCAGCATAAGATGTATCAAAGACTAACAGTCCCATTATCCCTACTAAAACAAAATAATTCTTTTCCAGATCCTGCCTGCAGCTATTTGCAACACTGTTGTACTGTCCTCTTAGAATGAAAAAAACCAACAAAACGAAACAAAAAAATCCAAAAAAAATTTTTACAGCCACTTCCACGCAAAACATACTTTTATTCCTGCTTGCTATTACTGACTGTTACATCAGGCATAGTCAACCCTCTATCTGCTGTACATTTTATTCCTATTAAGTTCTGTAAGAAAGTCATTCAGTGCTACTATGGTCCTTACCTATTTTGCTATCCCTCATCTTTTCAGGCTGAAATATGAAGACTCCACCCCCCACAAGTAGGAAGGCTCTGTTTTGCTGTCAAGAAATAAATACTTTTAACATGGTACAGCATTTATCTTATGTGAGACGGGTGGGTAAAGCCCTTATTGCAAGAGCTCCTCAGCATGCAACAGGCTTACTAAATAGTAAGTCTGAAAACTGCAGGGTTCAGACTTCTTGCTGAAGCTCTGGCTTTCCTTCTGATGAAAAAAGATATATTCCAGCCCCAATATACAACATTTGTGGAAATAAGTAACTTTAAGAAAGAAGAAAATGCCACACTGTATGCACCTGAAAGGGATAGGGTATGCATGATTATTTTTAGATTTTTTTTCCAGCAAAATTTTTGTGAACTGTTATTTCAGCTGAACACACTTTTTCATCCTTAGATAAATGATGAGTGCAATATATGAGTCAATCAGGAAATACCTAGTGGGGTTTTCAGTGGATATGAACTCAATAAAAGCACATACCACCAGGTTCATCCCAGGTAAAAAAAAAAAAACCAAAACAATCAAACAGGAACATGTTTGCAACTGCTTTCATGGCACTGACTTTACTGTCTGTGCTCTATATTTGAGTCTTCGTAACCACGATTCTAGTGCTTGTGAACCCTCCGATTTCATCTTCTTAATGATAATAAAATCTGGTCGTATTTTGAAAAAAAACTATGGCACTGATGAACCATTTCATTTTGCCCTTATCCTGCAGTGTTCTGGAAAAATCATTTCCATTTAATAGGCATTGAACAGCTCAACTTTGTCTGGTGACTCATAAAGTTATTGCAACTCTGCACTCCTGTTTTTCTAAAACTAGACTCCTGCAACATTTTTTATAAAGGTCTTCATCTCTCCCCAATTTAGATGCATGTAGAGATATTGCACATTCTTGTGCCACCCAATTTAAAAAAAAAAAACATTTTTCAAACATCTCAGCAGATGTCTGTCTTTACCCCTCTAATTATATTCCTTAGCATCAGCAGCAAAGCTGTTTCTCTTTTTACACTTTGGAAAGTAAATAACTGTAGATTCTAAGATGTTACTACATGGTGACAACATAAATGCTGTCATATTAATGGAAATTACTGCAGATGTTTTTATCTGTGCTTCAAATAGGTTACTGTCAATGACAGCAGGATATAATATTTATTTTACCAAAGGAAAGAACATGTACATCACTTTCTTTTGCAGAGTGATCAGACTGCTGGCCTGGCTTCGGGCCTGGTTCCAGAAACCACAGTGCGGAGTAAAATGGCACTGAGATGGACAACCTCTCATTCCCCAGCCTACACATGCAACCAGTGTTGCCCCGTCCCAGGCGCAGAATCCGGCACTTTCCCTTGTTGAACTTCCTACGACTGGTGATTGCCCAGCCCTCTGACTTGTTGAGGTGTCTCTGCAGGGCCTCCCTGCATTCAAGGGTGTCAACAGCAACCCCCCAGTTTAGTGCTGCTGGCAAACTTACATAGTAGCATTCCTTCAAGTTCTGCATCCAAGTCTTTTATGAAGACGTTGAAGAGCACAGAGCCTCAGATGGAGCCCTGTGGAGCCCCACTAGGGGTGGGTCACCAGTCTGGAGTCACCCCATTCACTAACACAGCTATCCAGCTGTGTGCTGGATGATTTTTCCAGAAGGATAGTGGGACAGACGGTATCAGAAGCTTTGATGAACTTCAAAAAGATGACATCAAGTGTCTTTCCTAGACCAGCTAGGTGAGTTACTCTGTCATAGAGGAAAGCAGGTTTGATAAGCAGGACTTTCCCCTCATGAAGCTGTGCTGGCTGTCACCGAGGAGTTGTCTTTCTGGTGTCTTTTCCATGATTTTACTGGGCGCTGAAGCGACACTACCGGGTTTGTAGTTTCCAGGGTCCTTCTTCTTGCCCTTCTAGAAAATCAGGATGTTATCAATGCATTAAGGGAAATCAGGCCACTTCTAATCCTTTCAAGGCATCATAGATATCATGGAGATGTTGAACTGAACATGACAACTTCTGATATTTTCGGGGGGGAATTCGTGCATACCCAAGCTATTCTGCTCCTTCCCCCTAACAAATGGGGCACAAGTGGTGCAACTATGGGACTTAATGTGTCTGCATCTTCTTTTGTGTCTGCTTCATCACTCTTCTTTTCCAAAGAGACAGTTCTTTCCCCAGTAGACCATGAACAGCACTGAAGATAGCAAAAATCTGTGGTTATGCTGATCGGACTACTTGCAATATGTTCTTTGTTGCCATCATTCATCTTTCTCCCTTTAGAATGTTTTCCTTCTCTGTTTACTGAATCTTCAGTGACCAAGCACTTCAAGTCCGGTATATTTACTCATTAATTTCTATGTTACACTCCATGTACTCTGGAAAGGAACAAATCTAGGGACATGAGAAGGTTGGTGCAACTCCATTTCCTCTATGTCACTTTTTTTCTACGCTCATGAGTTTTATTTTGAATAGTGAAGGCAGTGAAAAGTAAATTCAGCACAGTCTTGGACAAGTCTCTACTCACCTTTTTTTCCAGGTAGGAAGGTTCATTGTCTAAACTGAGTAGGAAACCCCGTAGGCTCCCTGTTGCTTAGAAATATCATAGGTAAGTTCTCATTTTTCACAGGTCCAGGAGATTCTCTATATGGAGATTGTTCTCCATCTGAAACTAACTTCAGTTACATTTTTACCTGCAGATTAGGGGGGGAAAGGCTACCAGGAAAATATCCTTGTGCTATGGAAAACATTTTCATTGTTTTTAAATACAAGTAGGAAAATGCTGCTAAATAAGGCCTTACGAAAAAGGACAAAGTCTGATAATTTTCAGTACTACTGTTGAAAAAAATCCCTTCAAGTCCCATCTTAAAGTTCTTTTTTAAAACAGCGATTGTAAAGGAATCAGTTCAGAGTAGTCAGAGAGCAGGCCAAGTCTGCAGCTTTTCACCCAACCAATTTAGTATCACTGTGTTCTCTGATGTTGATTTGCCTGTTGTTTCATCCTCCGAAAATGAATAAAACTTCTGTGTTATGGTTTATTCAGCAGCTAATACTGCAGGGTAAGAGAGGGAGAACCTGACAATAAATGTCATTAAGTATATAATTTGTTTCTTAAAGAGCATTACCAAAGTGCTTTTTTAAGGGAAAAGGAAAAACAAAAAATACACAGCCAGAATGATGTTTGCAAGAAAAAAAAAAAAAGGAGGTAAAAGAAAAGTCAAAATAAAATTCCAGATGGTCTGCATATATGCTACTTTTTATTCACTAATGCCTAATTATGGATTACGTGAAAAGCAGATTTTGATTTTCCTAGGGACATGTACAGTTCCTCATTTCTTTTACCAGTTTTCTATCAAAGATCAACACAAAATAGGTGATAAAATATGAAATATGTCTATTGCCAAATGCTGGGTAGAAAGTCTAACACCCAGTGAACATCCTACAACTTAAGAAAAAAAAAATTATTATATAGCAGTTAAGTTCTATTTGAAGGACAGAAAGAACAATAAACCACAGGTGATGCAATGGCATGTTTCTCCCTACCATTTTTTAACTCATGGCTCTCTCTATTGCTGCAAGAATGTAAGAATGGAAACTACAAGACCATTCACTTTAAATGACTGACACATCTCTCTTAATTGTGGGGAGTTTTTTCAGCAGGACAGAAGGAGATATTACAGCAAGAGATATGAGTAGGAAGCAAAACAATATAAAAAATGTACACTCTAACTTAAGAAAAGAAAACCACTTCAAAAACGTTATTTTTTTTTTTTTCTGGAAAACATTTTATTTCGTTTTGTTTTTTACAAAAAAAAAAAAAAGCAGAAAAAAGAACCACATTCTCAAAAAACCAACGATTTCCAAACTGACACAATCTGTTGATACTTTTTCACTTTTAATGGTGCTGCATTTGTGTGACATTTCTGGAGAGGGAGAATAAGGACTTTAATGTTGGCCATTAGAGGAGAAATAGTCCACATATACATTTGCATCTCTTTCAAGACAAATTCCTTCCTCTTGTGTAACACATTCAGTTGTGTTTCCAACAAAATTGCTCAGCTGAGTAGAATATGACAGCTAGTGATTGTTATGGATGCATCGGACCAACTAAATAGCCTAAAAAGCACACGGATAATGCAGTGAAGAGATGGGGACACACGAAAATATTACAAGTAAAAGAGCAAATGTGTTTTCCAAATTCTATATTAGAAAGTTTCTTAGTCATTTGTTGAAAAGGATTTGAAGGAATGAAGGAAAAACCCCTCATTCTCATCTGAACTTCTTATTGAGAAATGTTTAGATGAAACATCAGGAGACAAAACAATTCATCACATTTTTTTTTCTGCTTAGTTTCTGAAGGACAAAGACCAGCAGTGCCCATTCAGTACCCTGTAGCTTTATGCTAAACTAAACTCACTTGAAACACGGCAGCTATTCAAAAAGCCAGTGGTAAATTCTCAACTCCATGGACTTAGTAAAGAGATGTTTTCATTTACAGTTTTCAGCTACTCTTATTGAAAAGCGTATTAAATAAATATAAGAAGGGAATCAGTGGCCAAATGTGCTGAATTGTATATTCACCATAGCTAAATGTGCTAAATGTTTGATGAAGGATATAAATAATTAGTAAACATACACATACATTTAAAAATTTCTTCTGCTCAGACGTGAATGTATCTGACATCTGAGTTTGTCATAGCACAATGGGATCTCTCTGCCATTTCTCTTCCTTAGCACTTTACGTGGTAACCAGGGGGGCACGTTCATTTCCTGTGCCTGCCGAAAAAGCAATGGCCCATCATTTCTGTGCACGCTGTTTAATTCCATCAGCTGTAGCAGGGAGCTACTGATGTTCCTTGAGTGCTCACTGGGACTTGTATGTAGTGGAACACAACATAATCCATTTATTCGTATCTCTATTAATGTCATTATTGCATAGGCATAACACCATACACTTATTCCCCAAGCCCATTTCTTTTGCCTGCTCACAATCAGTCTCTAAGGTACTTTTACCCACATAAAGTGCTTTTACCCTGAACTAAGAAAATGTAAAGAAATAGTTTTGTTTATAAAAAATAATACATACATATGTATACATACACATAAATATTTACAGAATTGGCATTGCAAAATTTGCTGCCACATGGCCTGCAGATATCAAGGCCAGAAGCTTATTTTAAGAACTCAAACAGAAGAGAAGTATAGAGATGGAAATATTAAAGGTATGCTTTAGCACAAGTGCATGGACTAAAAATAGGGAATCTACTGTGTGTTTAGTCAAGCAATCTTCATATTCAACCTGCAATGAAAAGACTAACTAAACTGTACAAACATCTTTGAACATCTTAAAGACTCTAAGAAAGAAGCATATTTACCCTAATTTGGTAATTTATTTATCATAAGTTACTGTCATTTTGATCTAGCAGTGATATCTTTAAAAGCAAAAAGGAGCTTCCATGAATAATCTGTTTTGGTTTGTTTTATTGTGGTTTGCTTTCAGCTGTTCCCGAAATTGCACTTGGAATGAACTCTTAAGAGTTCTAATAAATACAGGCTTAAGAAAAGGACCCAAAAGAATCTCAAAGATTAAGAAATTAACTCAAAGTTTTCAAAATTAAATAATAATAATATTATTTTTCCTTTTTTTTTTTCCTATTGACAAGACAGAGTCAAGATATACTCTCAGCAAAAGACGAATAAGGAAATGCTACACAAAGGAAGTATGATTGTTATCAAAAATGTTTTTTTTTACCCCCATTTATATTGCTTGCTTACAACTGAAGTGGGTTGTTTTATGTCAGACTTCTTTAAGGGAACACTTGAGGTCCTGTAAACAGCAAGAGATTTTATGTACAAGGAAAAACTTAATGCTCCCCATCCTGAATGCAAAATATTTTTATGTCTACAAGGACCATGACTACAGAGGTCTCAGTAAAATATGAATATATAGCAATGACATTTGTTGAAACTCATAGAGTTTGTTGCTCAGTTACTTTTTATGGATTCACAACCACAGAAAATGGTTGAAGATGTTGTTTATTCTATCAGGTGACAAAAATGAAGTGAAAGAAATATGAGCAGTTCTATAACCACTCTTACACTTGGGAAAAAATATAAGTTCTTTAATATCTTTTTCAACCTGAACTCAAACAAAAAGTCAATCACGAAGTTTACAGTAAAACACAGAATACAATCCCTACCTACATGTCTGTATGCATAAAGATACTAAACCTCAAATGCTTTAGGAAATATTATAATTCCTCAGAAGGTTTTTACCTCAATATGTGCATCTAAAAATCATAGCTGGATCATTTTGAAATTTTAAATCATGAGAGAATAAAAAATAGTTTCAAAACAAAAATGTATGAGGGAAGTGAACATATGGATAAAACACCCCTACAGAATGATTTGGAACAGTCTAAATAAAGCAACATAGTCAATGAAAAACCTTCAGAAGTACCAGACCATCAGGTTTTTTTGCTAAAGAAGATAATGAAGACTAATACCAAAACAATTTTACCTCCTTTAGCAAAGAAATAATTTTTTAATGTGCAAAAGAGCAATACTAAGCTGTGCTAAAATAGCAGTTCCATGAAGAGTGTTGAGATGCAAGGTGTGAGGAATGGGTGTGGGGGGAAAGCACCAGCGATTCATTTTGGTTTTGATAAGGTACTTAATTTCATCAACGTCAGGTTGGTGACTTTGTCTCACGAACAGGATCAGTGCATTGAAAAGGTCATGGAATTTGCTCATGCCTTAGGGAAGCCATTTCACATCTGAAGGACATTTGTGAAGATCAGAGGCAAATAAATGACAAAATATGTCTTTTTCTAGTCAGCCAGAGCATATTATAAATAAGCAGCAAAATTTCACATGAAGACTGCTGAACAAGAAAAACATTGGGAAAAAGCAAAGAAGGGCATGTGCAAATACAGAAAAGCATCCAACTACCAAATTTCTAGCTTTTATCAGTTTCTCACAGCACAATGTCCCTGAAGTATTTCTTTCTCTCCAACTCAAGAACAGTTTAAGTTATTAAAAAAAAAAAAAAAAGGCAAGCACAATAACAGGGACAACTTTAATATATAGCCAATAATGTTTGTGATTTTCTCTGTCCTCTGGAAGATTTTTCCTTATTCAGCTTAATCTCTCCCTCCCTGATCCTGGGACCAGCAAGAATCAAACCCTTAGGCATTATTAGCCCAAAATAGTTTATTACTAGAGATAAGCACCTTATTTACATCAGAGCATCCACTCCAAGGTCTGAACATCCACGCAGTGCAAACCATGCTCGTGTCTCAGCAATGTCACACACACCTCTTGGCTTCCAGAAGCACCAAACTAACACACCACAAAGAGTCCTGAAGAGTACCTCCCATTCAGTAACACACAACATTAGGAACAAGACAGTGAGAAACTTTAGAGACCTTGATAGTCATTCAAACAAGATGTCAAGATCTTTAGCATTCATAGAATGCTTTCTTCAAACCTTCTGAGAAATAAGTTGGTGAAAGGGAGTGAAAGAATTTTTCTATTGCCTCTTCCTCTGTAAAGTATCCAGGAAAGCTGTCAGATAAACTTGAACACATTTCAGATTACAAACAGCCACGACAGGAAAACAAGGTCTCCCTCTCTCCACAAACAAGTGTCTTCATGTGTCTGATTTTAATTCTCTCTTATGTTTTCTCAGGGTTTTGAAGATAAGGAGAAACCCACTGACGTACAAATGTGTCCGGTTCCATCTGTCAAGTATACCACACACACTAAAGAAAGGTATTTAGTCTGCATGTTGTACAAAATTCTGACTCAGCTTTGCAGACAGTTGTGCACTCTGCTGATGACATCTTAGCAATAGTGCTCCAACACATTCCATCCACTTGAATTCTGTGAGAGCACTTGCATATGCACTTTTATCCTACTTATTGTCCTCAAGGGGCAGAAAAACCCTTCAAACTTTCACAAGTTTATCAGGTCTTTTAAATAACTTCAATGACTTCTGACCTTACAACCTTTTGAGTTTATGGGATAATTTCAGAGATCGTCTTGTCTGAATAAGTTTCTAAAAACACCTGAAAATGAAGTGCTAGATGAATCTCAAAGCATTATATTGAAATTTCTTACATTATGAGGGGTATGCAGTATATACACCATAGTTTTAAAATACTATATATTTTATGATATCTTATTGACATCGTCTTGAAGGTTTTTCCTCCGAATCCTCTGAAACAGCAATGCCATCCTTTTCCACGACAATGCCTTTGAAACATGGAGGAAGTTACACTTTTCCCTGTAATTAGCATTCTAATTGCAACACATGCAATTAGAATGAATTATGTGGCCTGACATCCTGTCTCCTGATAGCATCAAATGATCTCAAAGAGAAAAAAATGGATGCACACTGGAAGAAATTAATGTAATTCTCCATCTGAGAATTTTTAAATAGATTGAAATGCATGCTTGAGTGATCACTTGATACCCCTGGAAAAATACTGAATGTATCTTGAATACAGTTTTTTTCAAACGGACTCAAAAGTTTGGCTCCTGGGGTCTGCTTGCCTGTTTCCTCCCTTGGAACTCAAGACTTATTTCAACACTCCATCATATGAGCAAAGCAAGCAACAAAGAAACTGTGACAACACTCATGATCACTGTGACTTATTGGTGTCTGAAAAAGCAGCTATATGGGTTTCCCATCTACCTTTCAGCTGGGTTAAAATAGCCAGCTCTTGAGGAATGTAAGCCAATCAAATTGCATAGGGAAATTGTGACCTGAAGCAGCCCTCGTGTTTCAAGGACAAACATTAATACTGTAAGAACAATTTGCCTTTTGTTTAAGATCCTGAACAACAGAAAAGAACATAAGCAGGAAAACTTATTAAGACAAATTTCCCCTGTGGCTGGTTGTGTCAGTATATAAGAATACAGTATCTCCCTCAGCTTCATGAACACAGAGGAAAATACTGACTTCAACTTGCACACTGCTTAGGCTTTAATCCGGGTATTTTGCGTTATTCTTGAAAAGAGCTGACATCTGTTTATTTTTTTTCCTGACATCCATTGCAGTCCTACTCATACCACAGAACTTTGTAAGGGTAATGCAAACTGGGTTTCTGACTAAATTCTTTGCATTTTAATGTATCATTATTTCATTAGCCTGGAGTTGCATTTCCAAAACTAAAGAACTTTCACTGTCCATTGGCTTCACAGATTTGCCTTGTACTGTCTTTATTATCTAACCTTAATTTATTAAGTAAACATTTACCAGTACTACATTTTCTATCCTATTCTTCTATGTTCCGGTCTCTTTTTTTCCTCCTTCTCAAATCAGCATAACCAGTTTAGGTAAATATTCCCCTATGCAAACTTCTTCCAAGCTCTTCACATTTTACTGATTTTTAAAGTGCCCAAATTAACAAGCCATGACAAGGCATTTCTTTTGCACCATTAGCTCTGCAGGAATTCCACGCCTGTTATAGACATTACTTGCCAAGGCAAATAATGCAAATTATGTGCAGTACGCCCAAGTTGTTTGCCTGTAGTGGCATCAGAAATCCTCAGCTTTAAGCAGTTCTGAACAAGAATGGATGCCAAGAATCAAAGCTCTTCCTCCTCTGCAGCTTTTTCTTAAAAGAGGAACCAATTTCTTTATTCTGTCCAAGGTTATTTTCACGACTACGGTAATTGAAAACCCCAGGGTTTTTAGACCCACCTCCCTGCCTCGCTTTCCCCACTCAAACATCACAAAAGCCCAGGAACTGAAACACTGCCCCGATTTTTGGTGTTGTCAACAGACTACAGTTGAAAGAGAAACAATTGTTGTATAACTGATTTGTAAATTAAACGGTGCTACTTGTCGCAAACACGACTTCAGAAAGTGGCCTGTAGTAAAATTGCTACTGTGATCAGAAAAGAAACACTGTACAATTTTTTTAGTTCTACTCTCCATCTTCAAAAATAGTCACATAACCTGTTACCTGTAATTCCTTTACATTAATTCTTCATTTAAACTACAATTGACTGTATGTCCCTCCTGGTTTCTCTCTCCTTTGATCTCTTTCCCTCCTTTAGAAGTACTTAAGGTAGGTTTCCCTGATCTATGTTAATGTTATGTCAGCTTGAAATGAGAGCATGAGGACTAAAACCAGTTGCAATACTGGTCATCACTCCCTTGACCAAAGTCCAAGCATCCCATTTCTTGCCTTATTTTTCCCTCTGGCTGTTCTTTTCCACCACATCTGTCTCAGTTGCAACATTAGAAAGCTGCTGTTTCTCACAGGCCATCAACCGACCTCCTTCTAGAAGATAAGACGTTCTCCTTGTGGCTTAAAATTCAAATACAATAGTCATAAACTAATCATGTATTTTATATCACCAAACTGACACATAATTGAAGAGATCAGAAGTAAGTATTTTTAAAGCTTCTCCCAGTGTCCTTTTGCTGTTAAAGAAGGGTTGGAGTTTGACCATTCTGTGACTACTCTGCTGTGTGCACCCGTATGCGCCAGTAAAGCTCTTACTGTCACACTGCCATTGCATTTGGTGAATTATCCCAGTCATGGAAAGGACACATTTTTTCTTCACCTTCATACTTGTCATGCTTATTAAAACTTACAAACTGCAACAGAGAAAGTAATTTCAGTTGGTTTTCATTACCATGATTTAAAGCTTTTGTTTCTGCAATGCACTAATGAGGGATTTTTTTTTTATTTTTACAGACAGTAAGCAGTTTATAGTCCAAACCTCAGTTAAAAGAGAAAATCAAGACCATTGATTGTATATATTCAGTAATTCTGCTGACTGATACCTCTGAGATGTCTTCGAGGTTCTGCTATTTTCATTATATGGAAAATATGGGATTTAATTATACTTTCAAGTGAGATGTAATTATAAAACATCAATCTCACACCAGGTACTCAATAGAGAGATTACATAAGAGAAAATTCCAGCTACATTTTTGGCAGGGTTTGGGGGGGAGAGGTGGTCTTGTAAAAACTAGCAGAAATTATTTCCTCGAATATTAGTGTCAGGTTTTTTATTGTACCAAGGAATGACAGCAATTTAAGGAAATACGACGGCAGCAATTTTTAGCTCTCTGAATATTAATAGCCTTATTTTCAAGTCATTGTCACTGTCACATTATGTAATTGTGGAGGCAGATTTCTACCACCTACATCAAACAGGCATATGCTGTCTTCAGTGGAAAAGCAAATCCCCGGCATGTGTACTGACAGAGCTGGGAATAATGTCCATTTAAGGAGGGCAGGAAAGAAAAAGGGAAATCAATTTCTTTGGCTGTACCATTTGAGTATCACAAAATTCTCCGTGAGCTTCCCTTTCACCGAAGAACATTCTCAGAGCTCAGTGTGGGCTCTGGCACACGTTTAAATTGCAATCCAGACCGCAGTTAAGCAACAGCATTAAGTTGCCACAGAGAGAGAATAGATGTCACCAGTGGCTCATTTCCTGTTATCCTTTCAGTAATAGCACTTGACATCAAATCAGGGCGCAGGCACTTTGCTGAGGCTGCTCTGCAGTGAGCTTTCTAGAGCAGTGCCAAAATAATGCTGCAGAAGACATTAAGTCAACTGAAAATATGACAGACATATTTCACAGGTTCTGGTCTGCAGTATTTGTGACTGGTTAAAGCAAGACTACAGGAAAATACTTGAACGCAAATAAGGCAAAAACAAAGAAAATGTAACGAATCTTTTTGTTTGAATTTTTTGTGTGTTTGGTTCATTTGGGTTTTTTTTCTGTTTTTGTTTTTGTTTCGTAGGTTTTTCTGTTGTGGTGTATTGTTTTCTTGCTGTTGTAGTTTTATGTGATTATAGTTTTTGTTTTAAAATATTCTAAACTGTCTGTTATTCTGGGTTCTTATTCCTGAAATTAACCTCGGATGTGTGTACTTTTTTTCTACAGATTCAGGATAATTCATGATCCAAGATTTCATAGCCTTTTACTCTCATGCATTTAATGGAGAAAGAAAATCTTTCAGAGTCCACAGGAGAAATAAAATTTACAAATCATGTAGCCAGAAAAAGCTGTTTGTGACTTCAAGTAAAGAATAATCTTCAATATTTTTTGAAAGAGGTATCTGTGCTGTTCAGAGCATCAGACTCCTGAACCACTGACTGGGTTATAATAGGCTCTTTCCCACTGACAGCATTCAATTTCCAAAAGATGTTGTTATTACTCAGGCTAAAATACTATTTTTAAATTAAAATATTTAATTAAAATTCTTAATTAAAAATTAAGAAAATGCAGAATAAATGCCTCAGCAGGCCTGAGATACTGTCAAGAAAGGTATGCCCACTTTCTTACACTGGTAGTGTATCACTCAGTTTTACCTCTATATCGTTTATAGCTTGTACCAAGACTGTGATTCTTTAAGTACAGAAGCAAAGCCTGACCAACTAGAAAATGCAGAATTAAAAGAAATGTGAGAAGATATCTACATACACAAAAAACTGTCATGGGGACATTCCTGGATGGTCTGAATTTCTTAGGTCAAATATTGACATGATTCTTACAGACAAAAGGGCGTAAGTTCCTGCACAGCTACAAAGATTTACTGATTAGGACCCAGTGTACAACTAAGGACTTCAGTTTACAGCGCTTTGTGCTCACCGTGGAAAATCTGTAAGCAACTGATCTTAGTCAAAGTGAAAAAATATTTACTTACACCATGACTCATCTTCAAATAAATAAGCAGGTAGCTCTTTTTCTGGAAGACAATTCTCTTTCAGTTTTCCCGTTTTTCTTACAGGAAAGGAATTATGCTGGAAACTATTTGCAATTATCTGCATGCTGTAAAAAATTTCTGACCCAGTAGTTTCAGCAATCCTGAAGAGTGTTATCCTCAGCTCTCTGTCACACATGAATGATTTAAGAAAAATTACAGGCAGGGGTATTTACTATCTACTCAAATTCACTTACATTTCTCCCTTTGTGTGAAACAGGGTGCGACTGTTGCATGTTTTCTTGTAGGACTTCTCTGATAACTGTTTTCTTAGGAAAGCATGTTCAACACAGAAACCAAATACATTTGGCACCAGGTTATTGGTCAGTTATTTCATAACCATAGTATCCAAAAGGGTCATCGCATCCTAGATAGGCATAATATGAATAGAGGAGAAAATCCTTCCTCAAAACTAAATCTACAAATTAATGTTGAAACACTAATGTACCTCAGCATATAATGATAAAAATACAAAAACAAGCAAACATGCCAGGTAAACAAAAATAGTAGTGTTCTATGGAGATAAAGAAAGCAATCTGATGGTTCTGTATATTCACTATTGCTATGAATAGTACAATTCCTTTTCTTTTGTACGAGCACTGGGAAATCAGGTTTTGTTCCTACCAATAAAAGAAAGATGAAAGTGGTAGTAGTTAACATTAGTCATATCTTTCAATTGACTGGGGAGAAGAAAGGGAAAGAATCTATTTGGAGAGAGCAGGAGAAAACATCCAAGTGGTGAAATTTAAGTAACAATTATTGCTACTCACTCTTTCCTCCCTCATAAATAAAGGTCAGCATATAAGGATTGGCATATGCAGGCACAAAGGTCTCCAGCACAGTTAGAAAGAGGTGTTGAGAAGTTCATAGGCAGCAATATAGACCTGGGTTCGTTGTCAGATTTAATTTTAAATAAAGCCTTGGTAACAGAAACATCGAGACAGGCAGAAAACATATCAATAGTTGTTAAAGTAGCAAACCCTAAATAAAAGAACTTTAAAAAAACTTTCTTCAGCCCAAGATGAAAGTGGGGTAGCACATCCATCATCCATCATCTTTATTGATGATTTAAATGAGGGGATTGAGACCATCATCAGCAAATTTGCTGATGACACCAAGTTGGGAGAGAGTGCCGACCTGCTGGAGGGCAGGAGGGCTCTGCAGAGGGATCTGGATAGATTGGAGAGATGGGCTGATTCCAATGCGATGAAGTGCCGGGTCCTGCACTTTGGCCACAACAACCCCATGCAGCGCTACAGGCTGGGGACGGAGTGGCTGGAGAGCAGCCAGGCAGAAAGGGACCTGGGGGTACTAATTGACAGGAAGCTCAGCATGAGCCAACAGTGTGCCCAGGTGGCCAAGAAGGCCAATGGTATCCTGTCCTGTATCAAAAATAGCGTGGCCAGCAGGACCAGGGCAGTGATCCTTCCCCTGGACTCTGCATTGGTGAGGCCACACCTTGAGTATTGTGTTCAGTTCTGGGCCCCTCAGTTCAAGAAAGATATTGAGGTGCTGGAGCG
>VWZG01013139.1:40173-56526 GCA_013396735.1 Grallaria varia
ACCCTTGTATTCTGGGGCAAGTGGTAGCACAGCCTTGAAGGCAACTCTTGACTCAGAACATTGAAGACCCTCCTGCTCTGTAACTCTTCATTTAGACACTGACATTTATTATTATTAGTGCAGCTATTATATTAATAGACAATTTTTTTTTTCTCCTCAGAATAAAAATATTAGAGATTGTGTTTGAAGAGACCAACCTACTCAGCCCAAAAAGACAATGAAGATAAAAGCTACATAGAAGTTATGCATTCCAGATAGACTTCCAGATAGACATTGCTCTCATGGGTTAGGTGTCGAGCAGCCACCACTGAGACCCACAGAACTAAGAGAAGAGGAATAGATTTTTTTGATCGGTGTGAAACAGTCACTTTGGGGCCAGTAAGGGACAGCAGAAAAAGGCACAAGGCAGTTAAGGAATTCTTAGGCACATGTTACACAGGTTACATTGCTGATACTGCCTGAGAAACTGAAATGCTACTCATGGGGACTTCTTGTCTTAGATGCCTATCTATATTTTATATCTGTACTCTCACAAGATGTAGCAAAATTTAAATCTAACAATGTCTTTGTAAGCTTATGCAATGGTGCTTTTTTAAACACCAGGAGAAAAACATATTACTTCTCTGTTGACTGAAGGAGCAAAAGGAGCGTTGAGTCTACTACAAAGTTCTTTACTATCCACATGAAGAACTCACAAGAACAGCAGTGAAGCACAACACTGAAAGATGCATTTATTGACTATTTGCATCATGTACAAAGTAAGACCTGTCATCTTATCTCTTATCTATAATTATGAGGAGGTTGTGTTTGTTTCAGAGTAAAATAATAATACAGTAGTGAAAGACCTCATCATTAATTTCCTAAGTTTTAATAACACTCCATTACAGTGGACAGACTGTAAAACTGAACTTTCAAGTTCATAAGTTAGTACTTTTTATGTAGTGATAAGACTATTTTATAATAATTTATATTAAAATGTGTGTACAGCCCTTCCCAAATCTTCGTTTGCGAAGCCTAGCCATGATGATGATGATGATATCAAAATGTATACATAAATTATAGGCAAAAACATTGGTGACACCACTGATTATAGTTTGTGTCTGACTCATTTAAATATAAATTAAATCAATATACTACCAAACCTCTTTTGTCATGGAAACTCTTACTGACCATAAAGTTGCTAAAAAAGGGACAAATAACAAAATTTTTTTTCCTTTTTCCCTCAGCCAACTAAACTTACTTCTAAAAGCTGATCATCTGAGCTAATAACAGAAAGAAATAGCAAAGTCTGATTTGCCTTCTTTCAAAGAAGCTCTGAAAAGACAACTCTTAGGCTCACTGCAGCCAAGTTTTTATGATCTGTTCATACACCCACTCATCGCAGCTGCTATCGGCTTCCCACCTTCCAGCACTCCCTCCAGCTGCAGTCTGGCTAAACCTACTGCAGCATATTAAAGACCTTGTAGTCAATTTTATCTCTGTGCACCCCAACAATCTTTTCCCATTTGTCTCCTAATACTGTTCCCATCCCTTGTGACTGTCAGTTCACAATTCAGCGCTTTTTCCAGCCTGTCTTCTCTTATTCTCTACAATAAAGTCTTTTTTTTTTTTTTTTTCTTTTTTTCCAGAGGGCTGTAACTTTGGTCGCATTTTGGTTTTGCAGGGGTGCAAGACTTATGTCCAGGATCATAAAATCATAAGGAGGCAATATCGAAGTTTATTTATGCTGTATGTCACAAGTGAGTCTTCCTTCTCAAGTCCAAGCTGAAAGCATGTCCCTTTGGATGGCATAGTTTTTAGCCCTGTAAGTTCTACTCAAAAACTTTTGCTACCTTATTGTGAATTTATCACATCTATCAATTTCAAATGTATGCAAGGAAATAGTTGATGTAGTGAGGCACAGCTTTGTGCTCAACTTTCTGCTCGCTAGGCTGTCCCTAATACTTAAGGGCTACTCATGGTAAGGAAGCTGGAGGCACCTACAAAAAATCAGACTGACTGTTTCTAACAAGGTTTAGTTCTCAGTCAGACTGTCCCTAGAGAGGAAAATTAGTTCATCACTCCTGGTTTGTTTTGGGTTTTTTTTTTCCTAAGCAGAGTATGAGGATAGTTTGCCAACCCAGTTTGGTTAGCTGTTTTTCTCTTTTACAGATTTCCCATTTGAAGGCTTTGAAAGATTCCAAAATCATTAATGTGGTATCTAAACATTCCCAAGTGGCTGCTTTAATCTGACCATTATCCTAGACTGCAACTAGATCAGATTCCTCTTGAGCAATCTTTTGTCAAACAAGCAATCAACACACTGAGACACTGCTCAAGAAGTCATTGGGACCAGCTTCGAAACCGGTTAAGATCACTGTAGGGCCAGGCTTGGGGCTCATTTTTCTAAGAATCCTTGTCATGGTGGTCTGGCCTAAGGCCCTAGTGGATTAATTTCTCATCATTTTGTGATGAACCTGAAATGATATAAGGTATTGCTGTCTCAGACTGGTTTTACACTTGCTCTACAACTTTCAATAGCTGTGCTTTCTGCTCTGAGGTACCTTCTGCCATGGGGGCAATATCCATTTTTGTTATCTGGTCAGGGTCCTAAAAAGCACCACTGTGCCTCGAGTTTGCAAGTTTTGTAATATGTACATTGCTGTAAGGACATGTAAATGGACTAAGGACATGTAAATGGACTAAGGACCTGTGAATGGACTAAGGACATGTAAATGGACTAAGGACATGTAAATGGACTAAGGACCTGTGAATGGACTAAGGACATGTAAATGGACTAAGGACATGTAAATGGACTAAGGACCTGTGAATGGACTAAGGACATGTAAATGGACTAAGGACATGTAAATGGACTAAGGACCTGTGAATGGACTAAGGACATGTAAATGGACTAAGGACATGTAAATGGACTAAGGACCTGTGAATGGACTAAGGACATGTAAATGGACTAAGGACATGTAAATGGACTAAGGACCTGTGAATGGACTAAGGACATGTAAATGGACTAAGGACATGTAAATGGACTAAGGACCTGTGAATGGACTAAGGACATGTAAATGGACTAAGGACATGTAAATGGACTAAGGACCTGTGAATGGACTAAGGACATGTAAATGGACTAAGGACATGTAAATGGACTAAGGACCTGTGAATGGACTAAGGACATGTAAATGGACTAAGGACATGTAAATGGACTAAGGACCTGTGAATGGACTAAGGACATGTAAATGGACTAAGGACATGTAAATGGACTAAGGACCTGTAAATACCAAATGCCAGGTTCGGTGCCAAAAACCAGATGTGTTATTAGCTGTTATTTCTTTTCCATCAACGCATTATACGCAGTGCTGTGGACCAGCAGTAGCAAGTAAGCCACAAAAGAATTGTTCCTTCTTAGGGCTGCTTTCCCCAAGGGAGGGTGAATAATGAGACAGGAAGGGCAGGTGAAAAGTTTTCCCTCCTCCCCATCACCCAGTCAAAACCCTAATGCTTTAGGGAAAGCTGCATAAACCCGTAGCAGACGGAAGCTCTAGTTTAGGCCCAGCCAAAGTTTGGTATTTTCTATCAATCCTCTCTGAGTTTTCATTCCCTAGACGGTGGTTTCATTTCCCACGCATGAAAAACCTTTTTGCAGTTTTATTAGAGCACACATCACATGACCCCACATTCTGGGTTCTTAATCCTATGCTTAAGTTAGAGGTAGCATTTCAAAGAATTTACTTGTGGTGAAGAGTTTTTCTTTATTGTTTATTAATGGAGCCATTCAGCTGAAATCATACTGCATTTTTCTGCAGCAAGTTGTATTTTCAGTTGTGAACAAGAAAATATTTTTCTTGATAATCCTATTCCTTTATAATTTTCTGCAGACATTTCTATTTCAGATCATTATTTTTCCATTTTATCTCCAGGATATCCATTTTCAGTATGAGAATTAGTCCTGTTATGGAGAAATATCCTGGAAAGAAATTCATTTTGATTACCATTGTTAACTATTTATATATTGATATAGCTTTCATCTTTTTATATGTCTTTTTCTTGAAAATTCACTGTGTGTCTATGAATAAAAATTTATATTTAAGTAGTAATAATATTCAAGCATAATTGCTTATTAAAGTTTAGTTATATAAAAATAATTGGAAATGCTTGATTAAATGCTATCTAATTTTTTGAACNAATAATGGGGCAAAGTGTTATATTTGTGGTTTTACTGTAAAAAATAAAAAGCATTTCTTCTGCTCATCTGCACTCATTTCAGATTTATTTCAGACTTAGCTTATTCATCACCTTAAAAAGTGCTGATCAGTCAGTGGAGGTATGTAAAATAATTTCCTAAAGGAAAGCCATGAGCAAAGCTGTCATGCCACCTATCTTTTGAACATTCCAACATAGAAATTACTTCTGATAAATCTTAGACATTTACTCTTCCGTGTTATCTGTCACTTTCCAGGGCATGAAATCTGATGAATTTCCAGCTTTAGGGAGGAAGTTGCCTTGAGATTTTCCGTATTCTTGAGACAGTAATATTGAGTCAGTTTCAGGAAGCTGGTGGGTTAGTTTCTGACAGAGACTTTCCCTAAGGTTTTACCTAGATCAGCAAGACAATTTGTGCTACAGTTCCTTAACTGTTACACTCTGTCTTCTACCAAATGCTTACTGTGTGAATGTGCAGCTTCTCGGAGGGCAAATTGCCCACTTCTATTACATGCCTTGCATTCTCATGGAGGAGGAGTTGCCTTCCCTTTCTGTTGGAAAGTGCCTTCAAGCAGCTCCCTGGACTATGACTGGTGACTGTCAAGTGCTACCACAGCAAGGGTAGTGAGGAACAAAAGAAAAAATACTCAAAAAATCAGGTTTAGCCTTTGTGCCTTACAATATTATACTTGATGAACAACAGAAGTAAAATCATTGTAGTTCTAATTCTCTCACTCTTCCTATCAATCAGCTGAAATGCCTCGGGAGACCAATTTCCAAAGCCCTTACGAATCTCAGCACAGAGTTATCAGTTTAACAATGCTCTATTTCCTAGGTTACCTCAACATTGCTAGTCTATATAAAAGATTGAGCTGCATTGCCGGTATACAGAGACAAACCAGAAGGCAATAATAAAATAATTTGATAATATATCATTATTGTTATTATTAATAATAATAACAATAATAATAAAATTTTTGATTAGTAAGTCCATTATCCCTGAGGCAATTGCTGGAATTCAGAGCCACTCCAGACATCAGAGTGAAAACATGCCAGTCTAAACTGGCAGGTAGTCCCTTTCCAGTCTGGACAGCCACTTCACTGGGCAGTGAGGAGTCACAAACACAAGTAGGTGATGACACCTGCATGCAGGAAGTGGGGTACACACAACAAGGCAGGCTCCACAAGACTGCAAAGAGCTGGGAGTTCTTTGCCCGCATAGAATAGCAACGTTTGAATGCAAAGGATCTTTCAGATGGAAAAAATAAAATTCCCAAGAAATTAAGCAGATTCTTCAGGGATTTTCTGGCAACATGTACCTGCCTGGAAAACGTGCAAATGCCACTATGGCTGTCACCATAAAATGCATGGGCATGAATTCAAGAGAAGAATTTCTTTCCCACCTCCACAACAGTTTTCAAATATTACCTTCTGGGTGTGTCCTCCCTACACACATATTTATAATGACTGTTGTTTTAACCTAACTAGGTTTTATTGTGAAAACACCAAAAATTGCTTCTCATCCCTAAGTGCTTATATGACAGATTTTAATGAAGACACCGGCGAGACACTGCATGATGCTCTTTTCCCCACAGCTGCCCATATTCAGAGAAGCAAATGTAAGCCTTTCCAGGAAAAAGCAAGTAAGGACTTTTTCCCTGTGAGTTTGGTTTTCTTTTACATAAATAAGCAATGTATTCCTTGACTGTATTTCTACACTTTATTTAGATTCATCCATCAGTATACACAGCCAAGATATCTGCAAAGCCTTGGAGAAACACCCAAAGGCAGGAAGCATTCCAAGGACGATAAGAGTTGATCCCTTATCCTGTCTGCAGACATCAACCCATCTTAGGACCACCAAAGACTATTTGCATTTGACAAGATTTGTAGTTTCTGTGCATTCCCTGCCCTGTACTCAAAACCTGTTTTGCAAGACCCATTGTCCCCCTCCACCTTGTGTCCATGAATAATGGATTATGTCACCTGCCTTGTTTTCCCTTAGTTAACATAATGTATTCTCTTGATTAGCTTAGCCCTTCCCTTCTTTAGCATAACCCAGCCTTCTAATTACACCAAACCTATATTATACTGAACTTCTTTTGAATAAAGTTCTTTGTCTTCCCCCTGAGTCAGAGTCTGTAGTTATTGACCGTAACAGCAATATATTTAGTAAACTACACCATAGAAAATGTCTTTCATGTAGAAAAATGTTATACATTTCCAGTCCCACAAATGCTAAGGTACACTAAATCTTAAGTAAATTAAAATTTAAGAAAATTAATGTTCAAGCAAAACTAAGGTAAGCTCCTCCAATCGATGTCAAACCGTTGATTAAAGGTTTTTAGGGTCAGTAATTTCTTTTTTGTTATGAATTTACCAGAACTTTCTTAATTATTTCACATTAACTGAACCAACTAATTGATAAACTAGGCAGTTGTACAGCACTAGTCAAAATGACTAGTTAAACTGCAATTGTGTGGTGTATAGATGGGAGGCAACTAAAACATTATACAAGGAGACAAATGATCAAACTTATGTTTTGGTTCTGTTTCCAGTTTATGCGGTAAATGTTCAGTCCTTGAATCTCAACTGTTGCAGACAATTGTACTCTGGGCTGTGCAAAAAGAAGCATGGCCAGCATTTTGAAGGTAATGATTGTCCCTCTCCTATGAGAAAAATCTGAGAGACTGGGGGTTGTCTAGCCTGGAGAAGAAAAGGTTCTGGGGGCACTTTATTGTGGATTTTCAATAATTAAAGGAGGTGTATGAGAAAGATGGAGAGTGACTTTTTATCAAGGCCTGCAGTTACAGAACAAGGGGTAATGATTTTAAACTGAGAGTAGATTTAGGTTGGATATAAAAAGAAATTCTTTACTGTGAGGATGCTGAGACCCTGGGACAGGTTTCCTGGAGAAATTATGGATGGCCCATCATTAGAAGTGTTCAAAGTCAGATTGGACAGGGCCTTGAGCAATCTGATCCAGTGAAAGATGTCCCTGCCCGCGCAAGCTACGTTGGACCTAGGTGATCTTTAAAGGTCCTTTCCAACCCAAAACATTCCATGATTCTTTGATCCTATGTGTGTGTTTGTATGTTACATATGAGCGCTCTGTGTGTGCACCTACTGGCAATACATGCTTAACCCACCAAGTAGCTGGACTGGGGGGCATATAGCTGTGGCAACATTGCCTCTCTTGGGCTGTCAGCTCTGGCACAATTCCCCAACATTTTTGTGATTTAGAAATTACACTAAAATTTAGTGCCCATCCTCATATGAATATGATCGCTTCCTTCAGCAGGAGGACTATGGAGCAGCAAATATACAGAGAGAAGCCATCCAAGGTACTATGGCAGCCATTATACACTATTAATGTGCAGGATCATTGTAGTATTCTGAAGTGGAATAAATAAAACAAACTTAATGGTATCTATGATGAAAATTGTACTTAAGTAGCCAGAGTGCTTTATCGTCATTTTTACAGTGCTAATTAGTGTCCAGAGTACTGAATCATATTGAAAATAAGCAACTAGGTAAGGCCCTGGAACAGTTCTTAACATGATTCAAAAAAAGGAGCAGCCCACATCTGTGGTCTGTCAGGCCACATTTTTTGACAGTGTTGTTACCTTTTATTTTTGTGTCCAAATGTGCTGTTTTCTCATTTGTTTGTTCCAGACTTTTGGATGGGTTTTTTGTTGTTGTCGTTTGTTTGTTTTTAATAGAAATGAACATGTTGGAAAAGTTTTCCTTTGTAAGAACCTTCTAAAAGTATTAAGCCACTTCTCTCTCTTTTTTTTTTTTTTTCTAAATAGTGAGTTTTTTGTTTTCGTTATTCCTTTAGCAGCAAAGAGTATATAAAACGTGATACTACACTTGACATCATCTCTAAAACAAATACTGCTCATGTTCAATAGTCAAGGTGAGATTGTCACAGAACACCTTCTGGCAGCCAAGAGTAGTAAACAAGGGAGGAAAGAAATACTGTATGTACAATTATTCCAGGACATCCTAGTCTAATCAAGTTGAAAGTTCCAGCTTTGAGAAATGAAAAGTAGTATGGAAAAATTTACCTTGCTGAAAAATTTACCGCTGAAATTTTCAAGGTCCAACCAATGCCTTCTGAACACCCTCAGCACCACCACTCTCCACTTTTCAGGCATGGAATCCTAATAAATAGGAAAGTGTGAACTCATGGTGTGTAAATCTGTTAGTTTTATGAGCACCACATTGAATACGAACAATCAACTAGCTAAGTAAAACAGAGAGTTATCCCTTTCACCAGTCTCTTGTGTACAGTCTTATCACTCAATGTCCTGTAAGTATTCTTGTAACCCAATGTGATCTTCATTTCACAAAAAGTATGATGAGAAAGAACAGCGTTTTTTCTGCTTTAGATCCTAAGAAATTTTCAGACTCACAGAATGGTTGGAAGGGACCACTGGAGGTCATCTAGTCCAACCTCCCTGCTCAAACAAGGTCCCCAAGAGCATGCTACTCAGAATTGTGTCCAGACAGCTTTTGGATCTCTCCAAGGAAGGAGGCTCCTGAAATTCTCTGGGCAACATGTCCCAGTGCTCAGTCATCCTCAAAGTAAAGACGTCCTTCCTCATGTCCAGGGGGAACTCCCTGTGTTCCAGTTTCTGCCCCTTGCCTCTGGTCCTATTGCTCAACACCACAGGGAAGTGCCTGGTTCCATCCTCTGAACACTCTCTCTTCAGATATTATTGACAGGATCCCCTCTCAGTCATCTCAAAGCTAAGCAGGCCCAGCCCACTCAGCCTTTTTTTCATAAGTGAGGTGCTCCAGTTCCCTAATTGTCTTTGATCTCTACCAGACCTACTCCAGGAATTAATTTCTCTCTTATCCTGAGGAGCCCAGAACTGGACACAGAGCTCCAGGTAAGGCCTCATCAGGGCTTTCTTATGCAGAGAGTTGTTAAATTCTGTTTAAGCCATTAGAAGTATTTCAGAAAGTGATTCTTTAGCAGTTAAAGTCTTTCTGTGATCAGAAGTCCAAGATGCTTTTACCCAGATTTTTTCACTGTTGGAGGTAATTTCAAAAGCATATCAGCAATGAGTATATCAGCAATGTATCAGAAACATCAGAGAAGAAATCTGAGCTTGAAACTGTATTTTAAAATTGTGCCTATATTTTCAGTATTATAAACGTCTTACATTCAAAACCATGAGTCACCTTTCCTTTTTCCTCCCCTTCTACCCCAACTTGAAAAAATGAAGCTCACTTAAATGATAAGATTTTAAAAAAGAATATATTTTAGGGGTTTTTTTGGCGGAGTTTTTTTGTTATGCCAAGTGATTTGTAAGCCTTAAGCTTCTCATTTTCAAGCTTATCCTGTACAACTACAGAATGTAAGAGTTCACATTTTTCACAATGAAAGCTAAGATTGCTCAGCAGTCTCATACCTTCAGAAGCTGAGACTTTAAGAAAAGAAAAACAGCAAATGATGTAAAATGCATGCTGAGGTCAGAGGAGTAGGCAACACTTTGTTTTAGTTGCTATCCAGCAATAAAAGCACATTGAAAAGTAGGTTTGTTTACAGTGGACGAAAGCCATGAGTGTTTACAGAAAAAGAATTAAGTTTGCAGTAATAAAACCAAATACCCATTCTGTGACTTTTCTAATCAGAGGGATTCTGCCTCTCAGTTGCTATATATGCAGCAACCTCTGAGCAATTAAACTTGTATCTCATATTACTGAAGGCAAATGTTACATCTCATTCCAGTTGTGTCTGTGGTCACCAGAATTAATGGCTCATATGAAGTCAGTCATACACCAAGGAGATAAATGCTCTTAAATGACTTGGTTTTAAATTCAAACAGGACAGTTCTCTGTATAAAATGATACTTTCTTACAGATACAACACACTTTGTCACTCTCAATGAATTCTGTCTTTAAAACAACTCATCTAAGTAAGGTTTACTGCATTAGACATCATGAAGTGCTTTAGCACAATAAATTTTACCAATGCACACTGAAATATGAAATTTTAAGCAATCAAAAAACCTGTTCTCATTGAGGAACTGTATCAATGATTGTGAAAGGCCTTTATCTTTAATGTGCTTTGAGTGTATTGTGAAGCTGACACAGGTACAATCTTTTTTCAAATAACTGAGTATTCCAAGGAAGAATAATATCCTTTATATCAACTTTATAAGCTTTAACAGAACAAAGACTGCTTGAGAACAATTTTCAGCACATTTTTAAGCAAGCTATGGTGCTAAACATGAGAATGTGAAAAGTAGCTTTATTTTTTGCCTAAATATAAGCTCAATCCTCAAGTTGTCAAAGCCCCTTAACTTTCAGTAACTTCAAATTCAAAACACGTTTTGATTTTTTTAAAAATAAAGTGTGAGGATAAAAAACCAGGGAACTCCAAAAAATTAACATGAGAGAAGCTAACCAAACCTAAAATACAGTGTGCGAAATAAGGGGTGAGCTTGTTCCTCTTAATGATTACACTTAGAAAGTCCTAAATAGAACAGGATCACACTGCATCTGACCATGAGATTTGCTTTTTTTGTTCTTTTCCCATTGTCTCTGCATGGCAAAAAGAGAAAAATTTGACCATTTGCCAAAGATGCCCAAAATCTGCTTGGGATCTGCTGTGTTGAAACTCCAAATAAGTCCTCTGAACCTGTACAGAGGAAATGCAACATCTATACAGAATACATATTCCTAATGTGGACCTGCTGTTTGAATACAGAGAAGGACTTGTGGGTGATGTGATAGCTGGAGGCCACCTTGGGCATGGAGTTCATGAAATGGTAGAGTTTTCAATTCTTGGAGAAGTAAGGAGAAAGAAACTGAACTGCTGCTTTGGACATCTGGACTACAGACTTTGGCCTGCTTAAGACCATGGCTGAGAGAGTCCTTTGGGAACCAGTTCTGAAGGGCAAAGAAGTCCAGAAAGACTGGACATACTTCAAGAAGGAAATGTTAAAGATGCAGAAGCAGACAATCCCCATGTGCCAAAAGACTAGATCGTGGGGAAGAAGACCAGCTGAACTGAGAGCTTTGGCTGAAACTTGGGGCAAAAAGGAGACCATTGGAAGAAGGTGCAGGCCACTCAAGAGGACTACAAAGATGTCATGAGCTTCTCCAGGGAGAAAATCAGAAGGGCCAAGCCCAACTAGAACTTAATCTGGCTACTACTGTAAAAAGAACAAAACCTAACAAAATCCTCCAAAAAACTCTTTCTATAAATATATTTCCAACATAATAGTTAAGGAAAATCTCTATCCTTTCCTTTATTTGGTGGAGGGGGAAACATAGTGACAAAGGACGAGTAAAATGCTGAGGTACTTAACGCCTTCCTTGCCACACTCTTTATTAGCAAAACCAGTTGTCTTCAGGGTTCAAAGTCCTCTGAGCCAGAAGACAGTTACAGGGAGCAAGGGCTTATGAGAGGCAGGTCCTGTTTGACCAACCAGACCTTTCCCACTAATAGAATGGGGAAAGGCTGCGGTTGTTGTCTACCCGGACTACTTTACAACCTTTGACACCATTTCCCACACCATTCTCCAGAAGAAAGTGGCTGCTCATGGCTTGGATGGATGCACTGTTTGCTGGATAAAACACTGGCTGGATGACTGAGCCAAGAGAGTTAATGGAGATAAACCCAGCTGGTGTCTGGTCACAAGCTCAGTATTGGGACCTGTCCTGTTTAATATCTTTACTGATGATCTGGACAAGGGGATCATTTGAGTGTCCCATCAGTTTGCAGATGACATTAAGTTGGGCACAAGTGTTGATTTGCTGGAAGGCTCCACAGAGGGATCTGGGTATGCTGGATTGATGGGCCAAGGCCTACTGTATGGGCTTCAATAAGATGAAGTGCTGGGTCCTGCACTTGGTCACATCAACCCCACACAATGCTACAAGCCTGGGGAAGTAACTGGAACGCTGGCCAGAGGAAAAGGACCTGGAGGTGCCGGTTGACAGCAGCTGAACGTGAACCAGCAGTGTGAACACGAGCCAGCAGTGTGCCCAGGTGGCCAAGAAGGCCAGTGGCATGCTGACTTGTATCAATGTGATATTGATTGTCCTCTGTACCTGGCACTGGAGAGACTATGCCACACGGATTGCATTCAGAGCTGGGCCCTTCACTACAGGAAAGACACTGAGATACTGAAACATGTCTACAAAAGTGCAACAGAGCTTGCGAAGGGACTGGAGTGCAGATTTGATGAGGAGCAGCTGAAGGCGCTGGGGTTGTTTAGCCTGGACAAAAGGAGGCTCAGAGGAGACCTTATTGCCCTCCACAACTGCCTGAAAGGACACTATAGAGAGGTGGTACTGTTCTGTTCTCCAAAACAGCAAGCATTAGGCCAAGAGAAGTCAGCCTTAAGTTGTGTCAGGGCAGCTTTAGATTGGATATTATGAAGAGTTTCTTCACCAAAGTTGTTATCAATCACTGAAACATGCTGCCGAGGGAAGGGGTTGAGTTACCATTCCTGGAGGTGTTTAAAAGTCATGTAGATGTGACATTTAGGGACTTAGTTTAGTCGTGTACTTGACAGTGCTAGGCTAGAAGTTGGATTCTATGGTCTTAAAAGTCTTTTCTAACCTAAATGATTCTATGATTCTATATATGAAACATGCACAGCATCCCTATTATATATGGACTATGGAAACATTCTGGTCTTATACATCCATAACCCATATTCTGGCCATTCAGATTATTCAGAGGCATAGAATAAGTATTAAATATTTGAAAATAATTAATATTCAAGTCACTGCAATTAAGATTAAATTTGAATAATACATAAAGTACCCAAATCCTAAAGTCATTTATCTGTCCCTGAGCTAACACAATGATAAACAGGCATGCAATATACTACAAATTACTTCAACCTTTGAACTGGGATAATACTGAAGGTAATAAAATAGTTATGTTATATGATAATGTCATGCATATTCTTAATACTCAAAGTGCATTCAGACCAATCTAAGACAAATGTCACTACAGTTAAACTGTAAGTAATTATTCCATTAACTGTGGAGGACTGGATCAGTGCTAGGAGCCTAATGCTGGAAGGTACCGAAGACTCAGTGTATTGCTGTGCTCCCCTTGCAATTTCCTGTATCAATCATAAGATACTGAGACAAAGAAGGATATTGAAGTTACTAGTTTTGAAGAATACAATTCTCATGTAGGAATGATTCACTTATCTTCTTAACTTTTTTGAAACTATTGCATCAGAGAAGTTTTTTCTTTCTGGTAGATTAAAGTTTGGCAACTCTGCCCTTCTGTCTGACAACATTGTTCAGACAAGGCAAAATATTTTATACAAATTTAATTAGTACACTATTTGTAGAGGATCCATTTCTGTATCCCTTGCTACATTGTCCTGTCATAGAAGAGAGAATCAGGGCTGGTATAAATTTTCATCAGCAATGGCACATTTTAAATGTGTTGCTCCGGGTTTCAGCAGGAGAGATGGAGACCTAGGGTACTGCTGCTCCTGAGGCAGTTCGAGGTGGGAGACTCAATTGGTCCTGCTGGCTGTCTCCCCAGAATTACCTTGTGTTTATTGTGACTGTCCAACACCTCCCTCAGCAACAAATCAGGTTTTATGAGGCTCTGCTGGACAGAACAGTCAATAGGACCAAGTCCATTTTGTTACTTCTATACACTTATCAGGCTTAACTGCTGCCTACTTTAACTTGTCCAGAACAGTTACAGAGACATCCAAATGGAAAACATAGCTTTTCAATTAGGAAAGCCTTAACAGATGGACTATAAACAGTGCAGAGAGAAAAGAATTTTAAAGTTTCCATTTTAATCTCAGTGCTGAGTAAACCCCTAAAGTCATCCCAAAATGGATTTCTCCTCCTCTGGTTGATCAAAATTTTCAGAGAGTAGGACTGGATGATCCTTATTGTCCTTTCTAGCTAGAGATATTCTACGATTCTATTATTTAACATATATTTATAAACATATGAATGTACTTATAATTTTAATTTTATATATATATATGAAGTTAACTTTTCTTTTTTTCTGTCTATTGGAATTCAATCATCAAAGAAGGAAGGGTAGAACTAAGCATGCGTTATGGGAAATTAAAAGCTGTACCAAAAATATTAACTTCATAACAGGCTTTTATAAATAATAAAACAAAAAAGAAAAATAAAATAAGGACGGAAAAAGATGGGAAAATAATGTAGAAAATAACAGATCGTAGGAAATATAAGTGGAAGGATTCACAGATAAAACCAAATTGTAATAAATGGATATGATGAATAGTACAGGAAACGACATCATTTACATATTAATGCTATAACTTGGATAGAAATTATTCATTCTTATCTAATCTTTTTTCAGCATTTATTACAACTCAATTGGTGAAAGAAAAATCCACTTAATTTGTTAATCTTTTTCCTCATAAACATTGGATATCACGTTTTATACTGGAAAAATGAAAAACCTCTTGTCGCTTTAATGCCATATTTTCATTTTTATATTTTGTTTTCTAGCTGCAGTGGAAATGCACATAACCTAAATTTTTCCTCTTTGCACAATTCTTCCAGAATGTAGGATGGAAAGTAACTTTTTTCTTCTTAAGTGGCTAATTTCAAGTATGTATGCTGTGTCCTTCATAAAAATATATGCTTATATTTCATATGTGGTGGGAAAAGAGGAAGCAGACATCTTGATTAGAGTAAGAACTGAGGTGAGTTCAGCAAAATCTGTTTGTGGAAAGATGGCCCTCCGGTACCAGTCCTATATTTGCTCTACTGCAGGAATTGTGAATTTTTCGGACGGCTTATCCAATCTGCAGCCTAAATCCTTGTACCCACTATTCTTAGCAGGACAGAGCACCACTGGTGCATGTAAATGGGGCATCAAATCGACAGGGCAGTGAGTATTTGTGTCTATGATTTTCTGGTCACTTATTTGTTGCTGGAAAATATGAGAGGAGAGAAGCTTCTACTGCTTTTCTACCTCGCCTTTTCTTGCTGGAAGAGACTTTTGTCACAGGCTTCTCTAGCAAGTTTCAGCATCTAATGAGGTACCCAAGAGTGTACATTACCGATCTACACCTCGTCTTCTTCATCGGGATGCAGGTGAGTTGGGGTGGCTCACGAGGATGCTTCTGTTGTAGCTGGAGGAGTCATAAAAATCTGAGCCTCATACATACAATTCTGAATAAAAATCATCGAATCTAATCAAGGCCACTAAAGAATCCATATATTACTTAACTTGGAATGATGACTGCAGAACTGCAATAGCTAAGTGTAGTCTGGCCTTTTAATGAAGATGAGAACTCCATGAATTGCAAACTATATGGACAGCAGGGATTAGACCATGACTACTTGCTAGTATTTGACATTCCAACAGAGAGAAGGTGTGAAGTCGGCCAGAAGACAAAGAGCTCCTGAGAGCTGAAAACCAGCACAACACAGTTGCCATTCCCACAGAAAACTTTCATCAATGAAGATGACTTTTCAAAACTTTTTTAAAGAATGGCGATCAACTTTGGAGGAAAACAAGAAAACTCTCCAATGTACTTATTTGGAACAGACTGATTCCCCTGACTGCAGAGTTGTTCTAATGGCCCATTGATTTTAATAACACATTCAAGTACAGTAGCTGAGTAGCTGAAAAGACATTTTTAAAGGTTTAGAAAGAACTCATTTATTCCATTCTATTGGAAGCAACAAGGCACAAACTCTCATATTTCAAATTAGGCAATTCATAGTTTTAGTATTAATACCCAGAGTATTTATATCCAACAAGGCAGATAATAATTGCATATAGAAAATATTCTTGTTGATAGAGAATGGAAGTATTTGGATTAAAAACAGCTGTATAGCAGTGAGCTTTGGAAGAGTTGCTATGAAATAGTGTTAGATATTATCCATTTGATTAGTAATAAATATGTCAAATATATTTATTGAAATTCAGGATTTACAAATAGCATAACTAGTTTCTGTATGCACACAAAGCAACTAAACTATATTCAATCCAACAGGCTTTCAAAATTTAGAAGTAGCAGGTAGTTAGTGTCAAAGTATATAGTTCACAGAATCACAGAATTTTTAAGATTGGAAAAAAAACTATAAGATCATTAAGTCCAGCTTTCAGTGTTACACCACCACCATGTTCACCTCTAAAACATGTCCTTAAGTGTCACATCC